>OY757909.1:38484885-38557385 GCA_963585895.1 Sepioteuthis lessoniana
CAGACCGAAACCGATAAAATGAAACGCAGTTTCTTCCAGGCAGCGGTCGCATCGATACTGCTATATGGGTGCACTACATGGACGCTAACAAAACGGCTGGAGAAGAAGCTAGACGGCAATTACTCAAGAATGCTGCGAGCAATCTTGAACAAGTCCTGGCGGCAACACCCCACAAGACACCAACTGTACGGCCACCTGCCTCCCATCACGAAAACTATCCAAGTTAGACGAACCAGACATGCAGGACACTGCTGGAGAAGTGGAGAAGCAGAGACGAACTCATAAGTGATGTACTCTTATGGACCCCCACATATGGCCGAGTAAAAGCAGGACGACCAGCACGAACATACATTCAGCAACTATGTGAAGATACGGGATGTAGTCCAAAAGACCTGCCAGAAGCGATGAACGATAGGGGAAAGTGGCGAGAGAGGGTCAGGGATATCCGTGCTACCAGCACGATATGATGATGATGATGATGATTAATCGAGATCGGGTTTTCCTCTTTAGGTTTTCTCTGCGCGGCCACATCTAGGTCAACTCATGTTCAATTTCTCTATTTTGTCGTTTGAAGTATCCATATAATTGATTACCAGATATTTTTGTTTTACAGATTTAAAGATTGTTGTTTTTCTATTTGACTTTAAGTTATTTCTGTTATTACTGTTACTGTCCTCACTTTTCTCTAGTTTATATATTCTTCAAGTACCCGTATTGTTAATTCCGCCAAGTCTATTATTGGCACATATTATGTCTATATCATGTCTTAAGTATATACTTTATGCATAGTCATCAATTTCCTTTTTTTATTACTATCATTTCACTCCTTGCAAGTTTTTTTTTCACACCAGTTTTAAATGGTGGCCTTTTACGGAAGTCTAAGTGACAGCAAGTCTCCTCAGGTCACCCGGACTTTTCTCAGTGTTCTACCCGATCTCAACAGTGCTGTTGTCTGGATGGTCTCGATTCTTCCCTTGGTTTCCATTTCCTCTATTCTTCTTTCTGGGCCTTTTTAGGGACTACTTCTAGCTCACTACTGTATTTCACAGCTTTTTCAGCTCTCTAGGTAGATCCAAGTATTTGCTATTTTCACGTTTCCTTTAATTTTTTTACTTTGCGATACGCTTGAACTGCAAAATCCATTATTATTATTATTATTATTATTAGTAGTAGTAGTAGTAGTAGTAGTAGTAGTAGTTGTTGCGGTGTAGTAGTAGTTTTTTCTATGTATCATTTGTTCTTTTTTAAAACTATCAAAGAGTGTAATAACAAATGGTTCTTGTCCTGCAAAAAATATTCTAAATGGCCTGATTTAAATCTTATGGAAAACTTAAGTAATAATTGTATGTATTAATTTATTTTCTAAGTTTAGCTTTAATGAAGAATGAGATCATAAATAAGGGACACTTAATGAGGGTCAAACTCCTTACATGTGGTAGTTGACCTCTGTAAGTAACTTGTTTATTATAGAACAAAAACGTGTCCGTCAGATATAGGTAGTTATTTACTAATTTTTCCTTATTCGTGGCTCAAGGTCGGGTGTATGGGGCACCTAGTGAGATTATGAATTTCTTGTTATAGTCAGGTAACTTTTACAGTATACAAAGTGCCTCGTCAGACGTACGTTTCAAGTATGTTCGTTAAAATATGATTATTAATCATTAATGATTTTCTGAAATCACTCGTTTTGACACGTGGCCATAGAGGATGTTTGTTAGTTTCTTATTTAATATGCCGAACGATTAATCATGATACGTCCAATTAAATTCGATAAATTTTCATTACTCTGCAATCTGATTAGAATCTCTTGTTATTAAGAATAAATTCATGATATACATAATATCCGGTAGTGAGCCTCCTGTTCTTCTCAGCATGCTATGCATATATTACTAACTTACTATTACACACACACACACACACACACACACACACACACACACACATGTATATATATATATATATATATATATATATATATATATATATATATAAGCCAGCTTTTACATGTAAACGTGGGTGTATTTATCTCTTGAGTTGGATTTGCAATAAAGGTGGCTTGGCTTTCTGCCTGGTCAGAATAAATTGATGTGTCACTGCATGCATATATATATATATATATATATATATATATATATATATATATATATATATATATATATATATATATATATATAAGCGTGTGTGTGTGTGTGTATATATATATATATAAATGTGTAACCTAAACTCTCAATGTCTATCTAAAACTGATCATCATATCAAAGCCTCTCTCAATTTCTCTCTCTCTCGCCCCCCCCCACATTATATATATATATTAGACAGTATTTAATCCAGTAAATCCGGATTTAGGAACAATTCCAAACAGGACCAATAAAATATTCAAAAATAGAATATCAAATTTAAGTAATCCTGGGTAAGAGCTCAATGTAAATAAAATCCACTGAACAAATTATTTTCTCTTCAAAGAGAACAAGTAATATATCTATCTATCTCTCTCTCTCTCTCTCTCTCTCTCTCTCTATATATATATATATATATATATATATATATATATATATATATATATATATATCCCAAACACACGAACAAACATATGTGTATGTATATATGTGTATGTGTGAGTATGACTGTGTACACGTACACTGATAAAGACGGATAGATATATAATCGAATATTCATATTTATTTTTTTATAAGTATTTATTACACAGAAATTTAACACAGAAATAACATTGATTTTTAATAATTTCTAATTTCTGATAAATCAGATCTAGAGCTGAAATTTAGATTGCGTGGACTACAATCATTGATTGTTATTAAATAGGAATCATTAGACATAATCATGAAATAATGAATTAATTTTTAGTATTTGATAGAAACACTTGAACTCTTATAACTATCTACAAATTATGTTTTTTTTTCTATTTCATATCACATGATATGACTTAGCAAAAGAATGTACGTAAAAAAAAGATGTTAATATGAAACATTGAAAGAATGGTTATGTTTATAATTGAATATTTAGAAGTGAATAAAATTAAATAACCAATAATGATTTGATATGCAGTTAAATAAACCAAACAAAAGCAATCAACTCATGGATAGAGAGATAGATTGATAGATATTATATATATATATATATATATATATATATATATATATATATATATATGTGTGGGGGGGAGAGAGGGAGAGAAAAGACAGAGAAAGTTTCATAAATAGATATGAATATATTGAGATAGATATGAATACACACACACATATATATAAATACGTATATATATATATATATATATATATATATATATATATATATATATATATATATATATGTATATGTATATGTATATGGAAAGAATGAAAGAAAGAAGCAAAGAACAAGGAAAGGGACAGGGATAGAGACCGAGAAAGAAAGAGATTCGTAAAGAAATATAAATAAACTGAGATAGATAGATAGATAGATTGATAGATAGATATGGGTCATACCGAATTCTAACATCACACTCTTTAAGAGCATTTCTCTTTGTCCAACAAGTCTGTAATTATACATAAATTCATATACACACAATTTAAGTGAAAGATATGCGTATGCACAAATAAGTGTGTAAACGTAAATGAAAATCAAGCGAACACTCTTACGCATTCATATATATATATATATATATACATATATATATATATATATGTGTGTGTGTGTGTGTGTGTGTGTGTGTGTGTGTGTGTGTGTGTGTGTGTGTGTGTGCATATATGTCTGTATTTATTGTGTATGTATGTATGTATATATGTATGTATGTATGTATGTATGTATGTGCACAAACTGAACATACTTAGAGATACATCAATGAATACATACGAATATATATGGACATACATGTACATTCATATATATATATGTATATATATATATATATATATATATATATATATATATATATATATATATATATATATAATTGAACTCATATGCAAACTATATATTATTTTAATTGGTGGGCAACTCATTTGATAAATGACGATGTCTTGTGTTTGTTTAGACGAGTCACTGCCAATACCTGATACATTTTTACCGGAATCATTTTGAGAAACAGTTGATTGTGTACGTGCTACAATCTTCATTAGTACCAGATCTAATTCCGTGACACAGTTTTTCGTTTCCTGAAATGAAAATTCGTCAAGAAAACTAAAATTTTAGGCGAGCTAAGCCTTAGATCATAAGAAAAGAAAAAGTGTGAAAGGGGCTTCAACCACGGGAAAACTTATTTGAATATGTCTGTTGATTAATTTTTAGAAAATTAAACTTTCATTCTTTTTTCATTTGTCTTGGTAAATAAAGCGGCAGGGTCAAAAGTTATTAAATACATACTACACCCCTTACACACACATTTAAAGACATGCTTGGATATAAATATACATTTGTACACACACACACACACGCACGCACACACACACACACACACACACACACACACACACACACATATATATATATATATATATATATATATATATATATATATATATATATATAATGCATATTCATATGCATGCTCACACGCATACATACAAATTCACATGCACAAATACATACACACAAACACACCCATACACACACACACACATATATATATATATATATATATATATATATATATATATATATATATATATATATATATATATATATATGTATATATATATGTGAGGGGTGTTTGTCTTCACTTAATAAAAAAAAAGCAAATGAAATTTGGTTTAGCAAGATTGGTTGACCTGAATTTTGTGGATTTTTCTAAACCTTTATTAGAAATTTCTCACTATTTCTTTGTTTGAAGATGCTGATTGTTTAAAATATAAGGCCTGTTGAAATAAATATTATTACAGAAAATATGAGTAATTTTTAAAAGCTTTTCTTTTATATTGTATAGTATAGTATAGTATAGTATATATATATATATATATATATATATAGTATTGCTGAATTTGTATGAATATATATACGTACTATATTTATAGATTAGAAAACTTGAAACAATACATTTTCTGCAGAACATTTGCTCGTTTTACTTTCTTTGCTTAACGGCATATCAACCTTCGTACGTTATTTAATATCAAACCATTTTCAAAAGGAAAGAAATGATACTATTTAACTGATAACGGGAGGATAGTAAGGTTCTATACCTTTCCTTAAAAGTGAACGTAATAATGCGAGTGAGTTTGAATTTGCATATTTCGAGATCAAAGTCCAGTTCTTTAGCCTCTACGCCACTGGGGCTTCACAAGTTGTTTTTATTAGGCAGGTAGAAAATAATACTTGAAACCTTATTTTTGCCAACTAAGTATTATCATTATTATTAAAGATAAGTAGTTATTCAAAAATGGAAAAGAGTTCAAATTATTAATACGAAAAATAGTTTATTGATCCAATTTTTTTCAAATGATTATCATTAGTTACTTGAAACCATATAATTACATCTAAAAAACTGTATTTAATAACTCAAAAAGAGCTGCCATGATAAAAAATCAACCTAGACAAGCCGAATCAAACCAAACCAGGCAAATATAGATGAACGGATATAATCTTGAGGCCGTTTGTTTAATGGCATATCAAGCTTCGTGGGTTATTCAATGCCAAATACATATTTGTACAAGGACAGCATTTAACCCATAGTTGAGATTGATTGGGGAATTCAATTCCTTCCAAAGGATATTGGTCTGAAAGTGAAAATAATTGCATCACTGGAGTTCGAACATGCTTACTACGATTTCAAATTCTAGCTCGTTAGTTACTACAATACTACATACTTCCCGCGATATAATCTTAAATGGACATATATTATTACATTTTTATGCATTCTTCACAGTATTCCAAAATGTTATCATGTAAATTAAATTATAATTTTTAAGCTTCTACAAGTGACAATAGTTTTATAGACTTGATAAAATCTAAATAAAAAAGATGTCATCTACATCTGATTTTTGCAACGAAAAAATAACCATGAGATATCAATATATACTTTAATATTCTAAAATTATTCATACGTATTTGAATAATCAATCCATTTTTGTACACATAAAAAATGTATGTTTAGATATATCCGAATGTGCGGGTACGTATGTGTTTTTGAATGTTCATAGTTGCATAAGTCAGTATACATATTTGTGTGTACAGGACGAAGTGAGCAAAAATTTGATATTCCTGGCATAGGATGTGTCTGTGAAAACGATTTAGTATACAAATGGTTGAATATATTTAATTAGATATTCATGCCCGTATATCAGTATGTATATATATATATATATATATGTGTGTGTGTGTGTGTGTGTGTGTGTGTGTGTGTGTGTGTGTGTGTGTGTGTGTGTGTGCTGTATTTTAACAATATGATAAAATAATACGGGTTAAAAACTCGTGACACTGAGCTTCAAGTGAACTTGTATTCATTGGCCTAGTGGATTGAGTATTCGTTGATGGTCCCGTAGAGCGAGGTTCAATTTCATGTCGACTAATACCAAAGACTCAAAAAATGGTCTTTGATACCGCTTTGCTTAACACTCAGTATTATAAAATACGTATCAAGGGTAGAGGGGAGCAATCCCGGGAAAAGAGGAGCGTTCTATCGTAAAACTCAGTGTAGTAGCTACTGAAAAGGGAGCCTTCAGTTGCCCTCGACTACGGTCGCCAACTTGACTTGATTTCATAATCGAAGTATCATGATATTAAACTACATTCTTAAGCATAGACCACGATATCATCATCATCATCATTATCATCATCATCATATCGCACTGGTAGCACGGATATCCCTGGCCCTCTCTCGCCACTCCTCCCTATCGTTCATCGCCCTAGGTAGGTCTTCAGGACAACATCCTGTATCCTCACATAGCTGCTGAATGTATGTTCATGCTGGTCGTCTTGATTTTGCACGGCCATGTGTGGGGGTCCATAAGAGTACATCTCTTATGAGTTCGTCCCTGCTTCTCCAGCAGTGTCCTGCATGTCTGGTTCGTCTAACTTGAATAGTTTTCGTGATAGGGGGCAGGTGGCCGTACAGTTGGTGTCTTATGGGGTGTTGCCGCCAGGACTTGTTTAAGATTGCACTTAGCATTCTTGTGTAATTGGCGTCTAGCTTCTTCTCCAGCCGTTTTGTTAGCGTCCATGTAGTGCAGCCATATAGCAGTATCGATGTGACCGCTGCCTGGAAGAAACTGCGTTTCATTTTATCGGTTAGGTCTTGTTTCCATGTAATCGATAGCCTATTGATAGCTGTCCATGCTTTCGCTAACCTCGTTTTGATGTCCTTTTCGGTTGATTCGACGCTGCTTCCTAGGTAAGTGAATTTGTCTACTAGTTTAAGAGGGGTTCCTTCTAGAGTGGAGATTTCCCCCGTTTGATTATAGAACATATATTCCGTTTTGTGTGCATTAACATAGAGGCCTATGCTTGCTGCTGCTCGTTCCTAACTATGTAGTAGTGTTTCGGCTTGGTCAGGTGTATTTGCCAGTGTCGCTATGTCATGCAACGCAGTATACAATCAAAATCCGATAGATAGATGGATGAAGGGATGCATACTCCCCTTCCCTAAAAAGGGGGACCTCGGATTAGCCAAAAACTACCGAGGCGTAACACTTACATCCATAGCAGCCAAAATCTACGATGCCCAACTGCGAAACCGCATAGAACCCAAAATCGACAACATACTTAGGAAAAACCAAAATGGCTTCCGAAGAAATAGATCCACGACCTCACAAATATTAACCATCCGTAGAATCCTTGAAGATGTACGGGCAAAAAACCTACAAGCAACATTAATATTTGTTGACTTTACCAAGGCTTTCGATTCCATTCACAGAGGAAAGATGGAACAAATCCTACTAGCGTACGGCATACCTAAAGAAACCGTAGCGGCAATAACGATTCTCTATAGAAACACTAAAGTAAAAGTACGATCACCAGATGGAGACACAGAATACTTCGACATTGTAGCAGGAGTACTACAAGGGGACACGCTGGCTCCGTACCTCTTTATCATTTGTCTAGACTACGTGCTTAGAACATCGATTGACAAAATCAGAGAGAATGGCTTCGAACTGACGAAGAAAAGAAGCAGAAGGTACCCCGCAACAATAGACCTCGATATAGAATTTGTTTTTTGCTGTAAATTTTAGTTATATTTGTAGATAGATAGATAGATAGTTAGTTAGATAGATAGATAGATAGATGCCAATAAATATACGGAAAGGTGTATTAGTCATCTCGAACTTTGACTAGTCACACGATATGATATGAAAATGTGCTCCATCCCGAAGCTCACAAGATATTTTTCAGTCTTAGCATATATGGACGAATCTGAAGGAGAGAAATTGGCTTGTTGAGTTATCTGCATTCAAATGGTCGTATAATGCAAACTCTATAAAAGGCAATCATTTAACAGCAAACGGCAATCATACATAAATGCATCCACACACGTACTCGCACACACATATATAAATATACATACATTAAGCTGGATTTGGTCACGATCAAAATATCAAAATAAAATGCGCACGACACCTGACCTAACGTGTGTATGTGAAATGTGTATGTTATATAAATAATTGTTAATAAGGATATTTCTACCGACACGTCACTAACATCTGAAAGCAAAGGCTTTTAACACCATTAAGAATTTCAGCAACAAAGGAGAATATATATATATATATATATATATATGTTCTTTCGTGTTTTTTATGCAAATGTTCCGGTAGGTGGGTTTTTCGTTTAATAAAAATAAGTTTTCTCCTATTGTCGTAAGTCGGTGCTAGGTACCCTGAGGAGCCGTTTTAGGCGATACTGTTGTAGGATAGTCCTGACTCTTGATTTAATTTATATATATATATATATATATATATATATATATAAATATCACCGACTAAATTAGTAATTACTTCAAGCCATGATACGTACATGCTACTCATATTCCTCTCATTCAACTCATCGATTTCTCGTGTTTCTTTAACTACCGGAAAAATCAATAATAAGATTATTAATATGAATTATTATTAATTCACTTCTTGCGAGTTTTTCACACCAGCGTTGGCTGATGATCTTTCATTGAAGTCAGTGGGACTGCAAAACCCCTTAGGTCTCCAGAATTTTGCAGAGAATTTTAGCTGATTTTAGCCATCTTGACGACCTCGATTTTTCCAACGATTTCCAGTTCTCTGGTCTTTTCCCAAACCTTCTAGGACCTTTCCAAGTGCACTAATTACAATTAGTATCACCATTACGTTTATGTTTTTTAGTTCTCAAGCAAGGTTCAAGTATTATTCGATATTTTTGCATTCATTCATTATTATTAGTACTATCAGTATTGCAAGTTTGTCACGTCAATTTTAACTTGGACTTTTTACTGAAGTCTAAATGACAGCAAGACTCCTCGGATCTCCAGGTCTATTCTAGCTGTTCTTTAACAGTGTTATGGTCTGGTTAGTTCTGATTCTTCTGTTTATATCCGGTTCATTATTATATACTCCGGGAGAGTTTTTCACATCAGTATTAGCTGATGGTCTTTCACTGAAGTTTGAGTGAAACGAGTCTCCTCAAGTCTCCGGGACTCTTCTCAGTATTCTGAGCGATCTCAATAATGCAGTAGTTTGGGTGGTCTCCACTTGTCCCGTTATTTCCAAGACCTCCAGTCCCTTTATTAACCCTTCGGTGACTGTACCAAGAGCACCAATTACAATTGGTATAAACGTTACTTTGATATTCCACAGTTTTTATAATTCCCTAGACTGCAAAGTCCACCATTTTGCAAGTTCTCTTTATTATTATTATTATTATTATTATTATTATTATTATTATTATTATTATTATTCAAGAGTGGTGATATGACCGTGATAGATAGATCAGGGAAGAGAGAGAGAGAGAAAGAGAGAGAGAGAGAGAAAGAAAGAAAGAGATGTGCAGGCGTAAATTTGTAGGTGACCTAATTATGTTTAGGTCAATTAAAAAAAAATTAGTATACATCCTTGGAAAATGCAGCCATCGTTAAATTCATGTCAGTGTGACAAAATAATCTTCATGATATGAATGTTCCTTTGAAAAGATTCAGTTGCAACAAGTTATACAAAACTGAACTCGATCTGAATCTTTCGGCGATATCAAACAAACTTCTAATAAAAGTACTGACACATATATCACTTAATTCTGATCTTGATTGCAGGTCTCTCCATTTTGTGACTTGTCCAGAATATCCTGCTAAGGAAACGTCAGCAGTAATATTCAATATACAATATATATATATATGATTGTATGTAACAATTTCAACATCCAGATAAGAGTGAGTTTCAGTCATTTCCTTCTCTTTTTTATTTTTCATTTTTATTTTATTTTATCTTTTTTTTCTTTTTAGTCCCCAAAATTGTGTATCGGAAATCGGTCATAAATCACCAGCTTCTTTGTGGTTAGAGGAGGGAAAGACAAAAGAAATATAACGAATATGTAAATTGTTGCGTGTGGAAGACACCTTTTAAATGTTTATGCTAAGTAAAAAGCAAAAAAAACGAAGGTAAGGACTGAAACTTTCCCTTGTGTGAATGCTGTATGTAACATATTCTTTTATAATTCAAGGTTAAAGTGGTAGCTACGGAATCGAAGTAAACGAGTTCCATCTCTAGTCGTTCTTTTACACTCACTTTTGGACTCATACCCATTGGGAAATGTATGAACCCATTCATCCCCTCGTTTATGGATTAAATAGTATCCCTGCTGTTCTTCCAAGAATGGCTTTAGCATTAAATTACTCGCGAAGCTTAATATGTCATTAAACGAAGACACTAAACTATCCCTAATACTTTTTGATTGTATATTATTTAGGCATTTGATTTGCGTGACATCCCACACAAGTAGCATCGATTTTATTATTTCAGCCTACTGAAAATATTAGGTCGGTATTTCTAAGTTATTGCTGATTTTGTTTTCCAAATTAAAATAATGATCAAATTAAATTGAACCAATTTTGTTCAGCGAGTATGATTTGGCATTAGATAACCCACGAAGGTTGATATGCAGTTAAATAAAGAAATCAATCCAAACCAAGCTAAAAATCATAGTGATATTTCTTGAAGTGGTTGCTTCTACGTGTCATGTGTCTTCGAAACATTTTGGATTAGAAGACTTTGCGCATGTAGCGTAACGTTTATCGATGTAGATTCAGTGAGTCGAGTTTAAATCACGGACGAAGCAATTTACATTTCATTTCACACTAATGCCATCGGGAAAGGCAGGAATCTATATCTTTCCCGACCAAAAAAGCATGGATCCATATTTTTCCAACCAATGTAGAGGTAAGTAGTTGGACAGACTGAACTATATAGGATAGACTTGTCCTACCGTTGTTATACTGACTTTCTTTGTATGCGAGTGAAATCAAAGGTCTGACGTGAAAAACAAAAAGTCTTCTGTGAATTCGAGTCAAGTTAGAAATTATAAAAGACACATAATCATTCAAATACTTGTTGAGAATAAGATTGTTTTCATGGCTGCCGTTGAGTTTCGACCGGCCCATTCTCTGTCCATATATTTAAACATGTCGAGAATTTGGATGGTGCTAGATATTTATTTTTACTTTCAAACGAATACCCCTTCAAAATTATCATGCACTTACAAATTTGATTGGAAATTGCCTTATTCTTAAGTTAGATCACCCTTTCACATGGTCTTAGAATACGCTGACTGCATGCCCTGCAAACCAAGTAAAACCCCCCTACTGTCCCCCCCCCCGCAAAAAAGAATGAGTTGTCATGGATATGATACTAAAGTTCATTAAATGGTGTGACTTTAGTTCTGGAGATCAGGGGAATGCTGTGCACCCCTTCATTGCCATTACTCCCAGCTCCACTCCGACCCGAAGTGGCAGTACCTATTTCGTGTTCTATGTGTGTATCAAATCTACTTAAAAATTATCCGTATTCGATAGGACCATGTGCAAAAAATGTAACTATTACACAAAAATATAAATGTACTATGAACAATGAACACGATTGCCTTGCCTAGTATATATATATATATATATATATATATATATTTACTATACTAGACGGGTTGACATACCGTTAAAATCAATCAATCAGTCGATGAAAAATTCCGTTAAGTGGGTCGACTAAACAAAAGCAAAACACTTGATATGTTATGCCGTTTTTCGTAGGTTCTTTTCAAGGCAACCGGTCAAGAGAAGAAAAATCTGATTTTAAAACACATGTGTGAATATAAAAAAAAATGTTTGTAATATAAGGCCGCCTGCTGCAACTAGTGACCCTTCTCCCTGGCTACGCGACTTCCTACAAAGGGTCAATCACAAGAACTCTTACAGTTGGTGAGAGAGGTGGTCGAACAAGAAACTTGAACATTCTTTAAAAGAGTCATTCTCTTTGTTACCTGTGAAGCGACAAAAATGGACAACATTTAGTAGTTAGCAGACCCTACTCAATTTAACATAGGCTACGAGTTTAAATAGATCTTCTTTCCTTGATCGACTTTTATCACTTCACGTCTTCTTGGTTTTGAGATCAGTCCCGGGGAAAGTCGTTGCAGACAATAAAGCGAGTGGGATTTTTTGTGACCACGTATCTGATATAAACATCGTCATCTCTTCATCTTGTCTTCGTCTCTCTTCTCTTTGATACTCCCATAACACTACGTCCGCCTCAAGGAAACGTACACAATCGTTTGAGCAAACAAATGAAAAGGAAAACCAAATCCTGATGATTTCATCCATCCATGAAACCTTCCTGGTAGAAGTAGTAACTTTTGAATCAGCCTAACGAGAGGTTTACTTCCCATGGGATAAAGCCTCGACAGTTAGCCGGCTTTATGTCATATTTTGACCTCATGGAGAGCCAGATAAACACTTTTCGGTAGAAGTGGTTAAAAGAAACAACAAAAATGTTGCGTTGTAAGTCGTATTATTGAGAGCACTGATGAAAATGGATTTTGAGAGCTAAAGTATACCGTAAGACTGTATTTAGGATTTACGCTCAAGCGATTAGCAGAGGAAATAGGTGAAGAGGTCCCGGGCGTCTTGGGACGCTGTAAGACCCACGGAAAATTGTCAAAAATATCCAAGATATCCCGTGCATACTTTGGAATCCGTTAAAACAGGGGTCCATTATGTTACTTACTCTAGTAAGGAGAGAAGGATTCTTGTCAGCATTTCATTGTTATTTCCTTTATATCAAAAATTTGATTGATTGAAAAATAGATGTTCTATGCAAATGAAATGCTTTATTCTCTAAGTTAAAGCATGTTAAGTGTGTTGATGTAATTACATACTGTTCTTGCTGAATTCCTGTTCCACCCCCTCACACACGCCAACATATATTTATACCAACATAATAAAAGTTTTAGGAATATATAGATCTAAAACCGACGCTAGGTATCACACACACGCACGCACACACACACACACACACACACACACACACATTGCCCGGTAAGTTGGGACTGTAGAATACACCAACTGCTTCTCTGCTGAAGGGTAAGACGCACCCCAACAAGTATCCTGGATATGACACAAAACAATCTGATGGTGAGGTTCCAGTAATCCTGGAGGGGAATGCAGAATACCCATTGATTGCCATCACTCACGGTTCCACTCTGGCTCGGATTGGTTGTGCCTTATACTGGTGAATACACCCAACCAAGCCGAAACACTACTGCATAGTTTGAAACGAGCCGCCGCAGGCATTGGCCTCCATGTCAATGCACACAAAACTGAATATATGTGTTATAACCAAATAGGCGACATTTCCACACTAGACGGAACCTCTCTGAAACTAGTAGACAAATTCACCAACCTAGGAAGCAGCGTCTCAGCAACCGAAAAAGACATCGACACACGGCTAACGAAAGCATGGACAGCTATCGATAGGCTCTCGATCATATGGAAATCAGACCTGACCGATAAAATGAAACGCAGTTTCTTCCAGGCAGCGGTCGTATCGATAGTGCTATATGGATGCACTACTGCCTCCCATCACGAAAACTATCCAAGCTAGACGAATCAGACACGCAGGGCACTGCTCGAGAAGCAAGGATGAACTCATCAGTGATGTACTCCTATGGCTCCCTGCATATGACCAAGCAAAAGCAGGACGACCAGCTCGAACATAAATACAGCAGTTATGTGAGGATACGGGATGTAGCCCTGAAGACCTGCCAGAAGCGATGAATGATAGGGAGAAGTGGCGATAAAGGGTCAAGGATATCCGTGTTAACGGCACGACATGATGATGATGATGATGGTGGGTCAAATAGAACTAAACTGCGTACCTATGCAAAACTGAATAGTTTGATTATGACCTACAATGGTTGATAGATTAATTAAACCAAACCCAACACACACACACACACACATATATATATATATATAGAGAGAGAGAGAGACAGACAGACAGACAGACAGACAGAGTGGGAGAGAGAGAAAGAGAAACATAATAAAATGTTAGGAATATAGAGACGGAGAACATGCTAAATATAAATGTCACACATACATATTATTTATACTGATATAATACAAATTTTAGTTATATATAGATACAAAAACTATAGTAGGTATGCCGTTTACACATGTGTGCACACGTTTGCTAATCAAATATTCATAATGCATTCCTTTGAAATAAAAATTGGTTTAATCTTCAAGTTGTAACATTTCAACCAGAATATTGAACCACTGTACCCAATCGGATTTCGGTGTAATATCAAGCTCAATTCTCAGGCCATTCTAGAGAATTCAATTCTCCCTGGATGCCCATACTTCTATCCTCGAATTAAGCCAAAGGAAGTTAAGTAAAGAACTTATTTACCTCCGAAATTACAGCTGTATTCAAGGTCTTCTCCGCATTTATTAAGATATGGAGAGTAATGGTCTCTAACATATCACAGAAGGTCAATGACTTGTTGGTAAGGAGTTTGAATTCAGGGGGTATTTTTTTTAATCTGTTACCCTACCGAACTAGAAAGCTTTAATATATGGAAGAAAGGGGGCATTAGCGCAAATTGAAATGCAAACACCCCTGGATAAAATTTGTACACAGTTCACCGATTCCATTTTATATCAATAATAACTACTCACTTCCTTACCAGGTAATTTTCCCCAGCTATAGTACCTTTACTGTTCTTCTACAAGGATTGCTTTAGCATTAAATAACCATAGAAGTTTGATATGCCATTAAACAAAGAAATCAAACTAGACCTGCAACTTTTTTCCTTCTAATCTGGTCAGTGAAACGAAAAACATTAATATAGCTCAAGTAGCCATCATGCTACGTGATACCAACTTTCTTTGTCTAAAAGACGTAGGGTCAGATTTATTAACCCATGCCTAAGGCGCTCTAAAATACCGACGGACTCAGGCAATTTTTAGCATCACTCACAATCGTGTATATCATTTATTCATAATACCTTCCTTTTTAATAAAAATCATCTTGCAGAGGAAATCCTTAAATAGCCCATAAGGTGCTGATACATCATTGAATTAACAAACCAAAATTTGTGACGTTAGACTGTATAGTATATTACGACACCAAATAGAAATGTATAATTAACACATTACTTGGTTTATTCCATAATATTTTCCTCTGCGTGCCTTGGAAAAATTCACATAATCCTATTTACCAACCCCTCCGCCCGGAGAGGATATGACACAAGGTCAATTTTTAAACGGAGTTTAACAGGTTTGTATTTGGAGTTTTCCTTCTCCTAGACGAGTTGCCTCACCAAGGCTGAAGAACTCAGTCTGTCTTACTATTTACCCATAGCTGGAGGGAGAATAATTGGATTCATACCTTTCCCAAGTGCTATGTGAAATGCAATCAGTCTTGTCCAGTATTTGAACTCGTATCGCCGTGCCCATTTCCTACGACGATAACCATTACACCACGAGCACCTCCATAGAAAAATTCATATAATTGATTTAAATAATTTAATCGAGTTTGTTTAAGGAATATTTTATGAATCAGGAATGCTCAGCTGTTAAATAAAAATTGTTTTGCGTCTTATCTATAATTAGCTTATTTATAGCTAAATAATAAAATCCAAGGTGAAAATTCTCTAAATATATTAATTCTATAATTTATGCCATGCGTAATATAAATAAATCGATTTTATGTCTTGTTATGTGAAGTAAATAATGTATGTGTGGATAAATATAATAAATCCAACAATAAATTGATAGAAACATGCCAAAGGATATCTAATAGCAAATGTATCCATTAACAGCATAAAAAACCTAAAAATTCAATAGGTATCCACGATACCCAGCGTACCCAGCCTAACCATATTTAATCATTCATCACTGTTTTGTCACTAATTGAAGGTTATATGCCTTGTTAATTCATATTCAGTCATTGTCTGACTCGGAAAAAAGACCACATTTAAATCCAGGTGTAAGATAGATTTTATAGTTTTCGAACAAAAAAACATTATCACACTAAGATTTATGTGTATTTAGATATACACTAAACTATATTAACCTTTTTTATCCATCAATGGGTTAACAGTACTACCTTTGTCCTTCAACAAGAATGACCTTGGCATTAAATGAACCAAGAAGGTTGACGTGCGATAATCAAAGGTAGCAAACTTAAACTGTATCAGGCCATGTGTCTTCATTTCAGTAGCCCTCAGGAGTGTGGAATACATCTATATAGCCATTACTCCCAGCCCCACTCTGACCTGGATATGTAGTGCCTATTAGGGTCCAGTCTATAACTATAATAGATCTGTTCAAATATAACAATGCAAATTATTTTTATTTAGAATAGTTACTTGAGTGAGAGTTTTTCACATCATTTTTATCTGATGGTTTTTCTCTGGAGTTTGAGAGACAGCAAGTCTCCTCAAGTCTCCAGGACTCTTCTCAGTATTCAGGCTGTTCTCAACAATGTTGTAGTTTGGATAATCTCCACTCGTCCGCCAACTTTCAAGTCCTCCAGTCCCTTTAATAATTCTTTAGATACTATACCAAAAGCACCAATCATTATTGGTATAATTGTCACCTTCATCTTTCATAATTTTTTCCCATTCCCTTGCAAGGTAGAGGTGCTTATCCTTCTTTTCACTTTCCTTCAGTTTTATTTTGTAGTCAGCTGGAACAGCAAAATCCACAATTTTCCAAGTTCTGTTTTTTTTTTTTTTTTTTTTTTAGTTATTATAGAATTGGGTCTACTGGCCGAGATTAGGTGATCCGTTTGTTTGTCAAAGTCCCATAGGAGTTTGTGTGTGTCATTCTCTAGGACATATGTTGGGTTGTGCATATAACATTAGTTCGTATGGTTATTTCTTGCGCATCTCCCAGTGGATCACCTTGCCCACCCAGTCATGTCTAGTGTTATACTCCTTCTGTGCTAATTTGCTGCATTCGCTTATTATTTGATTGATGGTTTCGTCTCTATCACCACATAACCTACCTTTGCTATTTTGTTACGTCTTATCCATTCTCACTTTGATATGACTGGTTCTTATGGCGTTGTTTTGTATTGCTATTAAGAGAGATTCTATTTCTCTCTTAAAGTTTCCTTTTCTAAGCCACTTCCAGGTTTTCTCATGTGAAATGTTGCTTATTAGTCGTTTAAAACGCTCATAGAGTTGTTTTTCTTCAATATTTTTGTTTTCAAGTTATTGTCATTCTGTTGGTCTTCATGTTGTTTGTATCGTTTCTGGTGGCTGTAATCAGGCTCCTTCGTGCTTTTTTATGTAGTCCTCGAGTCCTTGTATCGATGTGTCAACATTATCTTCAATGCTGGCAAGTCCTCTTCTTCCATCCTTTCTTTCCGTCATCTCTAGGATGTAATGCCTTATGCATGATTATTAATTTTCTTGTTCTTTGGTTCATTTACTTTAGTTCTTCTCTGCTCCACTTCAAAAAGGGTCCCATATATCTAACGAGGGGACAGCCTAGATATTCATTCCTTTGATAAGGTTTCTGCTAGATAGTTTTATCTCGAGTATTATTATTAGTATTATTAATAATTACTTGAAACCATATGACTGCTTGTAAATTATTTGGGAATACTTGAAATCATATGCATGAAAATAAAGGATTGTTATCATAATATTACAATAGTTAATTGAAATTATCTAGTTACTTGCAAAAGAAAATGACTTCAGAATTATACAACCTAACAAGGATTGGGATCCAAGCGGAGATCAAAATACATCGACTACATCTTCTGCAGAGTAGTAAGACTCCACCCAAATGGAGGCTCTGCATATAATTCTAATCTTCGTCGTGTAGTGAGAATATCACTAAGCTGCATCTAGCTTAGTTGGTTGGTTGGTTGGTTTTACAGTAGAATCAACCCTTGTTCGGGCCATTTAATGATGAATAAAGTCATTTTGATAAAACACTTGTCTTATGTATTTAATATCTTTTGATACTTTTTCGTGGTGTACATTTCATTGCCATTCTTTTAATTTAACAATTTTCAGAATTGTCAGATTCTTAAATTTTTCTGTAAAGACCCACTGCTTTTAGGAAAGATATTATTGCGTCTGTTTTAGCTTTTTTAAACAATTCTTTCATATTGCTTACGCTATGAAATATTTTTTTTATCGGGACCTGATCAACGCATTCAGTGAGAATATGTTTCATTGTCTAATCAGTCTGGTATGCATGACACATTGGTTGCACTTCTCCTGAAAGCAAATAGGAATGAATTATTCTTGTAAGACCTATACGAAACCTGAATAGTACTAATTCTTCCTCACGGATTCTGATGAAGTTTTCTTTCCATTCTCTTAATGTAGGTTTGATTGTTGGGTGTTTGTTATGTATATTACTGCTTCAGCGAGGTTGCCATATATTTATTTATTTTCATTTTGAAGTCTGTTTGCGGAATCTTAAATCTTCTCCGGGGCTATGCTTCAGGCAGGCCTGGCTGCTTTATCAGCTAGGTCATTTCTACTGATTCCGACGTGCATCTAGCATTGAGGCTTCAATACTACAGCTGTAGGGTGTGTAAATTACACCTTCATTGCCATTACTGCCAGGTCTACTCTGACCCGAATGATAGTACCTTTAAGAGTCCCATCTATAGGTCAAATTGATCTCTCAGAAAATTATTCATATCCGACATGAATAACTGATATATATATATATATATATATATATATATATATAATCATATATACCAGTAAGCAAACAAATGATTATGGACAAAATCTGTAATTTTTTCTTTAAATGCCATGTAACAGTGAAAATAAGATTACAATCGAGCATTTTCAAGAGATTTTATTTCACCATTAGATGATCAAAAAGGAATAGATATGTCATTAAAGAAATAAACAAAACTAAACCAATCTAATTATTATTTGGAACAGTACGGTCAATCCATTCAACAGTCTTTTTTTAAGGCACGGTTCGCTACAAAGTCTGGATTTTAAAGTGGAATCCCTCGAACATTCGAATGAACGATTGAAGGTGGCTGTGTTGACATACCCATTTAGAGAGTCTCAGGCTTGAAGTGATAAATCTGCCTGTACCACTTTTAGATGACACAAGTAAGTGCCACTTGGAATGACATCGCTCTGAAACTAAGCTGCCTTTTCCTCATTTCTACCGAAATGCGAATGTATCAGGTAAGCAGGAGAAAAATGGTGTAATTTATTTATTCTCCCTAGTGGGCAACATTTGACACGGAACTGTTTTTTCTAAGGGGACTTAAACATTTGTGTGATGGGTGTCCCTATAAAATCGTCAGTTCCACGGGTTTTTACTGAAAGAGTCGGATTGCTTCCCTTGTAACGTAAAGGCACCTCTTGAATAACTATGAAACCAATAGTTAGGTCTATTTTTCGCCTTCTTCATCCCGAGACAAAACTAATTAATAATGAAATAGATTGACTAGAAAAAGCTTGTCAGAAAATAGCAAGTAGAATAAGAAATAAAAAACGAGGATTGTAATGTTCACCCTTTTCCAGCAACACGCATCCCACGGACGATTCCATTCACAACAATCCATGTAAAAGAGGCAATTCGTTTTTTTTTTCGCAGTTTCCTTGCTGTAAAAAAATCTCTAACGTGAATTGATAAAGATATTTCCCGTCATCTAAATATGTTACAATTTTGTATGTTTATTTGCTTACATTTAAAGGAAAATAAATTTATGCCTTTTACGAAGGACTGTAAATCTGAAGAAGGATGTAGAATTCACTGACCGGAACAATATGATCAAAACCAAATTTATGTTCTTCACTAGGAACTGTACATCTGAAGAAGGATGCAGGATTCACTGACCGGAACAATATGATCAAAACCATATTTTAAAAATTAGTCCACACGGCTGAACAATTCTTAGAATTAAAGCTACTGTTTTTCTTTCAATGATTTTTTAACTTAGCTAAGTTTGAAACTAGGTCAAAAGTGTGTTGTAGCCACTCTCTAGTAATGGGTTAATAAAAAATACAAATAAAAACTAATGTTGCATGGTCTGGTGATTGTCTTGCATAGTGAAGGTCATAAGTAAGGACGAACTCATAAGCGATGTACTCCGGTAGACCCCTTACATGGACGAGCTAGGGTTGGGCGACCACCTAGAATCTATCTACAACAGCTCTGTATTGATACAGGATGTAGCATAGAGGACCTGCTGAGAGAGATGGACGATAGAGACGAGTGGCGAGAGAGGGTCAGGGAAATCCGTGCTAGCGGCTCGTCATGATGATGATGATATATATATTGATTTTGATATTCGTAATTCATTATAGTGTCCATTTTCTCCTAAAAGCTTTCATCTATCGATTGTGCTTTCTAATTTACAGAAGACATATGAAACTATTAAGTAATGAGAGAAAATAAGAAGGTAGGATCCTTGGTCCTTTCTGTTTTAAATGTTCTGTCTGCCAGAATTTGATCACTTTTGCTTTATAAAACACTTCCTTATTCACACACACACACACACACACACACACACACACACACACACACACACACACACACACACACATATATATATATATGTATGTGTGTGTGTGTAAATATATATATGTGCATGAATATATATATATGTATGAATATATGTATATATTTATGTGTGTGTGTATGTGTGTGTATGTGTATCTCTCCCCCCCATAGACACACGCACACACACACACACACACATATATATATATATATACATATATATATATATATGTGTATATGTGTATGTGTGTGTGTGTGTGAGAGAAAGTTTTTGTGAGACTTTGAAAATAAATGTTTTTATGTATTTCCATGGAAGCTATACCGAATAGTTTTCATTTCATGACCCACATGTGTGTCCTTGTGCCATATCAAGTTAAACTTTGCAATTAACTGCTTTTAAGTGGTCACCTATCTCAAAATGTAACAGACTCACCGGGGAATTAACAGGAAGCAAGACTTTCACAGACTTTACCCTAATTCTTCTCAGGCGATATAGCGATAATACTAGATGTTTCGTAACTAATTTTAATCTATTTTTCTTCTTTAAATATTCATTTAACTGTGCGGTAACTTTGAAGACTTATCGAAAGTATAAAACACAATAAAACTATGCAAAGAAGCTAACACCTGCATATTTTTGGTGGCTTCGTTTAACGACATATCAACTCCTTATGGCTTTTCTAAAGTCGAAATTTTATTTATTTATAAATACTTGATGTTAATCATACCTATATTTAATGGTTCATAGAATTTTTACGAACTTTTTTAATTATAATTATTTGTTTGCACAAAGTTTCATGGAATGAAATATTCCTATCTAATACAAA
Source organism: Sepioteuthis lessoniana (assembly GCA_963585895.1). Taxonomy (NCBI): domain Eukaryota; kingdom Metazoa; phylum Mollusca; class Cephalopoda; order Myopsida; family Loliginidae; genus Sepioteuthis; species Sepioteuthis lessoniana. The sequence goes on from OY757909.1 coordinate 38,506,642, forward strand.
TAATCTATAAACTACTATATGGTTTCAAGTAACTTTTAATAATCAAGTATAGTCATTCATTCGTACACAGTTATAAGATTTCAAGTATTTTATCTAATAGCACTATTTTGCTAACAGTTATATGATTTCAAGTAATTAGCAATAATTCTTAGTTCACAATCATATATTCAAACGACTATTCCTAATTGTTATGGTACTCAACCTGTGGACTGTAATGAACTCTTCCTGTTGCTATTAATACCGGGAGAATATTCATCTCAGTGTGGAGTTCTTCTTAGTCTCGGTCAGCCGTGTTTGACTCAGTGCACGGATCTGGCCGAGTGTTGGCTGGTTAATTCACCATTTCCTCCGGCCTCGGGGGGGCATCCCCCAGGCTTTTACCCCTTTAACGCGGCGTTGGGTTTATTGGCTGGCGCCTAAAGGCGCCCCTAATAAGGGGAATGCCGACGAGACCGAAAGTATTTTTGGCATTGCCGGACGCGTGTAGGCTTAGGCCCTTACGATCGGACCCACCTTAAAATGGCCTTGTGCCATACTTCTCCGGGGGTGGGACAGAAAACAAATACCGGAGTTCTCCCTTGCCTAACACTTTGGCAGTCAGACTGACGTTCAACACCTTTTTATCTCTGTTGTATTATATTTTCATTAATATGTTTTGTTCCACGTAAACCGGAGTTCGCGTCTTTCTTCTGGACCCTTTACTGGTCCACAACGTAAATACAAATAATTTGCAGGTATTTATATTGGAACCAATCTATTTGAACTACAGATGAGATGCTAATAGATATTACCACACATCGTCAGGATGGACCTGGGAGTAATGACAATGAATACTCCTCAAATCTATAAAATCAGAGCCTCAGCACAGTATGAAATCTAATTTTATACCAGAGAAACCCTTCTCGGAATATACCTTTCAGCAAAGATGTAGTCGGCCTATTCTACACCCTGCCGACAGGGCTACAAATTTTTGAAAGTCTAAAACACATGTCCGGTTGTTTTGGCTTGTTTACCTTTTACCAAGATTAGTCTGGCTCAAGATTAGAGGAGTTATGGTTGGTTTAGTTGGTTGGGTTTTAGGGCATATCAAACCATGTTGGTTACTTAATGCCAAATTCTGTTTATACATATACCAAACACATGATTTGTAAACAAACAGTTTGTAGGTAACATTCTTAAATGAGCCTGATCTCATTCCTTTGCACATTGTTAAATGGTTTCAAGCATTGCTATTTCACACGAATAATTCTCTCTAACATCAGTTATTTGTTTTCACCCAGTTTAAATGTTAAACTGCTCTATTTGACGCATAGACGGAACACGAACAGGTAATGCCACTGCGGATCAGAGTTGACCCGGGAGCACTGGATATGAAGGAGTACTCTATGATCCCCTAAGCTCCAATAATGAAACCTCACCATCTGATGATTGAGTGTCATATCCAGAACACTCGTTGCGGGTCTTACCCTACTGTAAATATGCTGTCTGTGTATTCTATAGCCCCAGCCGACTGGGCTGACAGGAATTAAAATTCATTAAACGAATGATTTGGTCTAATTAATAGCGTCACGTATTTCTCTGTTCATCTTGTGAGATAGGTGATCGGCTTGAAATGGTTAGAAACAACGACACAAAAGTTATTTTCAGTGACCAGTCAGGGTTGCAGAACATGAGTTTTCTGGCCTGTTATTTGAACGAGGGTAAATCTTATTTCTAACTTTAAATCGTTCTGTATGTTTAAGTCTTTCGATCTTTTTCCAAGTGGCACAAACCTCACGGTTATCTCTGATGATGTGTTAGTGAATCTCTCTCCCCAACATTTGGTGTTTATATTCACACTAGTTCGGTTTCTTGTACGAGACCTTTTTTGCCTCCCGTCATCTTTATAAACGTCTTTGATTGCACCCGCATTTCCTCAACTTTCAACCGATGAGATCTGGGTCATTTCCCGTTTATTACGTTATTTACTTGCCTCCAGATGTCCGCGATGATCATTTCACTTTGTGAAATCTCGTAATCATATTACAATGCTGTCTTAACCATTGTAACTGTTAATGTCCTGTGTTCTTGGGAGCACAGGGCTTCAGCCCCACTAGACTCGTAATGGTACAGTGGTGTCGTAGTTAATGGGTTAGAGTTGCTTACTAAACACCTGTTGGCTTTGAATTCATTTTTGTTCCTTCTCGTAGACAAGTTATCTTATCAAAGCACAAGAACCCAACATGCCCTACTATCTACACATATCTGAAGGAAGAAGAGTGTTATGTCCTCGGAAGGTGATATAAAATAAGTAAGACAAACACGTAATAAGAGAGAAGAATAAAAGTAAAGTTGGTGATCCGAAGACTCCCTTTTCCTTCGCTACTACACCGAGGTGTAGAGGGTGGCCCTACTCCTTTCCCTAAATTGCTCCACTTTACCCTTGATACGTACCGTATAATGCTGCGTGTTAGGCCAGGAAATATCAAATGCCATTTTTTGAGCATTTTGTATGACTCGACCTGAGATTAAACCATGGTGTCCCGGGCTATTGGCGAACAATCTACCAATTAGACCCATAAGAATGAATAATAAAGGTTATATATTCCAGTAAATCAAGTAATACAATGTCGCCTGTGTAGCTCTTACTACCTTCTCTTTGAGTGGATGACAAATATTATATCCTTATTAGAAGAGGCCATTGTGTATTGAAAGGAGGGATGATACGACAACAAAGATCTCTGTCCTCTCCGATGGACCTAGAAGGTCTTTTCAAATTGCATAAGTAGGATTATTAGTATTTCCTTTGACGATAATCATTAAACCACGCGCCCGCAACAGTTCATAACCCTACAGCAGAACAAAACTACTCATATTGTTGTTCTGTAGGTTAGTTTAATTTAAAGTGAAGTAAGTATCAACAAAATGAGTATCAATTTATGTAGGTCTTTTATCATTGTATCGAGAACACGAATATCGAAAAACTTACAGAATTTAAAGCAAAAATAGCTTCTCTGAGAAACAAATAACTGATAGACAAAATTCTCCAAGACAGATCAGTCATTTGACAATACCAACAAATTTAGTTAAGTTTGTTTGATTGTTTGTTTGTTTGTGTTTTATGGCATATCAACCTTTGTAGGTTATTTAATGCCAGACCCATTCTATATAAATAGACAGTTATATTCCACACAATTCCGTTCAGCATAAGTAGTCAGCTTAATTGTCAAAAACATTTCTATTTTAAGCTATTCAGTTTGGTCAAACAGTTCTAAATCAAACAATTTAGTTTAGAATAAGTATAGTTTTTGTTTACACACAATAAAATGTCAAAACAGTTCTATTTCAAACAACTCAGTTTAGAGTAAGTTCAGTTTCAATGTCAAAAGAGTTCCATTTCAGACAATTTATTTTAACATAATTCCACAGTTTAAATGTCAAAACAGTTCTATTTCAAAGAATTCAGTTTAGCGTAAGTACACAGTTTAGTTCTATTTGACCCATTGATAAGGACCCTATCAGGTGCTACCACTCCGGGCCAGAATGGACCTGGGAGCAATGGCAATGAAGGGGTACGCCGCATTTCCCAAATTACTGGAACCCCATATTATTTATTGTCATATCAGGACACTCGTTGGGTGGGGCGCTTACAGAGAAAAGTCGGTGTATTCTACAGCCCCTGCAATTTTGTTTAATCAGACAGGGCCGGTAAGGCACCGAGAGTATTAAATGTTTGGACGCCTTTCATGTGTCTGAGACACCACAATTTTCCAAATTAGAATGGAAAATAGGAAAAGGAATTATTCAAGAGAATAAGAACAACCGAAATATGAAAATTCTTTGATGTGAAGTCTGAGTGCTCATAACAGCTGGGATCTGGGAGGAAAGGTAGTAATAACAAATGAATTTCTGATTCTGAACTACCTTACTTCTTTAATCCATCTCCCGGGTCTCTTCACTGTATTTCAAAATGTATCACTCCGCGCTGATTCGAAAACATTCATTTTTCTCACTGAAAACATAGATAAATGAATGAATAACTAAAGATAATATCATACTTTAAAAGGCATCAAAGTTCAACTTGCAAGGAGCACCATGACACCTCAGGTCAGCCCTGTCTGGAGTAAATCTAGTGTGGATCAAATTCAGAAGAGAGGCGAATTAACAAGTACCCTGCAGTGCAAGTTTAATCCGTTTATTCGTCTTTCTTTCTTCCTCATGCGTTAAAACCAAATCCGATTACATCTTCCCGGGCGTTATATACAATCAAAGGAAATACGTTGTGTAAGCATTCTATCGCCATACTTTTCAATCATCGTAAATTTGTTACACATATATTTTACTTCTGCAAATAGAACGGCTATAGCGTGAGGTTTTACGATTTACTCTGTGGAATTTAGAAGAAAACACAAAATTTGCTTCTGGTCATCCAACATAAAAATGACATTATTGGTTTTATTTGTTTAACGGCATATCAATCTCTTATGGTTATTCGATGCCAAAATTTGATTTATTAGTAAATGTTTGCTTAGAATTATAGCTTTATATTTCCATCATTCCGTTGCATTTTTTAAATCCCACTTTTTATTTGATTATATTCTTATTTTACAAACAATATGCAAAGAGTAAGGTGATATCAACTATTTATATCCAATTTTAATAATTCATATACAAGCTTTCAAGCAACAAGTTTAAAATAATCATTTATGCACAGTTTTAAGTATCCCTAACATTAAAACGCTTATTTGATGATAATTATTTGTTTGCACACAGTTTTAAGTATCCCTAACATTAAAACGCTTATTTGATGATAATTATTTGTTTGCACACAGTTTTAAGTATCCCTAACATTAAAACGCTTATTTGATGATAATTATTTGTTTGCACACAGTTTTAAGTATCCCTAACTGTAAAACGCTTATTTGATGATAATTATTTGTTTGCACATAGTTTTAAGTATCCCTAACATTAAAACGCTTATTTGATGATAATTATTTGTTTGCACACAGTTTTAAGTATCCCTAACATTAAAACGCTTATTTGATGATAATTATTTGTTTGTACACAATTTTAAGTATCCCTATCATTAAAACGCTTATTTGATGATAATTATTTGTTTGCACACAGTTTTAAGTATCCCTATCATTAAAACGCTTATTTGATGATAATTATTTGTGAGCACACAGTTTTAAGTATCCCTATCATTAAAACGCTTATTTGATGATAATTATTCATTAGTACACAGTTATTTGATTTTATATATTCCAATCCAATACTTTTAATTTTCAAACATGGTTCAATCGAAAACAAATAATTTTTAAACAGATCTCTTTCAATCATGAATTACCATTTATGGTTAAAATAGATCTGTTGAAAAATTGTGCGTATGGGATGACATTAATAAATCATGAAGGTATTTTTGTATTCCCTTTCTAATCGATATCTGTTATCTTATTTATCTTTATTTCAATCACATTAATGTACCTTTATAAATAAAAATAAAAGCTTTTACAGTTTCTGAAAATTCAGTAATCTTTATTACATTAGGGAATAACAGTTGGGCGATAGAACTCCATAATCAAATCTATCTAGAGGCCAATGTCGGACGAGACTAACGAGGAGAGGTCAAAAGGTTATTCGCATGAACTTTTATTTAGGAGTAACAGTCTTGCGAGGCTTGGGTAGATTCGAAAAGGACAGTTGGTACCTAGACAGAGAAAAGACCCACGGTATATTTTGGGGCCTAAGCAAAATTTAATCCTTCTGCAATGAGTAAGGGGTGTTCATTATTAAGAAAAATAATTATTTCCTTCAAAGACGAGGAAAAACACTCCTTTTACCCTTTTGAAAAAGTAATATCAGAAATAAAACATGATTTTTTTAACAACGTTTTTCTGTTGTTTAGTTACCGAGATCAAGTGATAACCATTTTGTCACCTCATCCTTTCTTCGACGACTTTTGAGAACGCGACAGTGTAAAACTGGGTAGATATGATCGCAATTGTTTTACGAGATTATTGATAAGTTTCCAGACATTTTTCGTATGGGCCCTTTTATTGATAGTACACACATGAAATTCTAATCCCCTTCGAAGTAATTTCCTCCGGCTGCAATGCACTTGTTCTACCGTTCCAACAACGTCTGGAAGGCCCCATGGGACTCCTCTTGTGTGAGCGTGTCAATGACCTTCGTCACAGCCTCTTTCATCTCCTCAATTGTCTCATAACAACAGCCTCTGAACTTAGGGAATAACCAAAAGTCATAGGGAGCAAGGTCTGGACTATTGAGAGAGTGAGGAACTGTCTTGATGCCAATCTTGGTCAAATATTCTGTGACCAAGATGGAGTTGTGGACTGGTGCATTGTCCTGGTGGAAATGCCACTGACCCAATTTGAAGAGTGCTGGCCTCTTCCGATGGAATATCTTCCTGAACTCCCTTAAAACATCAACATAGTAACCCTAACCATAACACTTTAGCCAATCAACTCTGGTGTATTGACTTCCTTACTCCTCCCACACCTCTCATCACCCCTCACAGACTCTCTGGCTTCCTTGAATCTCTTATGCCACTCAAAAACTGATGCTCCATTTATGCAAGATGCTCCAAAAGCAGTTTGAAGCATTCCATACGCTTCTCTGTCATTTTTTCCTAGTTTAAAACAGAATTTTATTGCATATAGTTCTTCTAAATTATTCTCACGTCTAGATTGCATTTTTGAAATTCACCAACTATGACAATCAAGCTTTAGTAGGGTGTATTCCAATTGCTGCTGTAGCTGTTCATTTGAACCTGAAATTATAAAAAATTGTCAGTCAACTCATAAGATGTATAGCAATAACATAGTGAATTTTCAAGAGTCTATGACAATTTTAAATGCCTGTACAAAAAGGTCTGTTCTTATTGAAGGCACCACGTGAATATGCAGCAGACTTAATAAAAAGAAAGATTTGATTTGTTTTTATGGCATATCAACTATCGTAGAATATTTACTGGCAAATCCATGTTTATACATATAAATAGTTTTATTTCAAACAATTCAGTTCAGCATAAGTACAGTTAAAATGTCAAAAACATTTCTATTTCACGCTATTCAGTTTAGTCAACAGTGTTTAATGGTTCCAAGTATTGCTATCTATCACTAAGAATTCAATTAAACATTTACACACATTTTTATTTCTAACAATTCAGTTTAGCATAAGCGTACAGTTTAGTTCCATTTGACCCATAGATAGGACCATATCAGGTGCTACTACTCCGAGCCAGACTGGACCATAGAGTGATGGCAATGAAGGGGTACTCCACATTCCCCAAAGCTCCAGGATTAAGGAGCCTCACTATCAGATTGTTTAGTGTGATATGCAGAACACTCGTTGAAGGGGTGCTCTTACCCTAAGCAGAGACGCAGTTGGTGTATTCTACAACCCCATCCGACTTGGCAAAATAAAAAGAAAGGCATATGTATTTGTTATAGGATGTATATATTTACCCCTCCCCGCACGAGCAAGATATGACACAATTTTTAAGCGAAGTTTAACCGGTTTGAATTCAGAGTTTTCCTTCTCCGGGACTGGTTGCCATACAAAGATTAAAGAGCTCAGTCTGCCCAACTATTTACCCACAGCTGGAGGAAGAATGATTGGATGCATACCTTTCCCAAGGATATTAGCACTATATAAAATGCAAACCGTCTCATCTACGATTTGAACTTGGATCGCCGAATCCATTTTATCCGACGATGACTATTACACTGCGAGCACACCTGCAATAGGATATGTGTGGTTGTGGGGAAACTAAAGGATTGTTCTGGAAACAATTAGTGCGGCAGTCCAAACCACTGATTTAAACTGCATTTTGGGGAAATCTATTCATAGAAAAGTGAGAAAGGAAAATGTTTCTTCTTAGAACGTTCAATTTCTCTGTCTTTTCTTCAATGCAGACCGGTGTCTTATATACAAAAATAAAACTTCTCATTTACCGCATATTTTCTTGTTTTCCTCTGGCAATGTAAAATTAAATAACCGCATTTAATGAAATTACAGAAAACAGTGCTCTAATGCCACAAAGCAAAGCAATAAAGTCTAAGATGGCTACTTCAAATGTAGGATTCTACAGCCTCCTATCAAATGATTTCGTTTTAACTGCACATGAAACTTTTAGCCACAGAACCAGAAAGTTTTATGAGATAAATATTTCATTGTATATATATATACATATATATATAAGAAAATCGAGAGCTTTTAAAGAGGTCATAATCGAGAAACTGACTGGCACTAAGCACCGCTGACAATGCTATCCTAACTATACACACGCATACACACACATACATACACAAATACATACATACATGCATACATACATATATGTATATATATATATATATATGCATGTATATATTTCCATATTTCTCTATGTATAAATGAGAATTATAACAGTTAAGACGTAGGTTGATCAATAGGAGAACACAGCTAGACATTTAAAAAAGACAATGAGTGCATTTACCGGAGAGAGAAAAAAATTATACCCGGAGTTAGATTATTTTAAGTTCTTTGTTAGCCTAAATAATCATGCTATGTTTGTCGTTTATACTGGATTACATTTGAATGCAAACGTATTAAGAATTTTAGATATATACTTAGCCGATTACTATTATTATTATTATTATTATTATTATTATAGCCTGAAGATATAATAGTTTTCTATTTATAACAGTCATTAGTTTAATTGCTCTCTTCCTGGTATTTCTTCTCATATTGACAGAGAAAGAAACATCCGATTTTATGAGCAAAATCTCGTGACCCAACACTCAAGTGAAAGCAACGATGAAGTTTACTGTCTGCAAATTGAAGAAGACTCATCCATTGCTCCACCATAAGTTTAGAAATACGTATAGATGGATGTTGGTTTCACAATTCCTACTCTCGAAAACGGTTTATTTTACCCCACCTCCCATTCCTTTTGCGGCATTTCCATTTAGCTTGAATCTTTCATTGCAAAAATTATTGCCTTCCCATCATTCTACTGATCAGCCAATTCGATCTGCCGGAAAAAGAGTATCGATCTGCCGTTCTACAATATCTCACATTTCTTTATTTTGCTATTCGTAACATTATTTCAGTGTTAACTATTCTCTCAATCCAAAATATTTTCCAACCAAGCCTTCCAAAATGCACAATGTCTTCCCAAGATTACGGTATTCTCTCTGTTTCGCGTTTTCTAACCTCTCAATTTTCATTTATTTCCATATCTCTCTATCGTTCCCTTTACATCTCTCTCTCTCTCTCTCTCTCTCTCTCTGTATCTATCTATCTACTTTTCTATCTCACCACACACACACACACACACACACACACACACACACACACACACACATATATATATATCTGTCCTTACATCCTTCTCTCTCTCTCTCTGTCTCTCTCTGTCTCTGTTTCTCTCTCTCTCTCTCTCTCTCTCTCTCTCACACACACACACACACACACACACGTGAAGCATCTCACAGGTCTAGCCACACTGAAGAGTTGTGATACAACGAAACAGTCTGCCAGTGGATGACAATATATATATATATATATATATCCTGAACTACTTTATCTTATGCAGAATATGATAACGATGAAATATATGTATATATATATATATTTGTGTGTGTGTGTGTGTGTGTGTGTGTGTGTGTGTGTGTGTGTGTGTGTGTGTGTGTGTGGGTGTTACAGATGAGAATAAAGAATCATTTAAAAAGCGTTTGATAAATCAAAAAGTGCTCAAATATTGGTAGAACAGTATAAAATACATCTGACGACTGTGTCTTCCATTCCGTAGAAGACATATGAAACTTATAGTCATGAAATAACAGTAAGAAGAAGAGATCTTTAATACTTTTAGTATATATATATATATATATATATATATATATATATATATATATATATATATACATCACTATGTGTTTGTATCTATGGTGTATTCACATCCATAAAAATAATCCCCATTTAATAAATGCATACGTTCGCTTCCTGGTTTGTTTTTCCTTGTGTCTTTATGGCAAATCAACTCGTTTAAAAGCTCTTAAAGCTCTTATTTTTTAATATTACATGACAAGTGTATTGATTTTTTCCTCAGGGGTAACCTAATTCATACAATACGCTTTGTTATTGGGGCTTAAAATAAAAAAGACAGAACATTTGCAGAGGGGTAAGACAAAAATTCTAAAGAAATAACTTCAAAAAATTTCAATATGAACGCATAATGAATACGATTCCCTTACCTCGAGGCATAAAATGACCCTACACGGGATGACATTCCGTTTAAATAGATTAATTAATTCGCATGATTTGTTATAACAAAAAGAAAACAAGTTGTTATATATAAAACAATATTTGAAATAGTTATTTTTCAACCTTTATTTAAAAAGCCGTTTATTTTTTGCTTTTAATTGGGTGATTTTTATAGCATTCTTATTTTTCCCCGGTTGTGATAGGGTTGTTGCCAATTTGATTTGATCATGAACCGACAATGTTAGCCTTATTGCAATTCAAACCACAAACCAAAAATTTAAGCTAATATTTCTCAAAATATAACCTTCAGTTATTTTTTTAAATTTTTATAAATTTCATAAGTGAAAATGAATATAAAACTTGTCTTAAAAGTATAGAGTTGTAATAAAACAATATTAATAATGCATTTAATTTAGCATTCCATGACAGCTGTTTTATTCTAAATGCAATTCTAATAGACATATTTTATTTCCGTTATTTAATATAATTTCTTCAGAAGTTATAATATTTTTTCGCTTCACCATATTTTACTTTTTAATTTAAAGTGATGTTATCACGTTTTTCTAAAATTTCCTTCATTGTTTTTAATTGTTATTTCTTTTTTTCTTTTTTTTATTAATTTATTTTTATGTGTACATTTTTATATTAATTCACAATTGTTTCTTTTTTAAAAATGTTTCCAATATTTATTCGAGGCAGAGCAGACAGCTCTTTGAAGTTTTTTCTATATGGCGTTATTTCATTAATGTCTATTTCTCTGTCTCTGTCTGTCTGTCTGTTCCTCTCTCTCTCTCTCTCTCTCTCTCTCTCTCTCTCTTGGTGTCTGTCTGTCTGTTTGCCACTCTTGTTCTCTTTCTTTCTCTCTTCTTACACACACACACACACACACACATACACACACACATATATATATTATATATATATATATATATACATAAAGCAAATATATATATAATATATATATATATATATATATATATATATATATATAATATATATATTTCTGATATATATATATATATATATATATATATATATATATATATATATATATAAAATCCTAAACTCAAGTTTATAAATACATTTCTTTTATTTACTTGAACATAATTGTGTTTTCTCTCGTTCGTATCAAATCTATGAAATATTAGATTGATTGTTCTTTTTTTTTTTTTTTACTTTTTTTATCATTATTAATTGAATGATAATTGAAACTAATAACAATATAACTTTTTTTCATGTAAAATGCCCAGGATATAATTCTATATAACTTAAAGTATTTACGCATATTTTATACGGACTGTAAGATGGTCATTAGAAATAAAGGGTAAAGAGTTGGTTCATTTAAGTTTACAATAATTATTCACATTGAAGGAGAGTTTTATTTGTTTTTATCGTTTAGTTACTGCTGGGACATTTATTGCCTTGTTTACAGCGAGTATTGGCTTAATAGTAAGTGCGTTCGCAAATGGCCCGGTAGACCTGGATTTAATCCCTGGTCGAGTCATACCAAAGACTCAAAAATGGTACCTGATGCTACTTTGCTTAACCCTCAGCATTATAAGGTAAGGATCAAGGGTAAAGTGGATCTATCCAGGGAAGAGAGTTGCGCCCTCCCCTACAACTTGGTGTTGTAGCTATCGAAAAGTGAGCCTTCAGGTCACCCTCGACAATTTCTACAACAATGAGTATTTCGTACTCAAGAGGTCTTTGGGTATTTCGGAGTAATGGATACTTAATTTAATTCTTTTTCAGACTTAGAGGGATTGATGAAATAAAGTAAAAACATTTCGATTAAATAATTTGCTTGTTTTTAGTTGTTTCTCGAGTAAACATGAAAAGAGAACTTCTAAGTGCATATATCTGCCGAACGTAACAATTACCTTGCACTGTGAGATAGAAAATCTTTTACAGAGATTTGCTTGGTAAGACATTGAGAGCTAGAGACAAAACCTCCCCCAAAAGCACAATTGGAGCCGTATCTTCAAGTATAATTTAAAACTTATTTTTTTCTGTTAAAACTCAGAACGTATCCTTAGGGATATTACAGAAATGGATATTGGGTAAATTGCAATAAAATATCTGTAATTCAAAACCCTACCGCTGGTACTTGTAAAGATTATATTAAAAATGATCTTTTATTGTCTTAAAAATTCTTGGTATTTTTAACAATGATATTAAACTGTGTGTACATTAATGCGATTTAAGTACACAATATCGCTCATAAGTAAAACAATTTATTTTTGAAAATATAATTCTAAACCAAAATTAACAGAATTTCGTTATTTCTATTTTATAAAAACAAATATTAATTGGCATTATTTATAACTGTAGGCTGGGCTCGGTTTCTTTGTTTAATGGCATATCAAGCTTTGTTGGTTATTTAATGCCAAAGACATCCTCTTATAAGAACAGTAGTGGTACTATTTAACCCATAGCTGGGAGGATAAGGGGATTTGCACGAACGTAAACGTAATAGCGCGACTGAAATTCGAACTCGCTTTCTATGATTCCGTAGGCCATCGCTTTAACGATTACTCTACGAGGATATCGCCCTAAATCTGTAAGTAAATTATTTGTATGAAAAAAGATTAATTGAAACCATATCACTACGCAAACAAATAATTATTATTAAGTATAAATTACTTACTTGAAAAAAAAAATGACCTCGTCATTAAATTTTGAAGTGATGAGATATTGTAAAACCAATCAACGAACAGTTACAATAATTCTTATTATCAACAACGGATCTACCTTCAATTTCCTAGACTCTTTGACAACAGAGCTTAGACTGTATTCTCTGCAAAGGAGTAAACCCTCTCCTTAAAAGTTATCTTTTTGCGAGGTTAGAGGAGTGGGAAGTAACTCTTCATTGCCATTACAACCCAGTCCACTCAGGCTCGGAAGGTTATTTCCTGTTAGATTCCTAAATATATCGGTTTGTAAATTATTTCAATTAGATAAGAACAGAGTAAAAACTATTCATATTAAACAGAAATATTGAAATCACATAACTGTGTTCTAAAAAATATTATCATGTTATCATTAAAAAGGAATAATTTTTTGAAAATGTGTAATTGCTTGAAAAAGAAACTGACTTCGGCATTAAATAACCAAATAAGTGTCTACATACCGTAAAACTAATTCACCAACTAACTAATCTAATATCGTTCCTCGATAATAATGGGGCCTTGCAGTTACATAACTGAATGATATAATTAAATTCACTGATTCTCCCAACGGCTTCGAAGTGAAAGGAAAACCAACTTTGAAGCCTGCGAATTAGTATTTATATTTCAGATTAACCGTTGATAAACCAATTCACACTATAATCTCTTTCTAAGTCGTAATCACGTAGGTGAAATAAACAGTAGAGATCAACAAATTAGAGGCATCACTACCTTCTGGTAATTCGGAGATGAAAGCCAGTAATCATAATTAATTAGACTATGATACCCGATGAACCATCCCCTTAGGAAGTACAAGCCCATCATATTGAATAGGATCTGGCCTTAAAGTCTACGACATTAAAATACCTAGCTTTCTAAAACTTTTCAAAATCACAGAATCCCTGCAATTGAGAGAAAAATGTATGTTGTATATAACCCTATATATATATATATATATGTGTGTGTGTGTGTGTGTGTGTGTGTGTGCATAACAATCACAACTCAGTCCAACCATACATACATACATACATACATATGCACATACACGTACTTACACACGTATATATACATCCTGACGCATACTTACATATATATGTACACTTACATAAATGTATATATATATATATGTACACACACAAAGACACGCACACACACTCATATACTAAGTTTCCAGACCTTTTTTTGTACAGGCATTTAAAATTGCCGTAGACTCTTGAAAATTCACCATGTTATTGCTATACATCTTATGAGATGACTGACCAATGTTTATGATTTCAGCTTCAAATGAACAGCAAAAGCAGCAATTGGAATACACCCTACTAAAGCCTTGATTGTCACAGCTGGTGAATTTCAAAAATGCAATCTAGACATGAAGACCCATTAGAAGAACGATATGCAATAAAATTCTATTTTAAACTTGGAAAAAATGCTAAAAAAAACCTATGGAATGCTTCAGACTGCTTTTCGACCATCTTGCATGAATAGAGCATCAGATTTTGAGTGGCATAAGAGATTCAAGGAAGCCAGGGAGTCTGTGAGGGATGATGAGAGGTGTGGGAGGAGTAAAAAAGTCAATACACCAGAGTTAATTGGCCAAAGGGTTAGGATTAGAGTTATGGTTACTATACAGACTATTTAACCAAGATGGGCATCAAGACAGTTCCTCACCCTCCCTATAGCCCAGGCCTTGCCCCCTGTGACTTTTGGTTATTCCCTAAGCTCAGAGGCTGTCGTTATGAGACAATTGAGGAGATGAAAGAGGCTGTGACGAAGGTCATTGACACACTGACAAGAGGACTTCCATGAGGCCTTCCAGAAGTTGTTGGAACAGTACAACAAATGCATTGCAACCGGAGGAGATTATTTCGAAGTGGACTAGAGTTTCATGTATGTACTATCAATTAAAATTCCTATACGAAAAAAGTCTGGAAACTTATTTAGTGTTCCTCGTATATATATATATATATATATATATAAAAGAATTTATGTTGATATATGCAGTGAGAGATTCGTTTAGAACAAAGGTAATTTGCCTCTTTAACAAACCCAAATGCATGCATGCAGGGATACATACGTATATACATACATACACTAAACTATAACTTCACATGCCTAAATACATACAAACATATTTAGAAGGGTTCTGGAGATATGCTTGAACCTGTTATCACCCAGATTCTATTCGGCATAAAAAGATAGAACAGAACAGCCAAATCAGGAAAGAATCAGGACGCTTAGAGAGTAGAAAAACTGCAAATATTAGAAGCGGACATATTCAAGAAAGCAGATATAAAAGAAAAAATAGCAAAAGAACATCTCAGAAGTACGAGAAAAGATCTCGAAATCAAATTCTGCAGCAGAAACCTCATCAAAGGGCAGACCTCTTTAAAAGAGACCCTGAAAAAGGCTTTAAAAAGGGACAAGGAGCGCTGAAGATCAGAAGAAGAATCAAGATCATTCAAGCCATAACACTTTTAAGATCAGTTAGAATACTTAGAAGAGTCTTTGAGAACTGAGGGAACTTGCTCTCTCTCTCTCTCTCTCTCTCTCTCTCTCTCTCTCTCTCTCTATCTATCTATCTATCTCAGATGCCAATGAGTTATCCCCAGTTAAAACTGGTAATAAAAATTCGCTAAGTATAAAAATATCTCTTCCTGAAGACCTGCCTGAGGCGATGAACGATAGGGAAAAGTGGCGAGAGAGGGTCAGGGATATCCATGCTACTAGCACGACATGATGATGATGATGATGATTGTACGGGAATAAGTTTAAAACGTACAATATAAAATTATACTCTCCCGTAACTTGCTCTTCACTTAATGTTTCGTGCGTTGTTATAATTATTAGACGAGCTTTTCTAATTTGATGATTCTTTCTAATTCTCTTCATCTATCTATCTATCTATCTATCAGAAACTCTCTCTCTCGCTCTCTCTCTCTCTATATATATATATATATATATATGTATTATTATTATTATTATTATTATTATTATTATTATAACAGAATTGTGCAAACTAGAAACATATCAGGCCAAACTCCGTATGATATTTTCTTCTTTCGTAAAATGACAATTCTCTTCCAGGGGAATAGAAATTATGAAATATGACGGAGTATCAATCGGTAATATCAAAAAGAAATTTCAGAGAAGCCTCTTCAATGTTCAGTGAATAGGCCAAAGAGAGGACAAAACATGTTTTATTAAGAAACTAGACACACCTTTCTTTGTATGATATCATATACTTTTTTTTTTAAATGAGAGATTAAAGGAAACAAACAATCTGTCAATTTATCATTATTTAGTTAATCTTCATTCGACTTAACCCACAGCTTTCATTCAAAACTGCAAAGAATCTATTTCTTAAAATTGACCTCGGACCCGAAACTAGTTTATGCAGAACACAGTTTGAGAATACCAGATCAAGACAAAATATCACGTGATCTCAGATAAATCAATCATTTGTTTCCTTTACTGAGTACACAGTTAAAACCCGACTACCGCCCTATCGGCGTGGCGGACTGGATGCCCCCTACAAAAGGGGTAAGACCCACCCACAAAATGAAGTGTTCTAGATATCACACTAAATTGAATCTGATGGTGATGTTGCTGTTCTGGAGATCTGGGGAGTAACCCTTTATCACCATTTCTTTCAGATCCACTCCGATCCGGGCTAGTAGTTCCTCGCTGGAGCCCAGTCTAAGGGTTAAATTCATCTGTTTAAAAATTATTCGGATTCAATAGGATCGAATGCTGAAAAAAAAGCTCTTAAGATCAACTAGAAAAAATGAGAATATGAGGGTATAATGAACGTGATTCCTTAACCACTGGATATGAATTAACTCTAAGCGCGTTGACGTACCGTTAGAATAAGTTGATAAATCAATCAATATACCAATTATTCATCTAGTAGCTATAATTCAACTGTATTTCTCTGAATGTTTCACCCTCGTTAACCACTAAAAAGTCTCGAGTCACGGCTGATGGCGAAATTCTAACTTTTGAAAATTAATTGTATCTGTTCAGCCAAAAAAAAAAAAAAGGATTTATATTGTCAAAATCTTTATCGTATCTCGATGGTGAATATAATACTTTTTTGTCTGGTTTCTTAAAGGCATATCAACCTTTGTCGGTAATTTAATGCCAAAGACATCCTTTTAGAAGAACAGTTGTTGTACTATTTAAGCCATAGATGGGAGGATAAGCGGGTTCATATTTTTCCCAAGGCTATATGTCCGAAAGTGAACATTATAACGTGAGTGGAGTTTGAACTCGTTTACTACGATTCCGGAGGCCATCGCTTTAACCATTAAACCATGAGGACGGCTTTTTACATTTTTTAATACATTTTTTTATCATCTTTTTTTTTTATGGATTTGGCGTAATTTCGATTTCAGAGAATGTTTTGATAGAGAAAATTTTATGAAGGAAATCTTATAGACAAATAAAAATGATAATAGCGCTAACCCTATGAACAACTTTTGTTACAGCTGACCGGTTACTACGTAAATAAAAAATGAAATAGCATAAACATAACAATGTCTGCCTCTGCTGAATCGCTACGGATTGTCTAGCTGACCCAATCACGTGACTCACGCAGAGATGAGTAAACAAGTCGAGATCCAACGTATTAAGCTTCACACTCTAGAAGCGTGATTTACGTAAATCCCGATGTTGTTTAAAGTATAATTAATGTTCTGCCATGAGGCAGCCAAGATGAAGATGAGATGAAGATGCGAAAAAAATGACAGATATATACATACATATTTCCACAAAACACACACATACAGATACGCATACATACACATACCTACCGTGGTGCCCGTGGTGTAATGGTTATCGTGGTAGGAAATGGACATAGCGACACGAGTTCAAATCCTGGTCGAGACTGATTGCATTTCACATAGCGCTAGTACCATTGTAACAAGGTATGAATCCAATTATTCTCCCTCCAGCTATGGGTAAATACTAGGGCAGACTAGGTTCTTCAGTGTGGCAACTAGTCTAGGAGAAGGAAAACTCTGAATTCAAACCTGTTAAACTCCACTTAAAAATTGACCGAGCAGAGGGGTTGGTAAATATGTACATACACATACCTACCCACTTACCTACGTATGGGCATACATGAATCTTGGATGAAGATGTTCCCGCTTCATTTCGCGCTAAAACCCTTCAAAGGGTAAATTGTTGTAAAGAATGGGTTCTTTAGCCTTGGCAAGTCATTTACTCTAGGAGAAGGAAAACTCTAAATTCAAATCAGATTTAGTCCGCTTAAAAACTACTTTGTGTCTTATCTTGCTCGCAGCGCAGGGGTTGGCTTAAATACATACTAATCTGAAAATAGAATGAAATATCTATATGAAATATTTATTAATATTTAGGGGTGATCGTGTGTATGTCACATCTTGGAATAAACCCGAATCCATCTTCTATACACCATACTTAGTGAAAGCGAGACAGTAACCTGTAGTAAATAAACAATAAAACAAATAGAACGTCCTAAAATATGAATCATTATCCTAAACTTTTAAAAATGGCACTATATTAATATCAGTTTTTCTAATGATAGCCATCTTACAACCCGAAATCAATACGGGTATGTATTGCTAGTTTGAATACTTTAAATGCAAATAAACAAAGTACATCATCAGAATTGTACATATATAAACAAACGTTCATAAGTGTAAAAAATCAATACGGGTATGTATTGCTAGTTTGAATGCTTTAAAGGCAAATAAACAAAGAACATCATCAAATTTGTACATATATAAACAAACGTTCATAAGTGTACAAAATCCAAAATAAGGGTTCCATTAGAAGAATTCAGCCCCCCATGCAAATACTTTTCTCAGATCAAAATCGGCATCATTTTCAGGTAGATGCTTTGATCTTTTCTATCACTATATCATATGTCATAATGAAGCTGTGAAAATAGATAGATAGATAGATAGATAGATAGATAGATAGATAGATTCTAACTAATATCAATAAGACTGATACAAGAAAAGTAACAATACTTGATGCTGCAAGGTAAACCTGTAGAGTTAAAAGTTTAAATATTGGCCAATGTATTGAATTGTTCTAATTTTAAAAAGTCTAACTAAATCTGCTTCACAATTTTAAAAATGCGAAAAATGCCTTTTCAGTTGGCTTCAAATTAATAGTAATTTTAGTATTCAATGAAAGACATGTTTTATCAACTTTCATCAATTATTCACTTAGAATATTCAATTGAGTATAAATTATCATTCCGAAATTGAAATTAAAATATTTTTCTTAATTCAAGTCAATTTTTTAATCGTTGTAAAAAAAATTAATTTAAAAATTCAAAAAAATTCCTATTTTCTGACTTTCATTCAAATGCCCGAAAAGCTTTTCACCAAATCACAAAATCTTTACAAAATGACTCAAATCTCGATTGGCTCTGAAAGTGAGCATTAAAAAAATTGTATAACAGTCTATATTAAACCCATTTGAATACGGCTTGTTAAAAACGATATTCATTTGTATTCAAATAAGCTTTGTGGTGGAAAAAACTCGTTTATGATATATTAGATACGTTTTCAAAAGTTATTGGAAATGAAGCTGTTTTTAGCGAAACAAAAATGAACAGATCATCAGTTATTTTTCTTTAATTCCTACATTTAATTGAAATTCAACACACTTATTCTATTTAGTTTTCTATTGGACAAAACCCCTTTTGAACTGCTTTTTTGATATGATGCTAAACTGCGCCATCTTCTTTTTTAATGTCTTCTGCGTCCTAAAATATTTCATTGTCGTGATGAATTTTCAATTTAGGTAACAAGAAAATGTCGCATGGAAATATATCGGGTGTATATGAAGTTTGCTGAATTTGCATCAATTTGAGTTTTGCTAAAAACTGCGCCTCAAAAAGTATTGAAACTGGCTTGATTTTTTTTAGCACACACTCTTTTCGACTTTGTGTAACTATGTAGACATCTTAACATCATTATTTTGTTATATAAGGTTGTTCAGCTCTGCTCATAGCTCCATTTGAATTTTGAATTTTAAATTAAAGATTTTAAAATTCAGAGCTTCTCTTTCCGTACTTGTTCTTATCAGATATGGAATGGATAGCTGCGTGAGGGGGAAAATAACCCCATTCATAACGGGCCCGAATTCGTTTTAATCTACTTTAGATATTGAATAACTGAAAAACTGCAAATTCCAAGTATGTTGGCACTGAGAAATCTTCTCTAAAATTTACCTGTCCTTTAGATTCAGAGCATAAAATAAACATTTTTGGATGCGTTCCCATCCATTAGGTTGAAATCGACTCTTTTTAATGGGCCCTTAGGGTATATGCTAAGTCTAATCTTGTCATGCAAGCCTCCGTTCTAAATATGGCATTCGAATTTACTGTAAAGGTTATCACTTTCTTGACTACGAACTTGACTATTATCTTGATATCGTCACGAACGCCATAGCTTCGAGGATGATCGGGCAGTATCCTGACTGGACTGACATTGTGATGCCCATTTTACGCAGAAAAATATATTGGTTTTCTTGATTTTGCCTATGTCACTATTAATCTTTGAAGGCTGCTATTCAAACAAGTCCTTCCTCTAATCTATCTATCTATCTATCTATCTATCTCTTTTCTTATAATGAACTTGCCAGAAAAGGGAGATGCATGGATTAAGGCAATACTCTCTTCATAAACCTGGTGGCCATTACGTCCGCGTATTGTAAAAATTGAAATAACTATATGATAAACTTAACTATCAATACCTCACCATCTTTCAGAAATAGACGACTATTTCAGTCCTCAAGCAGGTCTATAAATATCTAGAGAATCTTAATTCACTAAATGTCCGACCGGCCATACAACGAAGGCTCCTCCATTTTTTACCCAAACTTAACCAAACTCAGTAATTGTAAAAACCAAGTTCCCGAGAGGTAATGACCAAAGTGCTGCTTTGTACCCTCGAAGTAAGCGAGTTCGAACTCCAGTTGAGCAATTATGTCCACTTTTTGACTTATAACCTTAGGAAAAGTATGAATTCTCTTATCTGCTCAATTATGATTTAAATGATATCACTGTTCTTCTACAAGGATGGCGTTGGCATTAAGTAATCCACGAAGTTTGATATGCCTCAAAACAAAGAAACCAAACTAAACTAATAAAGTCTTAAACGATACGGATAGATCTAGCGAAGATTCTCTAACTGTACCCCTAACTGTAAAAGGGCGTCCGTCTGATAGTGCTGATTTTTTCTTTTTAGTTTTCCTGTGGCTTTCAAGAGTTCAGAGTATGATTTGTACCACTGACACTTTCAGACACTCTTTGTTCTCTTTCGCAAATTTCGTTGTCTGGCAATCCATGAATTATATGTTTTGTTTTGTTTTATTATTATTTTATTTATTTCTATGATCTGTTTAGAACTACGGAGTTCACAAGCTGATACTTTACTTTTCTTCATGTTAACCATAACTCCGTTTAGTTTTCTGGTCTAGAGGTATTACGTTTTCATGTATGGTAAAAGTTCAGATGTTCGGATGATTCCCAGTAGATCACCTTGATTCACTCTTCTCAGCTTCTTTTATTATTATTATTATTATTACTCATTAGAGTTTTTCACACCATTGTAGGCTGATGGTCTTTCACTGGAGATTGAGTAACAGCAAGTCTCCTCAAGTCTCCGGGACTCTTCTCAGTATTCTGGCCGTCTTCAATTATGCAGTTGTTTGGATGGTCTCCACTCGGTCACCAACTTTAAATCCTCCAGGCTCTTTAATAATCCTTTAGTTACCGTGCCAAAAGCACCAATCACAATTGGTACAATCGTCACTTTCATGTTCCATAGTTTTTTTCAATTCTCTAGCAAGATCGAGGTACTTATCCCTCTTTTCACATTCTTTCAGTTTTATTCTGTGGTCAGCCGGGACAGCAAAGTCGACAATTTTGCAATTGTTCTTTTTTTTTTTTTTTTTTGATTATTATAAGGTCTTGTTATCTGGCCGAGATTATTATCATTATAATTATTATCATTATTTTTACTCTTCAATAGTTTTTCACATCGGCGTTTAATGATGGTCTTTCACTGAAGTTAGAGTGAAAGCAAGAGTCCTCAAGTCGCCAGGACTCTTCTCAGTATTCTGGCCAACCTCAGTAATGCAATAGTTTGGTCTCCACTCTTCCTCTTATTTCCAAGTCCTCCAGTCTTTTTATCAATCCTTCGGTGACTGTACCAAGAGCCCCTATTACAATTGGTATGAACGTCGCTTTCATGTTCCCCAGTTTTTCAATTTCCTCGCAAAGTTGAGGTACTTATCCTTCTTTTCACTTTCTTTCAATTTTAGTCTGTGGTCAGGCGAGACAGCAAAGTCGACAATTTTGCAAGTTCTCTTTTTTTTTTTGTTGATTACTATAAGGTCTGGTTGTCTGGCCAAGATTAGGTGAACTGCTTGTATGTCAACATCCCATTGGAGTTTGTGTGTCTCATTCTCCAGGACTGATGTTGGGTTAATCATATACTATTTGTTCGTATTGTCAAATTTAAATTTCTTGCATAATTCCCAGTGGATCACTTTCTGTGCTAATTTGCTACACTCGCTTATGATGTGATTGAGCGTTTCGTCTCTATCACGACATAACCTACATTTGCTGTTTTGTTGCGTCTTATCTATTCTTGGTTAGATATGATTGGTTCTTATGGCATTGTTTTGTGCTGCTTTGAGGAGATATTCAGTTTCTTTCTTAAGGTTTCCCTTTCCTAATCACGTCCATGTTTGTTTGTGTGAGATGTTGCTTATTAGTCGCTTAAAACGTCCATAGAGTTGTTTTTTCTTACCATTTTTGTTTTCTGGATATTGTTCAGTTGGTTTTCGTATTGTCATTAGTGTTTCTGCGCTTATTATTACAAGATGACCGTTTTTCACGCCAGTTTTCACTGAAGTCTGAATGACAGGATCCTTCTGAATATTCAAGCCACTTTCAAAATTGTTATTGTCGGAATGGTTTCGATTCTTCATACCACCTCCAATTACTCTAATCTCTTTCTCAAGCCTTTGTGCACCAACTACAATTGGTATCCCTGTCACCTTCATGTCGTACAGCTTTTTCTCTTTTCAAACAAGATCCAAGTATTTGTCGATCTGACCACTCGATGACAAGTTCCCTTCTGCTGGTTAATTAACACACTTAGTAATTTCTGTTTATATGGCTGTAACTAGCTGATGTAATTCGTCTTTCTTTGCTCTTTCTTTATTTTCTTCGAGTTTCTGAATTTTTGCATCAACGCAATCCTCAATGCTGGCAACTTCGCTTCTTACTTCTTTTCTTGACACATCTCTCGGTTATAAGGCTTTTTGCGTAGTCATCAATTTCACCATGCTTTGGTTCATTTGATTGAGTTCCCTTCTATCTTGTCAATTTTAAGAAGGATTCACTGTATCTTACTTGGTTGGTTGGGTTTTATGGCCTATCAACCTTAGTAAGTTATTTAATGCCAAATCCATTTTTATACAAGTTATCAGTTCTATTTCAAACAACTTAGTTTAGCAATATCTTACTAGGAGGACTGCTTCGTTAGTTATTCCTTTGAATGGATTTCTGAGAGGTTTTCTTGTTATGCTGAGGTATTCCAATCTTTTTTTTTAACCCGCTTGTTTCATGGATTTCATCTCTAATATTCCTTTCCTCAGGTCATCTGATGCTTTTTTGATTGATCTGTCCAGCCGCTTCAGTTGTTTCTCTTTTAACTTTTTTCATTATAAGCCGGGTACATTTTTCAAGATCAAAACTCATTCATACATGTTTTATGTAAATTCTATTAGTTTGTTTTAGTTGGTTGGTTGTTTGATTTTGCGGTATGGCCACCGAAGACACCGGACCTGTCCCTGTATGATTACTTTTACGAGGATATATGATGGGACTGGTATATGTCTCCCCTCTTTCTGCTAGCATTGATGAACTCTAGCAGAGAATCACTTTCACCCTGGATAATGTTACAGGAGACATGGTACAGCGTGTTTGGCAAGAGCTTAACTACCGACTCAACGTGCGCCGTGTCACAGGCGGTGCACATATTCATGAAATCGATCCGACAATAAACGTATGATGTTCAACACCGAAACTTTTTAAATTTCAATAGAAGTTTTCAAGATAAGTGCTTTAAAAATGACCTCAAGTTTTTTGAGACATCATGTCTATATATATACATATGTATATATAGTTTTGTTTAAGATTGCAACACAATCTGTTTTTCTCCATCTTAGAGCTATCAGTGAAGATGCTAAAATGTTAATTTCTCTGATTTTGAGAACTTTTCACGGTTGATGATTGGGTTAATCTTTGTTTTTAGAAGTTTGCTCCGCTTCATTAGTGAATTAAATTGTTGAATGATTCAAGAGGGTTTATCTGATAATTCAATTCTGTGTATTATCTTAAGAGGGATCGATACTTTGTGATTACATTCGGATTCTAAACGTCTTTGTTTTCTTTTTCTTTTTTGTTTGTTTTGACGTTTATTTAAGCTTTTTTGTTGAAAACTTTTTTTATATTTTGGCTTTTGTGTGCACTCATATGCTTGATCTGAAGGTCAAGATTTAGCATGAAGTAATATCAAATCGCTAGTTTCTCTCTTCTTAATTTTAGAGGTGGTTCATTAGTTTTTAACTAAAAGATCACTATTGGGGAAATATAGATTGTTCCCGGTTCGAGCATTTCTCAATCAAATTGTACTACGTTTAATGTTTTCGTGTATGACTTAATGGTAGATTCATAGATTTTACTATCATAGTACAGCTTGCAACGAATTATGAAGACCTACATATGAATATACCTGTGCTAGATGACCTGAAAAGACTTATATATATCAGCTTGGTGCTGACACATGATGCAGTCTATAGAAGCGATGAATGATAGGGACTGATGGGGAGAGAAAGTTAAGGAGACTCAGCACGATTTGTGGATGATGATGATGATGATCATCATCATCATCATAATAGTTTCATTACCATTTGTTGATTAACTCCTCAATGACTATGGGCCAGGACGTGTAGTAGTTTACAATGCTTTGCTCCATTTTGTTTAAAGGTTCTTTTGTGACTAATAAAAGATAGATTTTTATTATAGAATTCTGTTGTTCAACGACTGGTATTTTTTCATCTTCCAGTTTGAATGCAGGGTCATTATGAACCTTTTGCATTTGACAAAAGTGAATACATGTAGTTTTTGTCTTTGAGAATGGGAATTTATTTGATGTTATCCTTTTGATTATTTCACTTAGGCATTGTTATAACTGTCTCACTGCTGTGTGGACGTATATCAATCGATGTCATATCATGAAGTCGCCCACATACAGAGATCGATAAACCCCAGACTTTGGGTAATTGGATATATCGATATTTTTATGCAGTTAATACGCTTTTTAAAGTTTTTTTTTATTCTTGGTATCATTCAGATACATAAGGTGGTTTATTACGGCAACTTTGTAAATTTGAATAAATAAATAAAACTTGGCAATTTTTATAATTATCATCTGTATACGATGGATATTTGTTGAATATTCTTAGTCTGAAAGTGAGATTATTTTAAGTTCTTAGTCAAATGAGTTGTCTACATCTTCAAATATCAAAAATATAACATCACTTGCCACTTAAATTTCATGAGACGAAGGAAATAAAAACAACCTTCTATATTACTTAATATGAATCGATTCAGTAATCCAAATTAATTTTCGAAATTTCATTAAGATCTTTGAAACGCAAATCTTCTTTTATTTTTAATATACATATATATATATATATATATATATATATACATAATTAATCCAAAGAATTGTATAGTAGAATGTCTAAAAAAGTACAAAATATCCGACAACATCATAAAATTAATCAGAGAAACCATCAAAAACTTGAAAGGGAAACTACTAATCGTAGGACAAACCTCAGCATAGGTGATAATTTAAAAAAGCATCTTCCAGAAATATTCTCTCGCCATTTCTATTCTATATAGCAATGTTGGCACCCAGTTACATACTAAGTAAATGCAACAAATTTACAAAGTTATTTTATATACATCAAGCTATCTGCCCAAAATGAAAAAGAAATAGAAACCCGAATACATACAATAAGAATATACAACCAGGATATAGGAATGGAATTTCCCATTGAAAAATGTAACGCACTGATCAGATAAATGGGAAAAGAGAAACATCAGAAGGAATAGAACTACAGAATTGGGAAAGCATCAGAACGCATGTAGGAAAGGGATATTACAAGTCTTTGCCAATATTAGTAACAGGCACCATTCAAACAAACAGGGTAGAAAGAAAAAATAAGAAAAGAAACCCTGAAAAGACTAGTCAGCCAATCTACGTTATTATGAAAAGTATCACTTACACATATTAGATTTTGATTAGACATCCACTTAATATAGGGGCTTGGATAATTAAAGATCCCAGCTCACCCCTTGTGAGGGGTGCATCTCTTTTCACATTAACCAAAATAAAAGTCAAAGATCTGATTAATCAATCCAAAGATTTAATTCACCTTTTAATTAATCAGAATTGTAAATGAATAAACGCACCGACAAAACCCCAAGTCAGCTTACTTTTTATTTTGACAATTTGAAAGTTCGAGTTAGACTATTCCCTTACTTTCCTTTTTAAATTGAATTTAAATTGTTTTCAAAGTCAATGAGTCTGTTTTAAATTTTTATAAAACGAAAATTACATTTTTCTAAATAAAAAAAAGTGCATCATATTCTCCATAATTATTTAGTTCCAGTGAATACCTCATATTGTCATATCATTATTTTACTCCTTCGAGAGTTTTCATACCAACATTTGCTAATGGTTTCTATTGGAGTTTGTGTGACAGCAAGTCACCTGAAATCTTCTGGACTCCTCTCAGTATTCAGGCCGATTATTATTATTATTCTCATTTCTGAGTTTTTCACACCAGCGATAGCTGATGGTTTTCTCCAGGAGCCTGAGTGACAGGAAATCTCCTGAAGTCTTCTTGGACACATCTCAGTATTCAGGCCGATTATTATTATTATTATTATTATTATTATTATTATTATTATTATTATTATTTACTCCTTTAGAGTTTTTCACATCAGTATTAGCTGATGGTTTTTCACAGGAATTTGAGTGACAGCAAGTCTCCTCAAGTCTCCAGGACTCTTCTCAGTATTCTGGCCGTTCTCTGTAAAGCTGTCATTTGGATAGTCTCTAACCATCCGCCAACTTCCAAGTCCTCCTGGCCTTTTAATAATCCTTTAGTTATTGTGCCAAAAGCACCAATCACAATTAATACAACCGTCACTTTCATGTTGTACAGCTTTTTCAATTCTTTAGCAAGGTCGAGGTACTTATCCTTCTTTTCCCATTCTTTCAGTTTTATTCTGTGGCTAGCCGAGACAGTAAAGTCGACAGTTTTGCAAGTTCTCTTTTTTTTTGTTGATTATTATAAGGTCTGGTCTTCTGGCCGGGATTAGGTGATCCGTGTATACGTTAGTTATTTTACTCATTTGGGAGTTTTTCACACCAATCTTAGCTGATGGTTTTCCACTGGAGACTGAGTAACAGCAAGTCACCTCAAGTCTCTTGTACTCAATATCTTTAGCAATACAGTAGTTAGGATGAACTCCACTCGTCCTCTTATTTCCAAGTCTCCTAGTTCCTATGCTAATCCTTTGGTGACTGTACCGAGCGAGCAAATTACAGTTCGTATTACGGTCAATTTCATGTTCCATATTTTTTTTCAGTTCTCTGGCAAAGTCCAGGTATTTATCTTTCTTTTCATTTTCCTTCAGTTTCACCCTGAGGACAACAGGAACAGCAATGTCCACAGTTTGGAAGGATCTCTTTTTTTTTTGACTTTCACTAAGTCTGGTCGTCTGGCAGAGATCAGATGATCCATTCTTATCTCAAAATTATAAAGAATATTGTGTCTCATTTTCCAGGACAGATTCTGGGTTGTGCATATACCATTTGTTTGTATGATCCAATTCAAACTTCTTGCACAATTCCTGTGGATCACCTTGCCTACCCAGCCATGTCTAGGGTCATACTTTTTCTGCGTTAATTTGTTGCTTTCGCTTATTATGTGATTGTTTGTTTCGTCTCAATTACCACATAATTAATATCTGCTATTTTGCTGCGTCTTGTGTATTCTTGCTTTGACATAGTCAGTACTTATGGCGTTGTTTTGTGCTGCTATCAGAAGATATTCAGTTTCTCTCTGAAGGTTTCCTTTCTTAACCATGTTCAAGTCTTTTCGAGTGAGATTTGGCATGTTGTCGCTCGGAATGACCATACAATTGTTTTTTCTTCCCATTTTTTGTTATTTTAGTTCTGCTGATGCTTGTGTTGTCTCAATTGTTTCTGGTTGCTGAAATCAGTCTTCTTTCACACATTTTTATGCAGTTTACTAAACGTTGTATCTAATCATCGACACTATCTTCAATGCTGGCGAATCCTTTTGCTCCTTCTATTCTTGGCACACACACAGCCTGTCTACGTCATCTCTGTGACGTAAAGCTTTATGCATCACCATGAGTTTTCTTGTTCTCTGGTTCATTTCTTGGAGTTCTTTTCTGGTCCACTTTAAGAATAGTCCCGAATTACTTACAAGAGTAACAGCCCAAGTATTTATCCATTTGATTAAATTAATTATTAGTAGTAGTATTCCTTTAAGAGTTTTTTTTTTTACATCAGCATGAACTGTTTGTTCTCCGCTGAAGTTGAGTAAGTGTCCTCAAGACTCCAGGACTCTTCTCGGTGTTCTGGGCAGTCTCTATAATGCTCTAGTATGGATGGTCCCCACTTGTCCTCTTATTTCTGTTTCCAAATCCCTTTACGAGTTCTTTCGGCATTGACCAGAGTAGATCAATTACAACTGGTATCACCGTCACCTTCATGTTCCATAGTTTTTTAGTTCTCTAGCAAAGTCTGAGTACATCTTCGTTTTTGCTTTCAATAAAAAGGTAATGAAATTGCATTTTTTTACACTTTAGAATAAAATGACATCATCCACATAAAATTTGAACTATTCATATTGAAATAGAAAATATAAGAAGTGATAGATAGATAGATAGATATCAAGGCACTGACATATATATATATATATATATATATACGTCAGTACCTACATATCTATCTATCTATCTAGATAGATAGATAGATAGATAGAATAAACTGAGAAAGATGCACACAGAATGAGAAAGAAATGAGCATTATGTAGATGGATTGCCTGATCGATAGATATGAGATCTCAAAATCCTGTTTTGCTCAAATACGATTGTAAAGTCCATTTCTAAGTAAACGAAAGACTGAGTCGGGGTTCAACAATACAATTCATATTTAGGTCTGTATATAGAGAATTCATAAATAAGTCCACTTTTCGCAACCCGAAGACGCTTGGCTACTGAATAATATCGACATTAATTTAACTGAAGCCAGCAGTGGCACGAATGCTTCTGCGCCTATTGTGTGACTTCTTTCCTTCTCAAAACCAAAATGCTAACCGGTCACTCTTTTTGCGTGGTCATTCAGAGCAGGTGTCGCTTAAGTGCGTCTAATACTTACAGTATCGACCGTTTCTGCATAAACGTTCCATCTTGACAGGTTTCTTACTTTCACCTTTCCATCTCCTTGGGGTTTCTAGTCAGTCCTTCCGATCACCGAGTCGTTTACAATTCCGGAATTATTAATAGTAGTAATAGAAATCAACAGACATCTAAATCATACAACTAGGCGTTAAAACGTTGGTTTTTATTGTGAACCTCCTAGAAAACAATGATGCGTGTAACACAGGAAATTCCTTATCTAACATGTCTCATAGTTTTCCAATACTTTCTTTGCTAAGCAAAATATCCATACTGATATTATGTACATTTGTCTGTAGCTTCATCAGATTCTTCTCACCCTAAAATGTTTCTTGCAATGTTCCCTGCAATGCTCTCAATTTAATTTTTGGGCTACATCCTGAGAAGGTCAGTATAATTCCTTCATCCTCCAGATGTTGTCTGACACACAAAAGATTTGAAATCTGACTTTTAGGAGTCTGTTAATTTCTCCATTATATAAAGGCAATAAAAGGAACTGGAGAATCAAGAGTATCCAGACCACATAGTCAACACTTGCTGTTCTCGTGCATATATTATCAGTTTTAGCTTTGAGATAATTAGTTGTTATATCGTCATTAGGTTTTTACTTCTTGGCTATGTTTGGTCATCTAATGTGCAATTTCCTTAGTCACTTGAAGTATCCATATATTTGATATTATTCCTATTTTAATTTCTGTGTTTTATTATTGTTGTGACTTCAGGTATTTTCGTTACTGCTTACGGTAATCAACTTCTCTTTGCCCTTGCTTATATATTTTTCGAGTCCATGAATTTTCATATCCATTGCAGTTATCA
Source organism: Sepioteuthis lessoniana (assembly GCA_963585895.1). Lineage (NCBI taxonomy): Eukaryota > Metazoa > Mollusca > Cephalopoda > Myopsida > Loliginidae > Sepioteuthis > Sepioteuthis lessoniana. Next base: position 38,536,957 of record OY757909.1, read on the forward strand.
AACAATGGTCAGTCCTCTTCATACTTCTTATCTTGACACACAGAATTGGAGATACAAACATAATCGACCAGAAAAATAAGCGAATGCAACAAACTGGTAATATATATATATATATATATATGTGTGTGTGTGTGTGTGTGTGTGTGTGTGTGTGTGTGTGTGTGTGATAATAAGTAGTGAATCATGTGTAAATAAATAACTCACAGACAGTTTTCTTTAGTTTCTGTTAGTTTACAGACAAACATCGTCTCTTGGAAAGAAACCAGCAAGCGTTCGAGCTAAATTAGCGATTCTCATAATTGTAATGTCAAACCTATAAGTATAGAAAAGACCCCGTGTTGAATATCGTGATCACTTCCATTTGTTCAGTAGATTTGGGGAAAAAGAGAACATAGAAGAAATCTAAATTGTGGGTTGGGGAGAGTTAGAGGCTAATGCATAAACAAAAGTCCTGATTCATTTCTGTCCAGGAAAGAAATGACAGAAAAACAAATTGGCACAAGAAACACCTGAGTGGCAAGAGATATTAACACATTGTGAAATTAATCTTTTTTTACTTTTATGTCTCTCTCTCTTTTACCCTCTCTCTCTCTCTCTCTCTCTCTCTCTCTCTCTCTCTCTTTCTCACTCTCTTTTTAATTTAATACCTTGCCCTCATCTCTTTGGTCCAAATGATGTCTTACTATGACAGTAGAGGTAGAAAATCGTTTAATCGTCCTCGTTACGTTGCTGGTGTCCCTTTTCTCGAGAGGATTTTCATACCTATGATATATTTAAAGGGAATGCCATGAATAGCTTGTTAGTCTAGCAGACTAATTCGATATTATATAATGTTTAATCGTCTCTATATTCAACCTATCTAGCCTCATAAAAGTCTACATTAGTTATTGTAGTGTGATCGATAGTCACAAGAACAACATTCTTGCCTTGAAATAAACACAGTAACTGAAATGAGTTCTATCTTCTCTAGTGCTATACTTTTCCAACTTTTTCAAGGAGGCTAACTTAGCATAACGGTAGTTATCGAAGGAAATGGAATCGACGACTCAAGTTCAAATTATGGACGAGGCAGCTTGTGCCTTGCTTCTCGCAAATGCTCTTGAGAAAGCCATAAATCTATTTCTTCTTCATTAGTAAAAAAATTAATCTTTTCTTGATCGACTTAAAAATACCACTTCACATTCTTCACTTTTTTAGACCGATCAACGGGAAAGTTGTAATGTTGATTATAAAGTAGGATTTCTAGGGAACATGCGTCTAACTTTTCTTTTCCTGAGAAGAATAATCTCATGTCATTGTCATTTCTTCGTCTATCTTTGTTTCATCAATTTTGTTTCATCAACTTTTCCAACTTTCTCTGAGATATCCACAACGCTGCGAGGCTGTTGAAGGAAAACCTTTATTCCCTTCGACATTTCACTACAGAAACTGAGGAAAATGCGACAAAGTTTAGCACTCAAATCAGATCTGATCAACATCTGCCGGTGAGAATAAGTGGTGTTGAATTTACAATGATTAACTGATTTTCATCCTAATAAATAGTCATTACTGGCTCATTGGCCTTGTGGGTTCAATCCCAGCTCAAGTCATACCATAGACTTTTGAAATGGTACTTGATACCTCTTTGCTTAACTCTCAGCAATACAAGGTACGTATCACGGGTAAAGCAGAGCAATCAAGGAAAAGGAGTAGCGCCCTTCCCTACACCTCGGTGCAGTAGCTATTGAAAAAGGAGCCTTCTAGTCACCCTCGACTACGGTCGCCAACTTTACTTTTACTAACTTACTTTCGAGGTACGTCCTCAGTAGATGAGTTTTGATCAAAAATAATATTCCTATAGTAGGGCAGACAACTTGAACTGAGTCTTCGTGACTATTTCGTTTTCATTAAAATCAAAACGCAGCTCAGTGGTCGTCAATTGGTAACCACAGAGAATATACAACCGGAATTTGCTGAAAACAATGTCATATGAAGACTCCAAGCATTGGATCCAGGAATCGAAACGTCTTTATCGGTAAGTAGCTTCCAAACAGACCTGTCTGGAAGGAGATAAAGATTATTTGTAATTAAGTTAATAAGAAAAATATAGTCTTATTACTTAATGATAATTAATAATTACTTACCGACCTTGTGCGAGATATGAACAGTATCACTGTATGCCCAGACGCGCCCAGTTTATAATCCAGTATTCTGATTTCCAGTCTTAACATACGATACAGTAAAGACTCGAATGTAATTAATTTGTCATCGATACCCAAACGGTCAATTATATGCGATAAAAGCAGGAGTTTAAGAAACATTTGAATCGAGATTAAAAGTAAGAATCACTGAAATTAAAAGTACGTCTATTAGCAATTAGGAAATAAAATTGCATCGCTAAGTAATCTTCCTGTCTATTCGACAGTCGGACAGAAATGTCTTTATTTCAAAAGCAATCTTTAATTGAAATGTCAGTGACTAAGACTCGGGAAATTAGCTCAAGGTTCGATCGTCAATAATTATATGAAGCAGACATGCCTGAACCAATTATTTAAAAAAGGGAGTCATGGCGGACAATTCAGTATCAACTACAGTCTTCATTATCGTTATTACTGTCAACGTTTTTATTCTATAACTATCAATATATTGCTAAGATTCTCATGACTTATATATATATATATATATATATATATATATATATATATATATATATATATATATATATATATATATATATAACAATTGGCTATATTGATAAAGAGTCCTTAGTATCGGTGATATAATATGTGTAGATCGAAGAATAAAGTAGACAAAGAGTTAACCGCGTTTCTGACCTATGCGATCATCAAAGAGATCCCTACAAGGAAGATATTCTTTAGGCATATTTTTGTGTGTGGTATATGTTCTAGCTTGTGGGGCCTTATAAGAAGGGTGGCTTAATTTAGCGTGTAGCTATTTTCGTGGTTATATTATATCAATTTTAATTTTCGTAAATTATATTATCATAATTAATCTTATGATACTACTACTACTACTACTACTAATAATAATAATAATAATAATAATAATAACAATAATAATAATAATAATAATAATAACGCCTCTGAGATTTTGATATTCAGACAGATTACCTAATCTCGGCCAGACGACCAGACCTTTTAATAATCAATAAAAAAAAAAAAAAAAAATTCCAAAATTGTCGACTTTGCTGTCCCAGCTGACCACAGAGTAAAATTGAAAGAAAGTGAAAAGAAGGATAAGTACCTAGACCTTATTAAGGAATTGAAAAAACTGAGGATGTGACGATTATATTAATTGTAATTGGTACTCTTGGCACAGTCAACGAAGGATTAGTAAAGGGACTGGAAGACTTTGAAATAAGAGGACGAGTGGAGACCATCCAAACTACAGCATTATTGAAATCGGCCAGCATACTGAAAAGAGTCCTGGAGACTTGAGGAGACTTGTCCCTCAAGCTCCTGTGAAAACCATCAGCAAACACTGATGTGAAAAACTCAAAAGAAGTAAATAATAATAAATGAATAAATAAAAATTAACTGGGACCAATTGCCGTTGACTACGCTTTGTCTACGTGTGTACGCTATCCTAACATAATAATCAACTGAGCTAAAACCAAAAAGGAAATAAAGTCTCATCTTTTTTTTATTAGAGTTTCATCACGGAAAGTTCCATATATTGGTTAGGATACAATTATCAGAGTAAGTGGACGGTTATATGAATTATAAATACTAAGTATTCTAGACACAAGGCAATAAAAAAAAAAAAACGCTGGTGCAGAATGAAAGTAAGAGAGAAAAACAGAAGGTATATACGATTTTCCAAAGAATTTTGGTTGGTTGTGATGTGGGATGTTAAAATTAGTAATTAGTTGGTTCACAAATAGATACAAGGAAAAGGATAAAACGAATAGTGCTTCTGTTTAATCGTTGCTGGGCACCATGGATAGAATTTTGAAATTCCAATCTATTTATCAATGAGATCCTGAATTTGAAGAACACTATAAGAAATTAGGACTTCATGCTATGGATTTCGGTGCGTGAAATAATTTGAAAAATAATCTTTTAACGTCAAAAATGGGAAAATAGAAGTTTGTTTTTGTTTTTTTACTAATTTAGCAAGCATTTAGTAACAGAATCTGTTAGATAAAACCAGCTGTTAAACTCTCACAAAATATTTTCTTAAATAAAATAAAGAAATGGTGTTTGATGCTCCGAAAACAAAACAGAACTGGTATAAAATCGTAAATGTTGGATTAAAAACTTTCTAAATATAGTCAGGTGATGTTAAATTCTTCATGTGTTATAGAACAACAATCTTCATAATAAGCGATATTTAGACGGTTACCTCTCCACGAAACATGTTTCGTAAAAGAATAAAAAAAATTTTTTTTTTTAATTCATAAATTCCCCTCCAGTATTCTCTGAAGGATTTCTTTCCAATTATATCTCTCCGAAAATTTCACCCCAAGCTCCTTCTACGATCAACGAACAACTCATAAGGTATAATCAAGATATCACGTTTTCTCCAAAATCCAGTTCTGTCTTGCTCTTAATGTCCACTATACTCTAAATTCAGTCGTAGAGAAACCATAGCATTTGTAGCTCTTCCACGGTGACGTTTTCCAGGAGATTTTTAAAATCAAGATAGTCGCACGTTCATGATGGAATAAATATCGGAGCCAGGTAAAAGCACCAACATCAGAATAAATTTTCGAGATAAATATATGAATATTATTTTAATTACAAAAGTATTTTTTTTTTAAATAATAATGTATCCCAGTATGTTTACTCCTTTTTGTTAGTTTATGCTATCATTAATAAGTATTTTTCGAATGTTATTTTAAACAATCTGAATGTATATATATATATATATATATCATTAACAATTATTTATTTACAAGTATACATATATATGTATTAACATTAACAAGTGATTAAACATAATAGTACATGGGAAATAATTAACTAAGGAAGGTTTATTAACTAATTCCCGCCGAATATCATAAGATCAATACGGCAGGTCGAAAGGATTAACAAAAAATATGTAGACAAAAGATGCCTATTATGTTCAATCAAATATGTATAAAAGAAGAAATGCTGCCAATATATATATATATATATATATATATATATATAGAGAGAGAGAGAGAATTTATTGATCTGTATTATTGGTACATTGAGCTCTTTACCAGGAAAATTTTAAATATTCATTCATGAATCATTACTTGTCCTGATGGAATTACTCCCAACTCCGGTTTAACTGGACCAAGAATACAATATAATATATATATATATATATATATATATATATATATATATATATATATATATATATATATTTAAAGAAAAAACCAAAGACCGGTTATTTTAGGATTATAAATTTATTTCCATCCTGTTTTTCGTTTCTGGTGTGAACCAAAAACACGAAGAAAAATATAACAGGACTTCTTCGGATCCAATGGATAAATAAAACAGAATAGACACCTGTAAAATCAATTACATTGAGCTCTCTACCAGGAAAATTTAAATGTTCAGCTCATGAAGGATTTTCTTGTCCTGAAGTAATTACTCCTAACTCTGGTTTAACTGGACCGAATAATACCTATATATATATATATATATATATATATATATATATATATATATATATATATATATATATATATATATATATCATTAACAAGTATTTTTCGAATGTTATTTTAATGTGTGTGTGTGTGTGTGTGTGTGTGTGTGTGTGTGTGTGTGTGTGTGTGTGTGTGTGTGTGTGTGTGTGTGTAAAATATCCAAAGAAGATGAGATGGCAATAATTCTTTCAGTTGTGAATATCTAAGCGGATTCTTATAAATCTCTAGAAGTGCCCAATATAGGATAATGAATATATAAATTTCCTAAAGAGCAAATTCATATAATTCATTTGGCAATCATAAATTTACTTCAGCAGGCAACCCAATAAGAGAAATCAACCTCTTCAGATAGTTACCACACCTTTTTTAAGAATTAATTTCTTTTTTTTTTTTTTTTTACTGGATTCTAACTCGTTTAAAAGAAAAGGGAGTGGACAAAAAGACATGGGGTAGAAGTTGAATTCAAACCGGATAAAATGTTCTCGTCTTGTGTCATGTATCCTAACTCACTAAGATCTTTCTTAAAAACAATTCACAAAATCTTCCGCAACTAAAATATTGTCAATAAATCAAACTTTCTTTTATTTCAAGGAAAATCTATTTATTTGTTTACTTATTTATTTATTCGTAGTTTTTTTTTTTTTCAATTATATAAACATGCATATATATATATATATATATATATACATCATCATCATCATCATATCGTGCTGGCAGCACGGATATCCCTGACCCTCTCTCGCCACTCCTTCCTATCGTTCATCGCCCTAGGCAGGTCTTCAGGACAACAACCTGTATCCTCACATAGCTGCTGAATGTACGTTCGTGCTGGTCGTCCTGCTTTTGCGCGGCCATGTGTGGGGATCCATAAGAGTACATCTCTTATGAGTTCATCTCTGCTTCTCCAGCAATGTCCTGCATGTCTGGTTCGCCTAACTTGAATAGTTTTCGTGATAGGGGGCAGGTGGCCGTACAGTTGGTGTCTTGTGGGGTGTTGCTGCCAGGACTTGTTCAGGATTGCACGCAGCATTCTTGTGTAATTGCCATCTAGTTTCTTCTCCAGCCGTTTTGTTAGCGTCCATGTAGTGCATCCATGTATGCACACACACACAGACACACACACACACACACACACACACACACACACACATATATATATATATATATATATATATATATATATATATATATATATATATATATATATGCAATTTAGTCTGGCAAGCATGGATGGTTTGGTTTGGTTTATTTGGTAAATGGCATATCAACTCCTCGTAGGTTATTTACGAGTATCATTAAATAAGTTTCCAGACTTTTTTCGTATGGGCCCTTTTATTGATAGTACACATATGAAACTCCAGTCCCCTTCGAAGGAATCTCCTCCGGCTGCAATGCACTTGTTGTACCGTTCCAACAACTTCTGGAAGACACCATGGAAGTCCTATTGTATGAGCGTGTCAATGACCTTCGTCACAGCCTCTTTCATCTCCTCAGTTGTCTCATAACAATAGCCTCTGAGCTTAGGGAATAACCAAAAGTCACCGAGAGCAAGGTTTGGACTATAGGAAGGGTGAGGAACTGTGTTGATGCCCATCTTGGTCAAATAGTCTGTGACAAATGATGGAGTTGTGGACTGGTGCATTGTCCTAGAGGAAATGCCAATGATCCGCTTTGAAGAGTGCTGGCCTCTTCCGGCGAAATCTTTTCCTGGACTTCCTTAAAAGCTCAACATAGTAACCCTAACCCTAACCCTTTGGCCAATCAACTCTGGTCAATTGACTTCTTTACTCCTCCCACACCTCTCATCATCCCTCACAGACTCCCTGCCTTCTTGAATCTCTTATGCCACTGAAAAAACTGATCCTCGATTCGTGCAAGATGGTCGAAAAGCAGTCTGAAGCATTCCATACATTTCTGTGGCATTTTTTCCAAGTTTGAAACAGAATTTTATTGCACATCCTTCTTCTAAAGTGTACTCACGTCCAGATTGCATTTTGAAATTCACCAGCAGTGATAATCTGGCTTTAGTAGGGTGTATTCCAATTCCTGCTGTAGCTGTTCTTTTGAACCTGAAATCATAAAAATTGGTCAGTCATCTCATAAGATGTATAGCAATAACGTAGTGAATTCTCAAGAATCTATGACAATTTTAAATGCCTGTACAAAAAAGTCTGGAAACTTATTGAAGGCCCCACGTAATGGCAAAATTTGATTCATCTATAAATGTTTGATTTCAATCAAAAACCTTTGTTTTCAATATTCTACTACAAATATTTTTTAGATAACGTTTTATTTGTTAATAATGAAAATATGTTGGCACATTTTTATGGCATGAAGTATTCTACGTTAGTACAAATAATTCATACACAATTATATTTTATTTAATTACCTATTTCATTTTAATAGTGATCTTTCATTTTTCGTCCAGTTATACGGTTTTAAGTACCTGATTTAACGATTTTTTCTTCAAGTAACTATTAATACAAATAATTTCTACACACCTATATCATTTCAAGTATTCTTATATAAAACAAATAATTTTAAACAAATCTATTTTACCCATAGAAAGAACCCAAACGTTTACTACCATCCCGAAAGAAAGTGAACATGGGAGTATAGCAATGAAGGATTGAGACTACACTTGCAAAAGCTCCAAAAATAGAACACCACCAACGAATGTAATTTCGGGTCATACCCAGGACAACACCCCCACTTTTTTTTGGGGGGGGGGAGTACCACTCTGCAGTCGGTGAATTCTAATCCTCTCTCACGTAACTAAGAGGGTGCTACACTCGTACAAACTCATTTTGTTCAAAAGACATCGAAACTTCTGAAAAATAATTATCGAGAATTAACAGTGACTAGTACAGAAAATGTTTGAATTGCAGTCTGCACACATCTAAACATCTAGATATTATCCCTGGCCTAGATAGGTGTCTCAGTACGACACTATTTAAATTTAAAATTTAAAAATAAAAAAATTCAAAACAGAAGTAAAAATTAACAGGCTGAGACTTATTTCTAAGTTGAAGAATCTTTATATATATATATATATATATATATATATATATATATATATATATATACGTGTATGTTTGCGTATACAGATGTATGAAGATAGATAGCTACATACATACATACATACATACATACATACATACATACATACATACATACATACATACATACTTTCGTGTTTGCGATAGATAGATTGATAGATAGATAGATAGACAGATACATAGATAGATACATACATACATACATACATACATACATGCATACATTAACTTTTGTATCCACAATAGATAGATAGATAGATAGATAGATAGATAGAATTAAGTAATGCAAAGCGTATTTTGCCAGAGATATTGTGGGTGTAATGTTTGTCAGTAAATCGTCCTCCTCATTTATTTAAACTCATAAAATCAATAGGAATATCATTTTTATGCTAAAAATATTTACGTCTTTGTAAAGATATGTCCCCGGAGAAAATGTTTGAGTAATATTCATGCCAGAAAAGTAAGTTCAACACGGTAGGATACTTTGTCATAAAACCATCAACAAAAAAGAAAGAAAAAGAAAAACAGGCAGGCATATGCAACTGATGTACATATTAAGATGCATATTGATAGATAGCTTTAAATGCAAAGTTTCATCCGCTAAAGGGTAGCTATTAAGCAAGAACGAAGATATATCAAGAGATAATATCTCTTTATAGATTTGCCGATCTATTAACAGGTATCGACCGAGTGAGTCAACAAAATAAAACGAAAAAGAACACTTTTCCCCATATGCACGTTGATGCATCTGCTAATATATGTATATTGGCAAAAGGGACCGTTAAAAAATATAGATTTATAAATGCGACATGTATAGATAGATATTCAAAAGCTATCGAGACTAGGGTATATATATATATATAGAGAGAGAGAGAGAGAGAAAGAGAGAGAGAGAGAGAAAGAGAGAGAGAGTGGGAGAGAGAGAGAGAGGATTGCAACAGAAGTTCAGTTTTTAAGTAGAGTGAAACAGGGTTGAATTCAGACATTTCCTTCTCTTGGATTGTTTGCCATACCAAGATTATAGAGCCAGTCTGCCCTACTATATAGCCATAACTGAAGGGAGGATAATTGAATTTGTACCTTTTTCAAGGGCATTAATGCTGGTATGTGAAAAGGTGAACATTCCCGAACAAGATTTGAACTCACATCGCTGTGTCTATTTAATACGACAGTAATATATATATATATATATATATATATATATATATATATATATCGATGTTCTAAGCACGTAGTCTAGATAGATGATAAAGAGGTATGGGGCTAGCGTGCCGCCTTGTAATACTCCTGCTACAATGTTGCGAGCAATATTGAACAGGTCCTGGCGGCAACACCCAACAAGGCACCAACTATACGGCCACCAGCGTCCCATCACGAAAACTATCCAAGTTAGACGAACCAGATATGCAGGACACTGCTGGAGAAGCAGGGACGAGCTCATAAGGGATGTACTCCTATGGACCCCCACATATGGCCGAGCAAAAGCAGGAAGACAAGATCGAACATACATACAGCAGCTATGTTTGGATACGGGATGTAGCCCAGAAGACCTGCTGGAGGTGATTAACGATAGGGAGAAGTGGCGAGAGAGGGTCTGGGATATCCTTACTAGCGGCATGACATGATGATGATGGTGATATATATATAGTTCGCTATATCTATAGATAGAGTCCTCAATATCAAGGTTGGCATATATATCTGAGTTGGAATACCGGTACTTGGATAGGGGTGTCCTCGTGGTGTAATGGTTAAAGCGATGAACTGCGGAATCGTAGTACGCGAGTTCGTACTCCAGTCGCGCTATTACGTTCACTTTCGGGCAAATACCCTTGGGAAAGGTATGAACCCCCTTATTCTCCCTCCAGCTATGGGTAAATAGTAGGACGGACTAGGTTCTTCAGCCTTGGTGAGGCAACTAGTCTAGGAGAAGGAAAACTCTGAATTCAAACCTGTTAATGTCCGCTTAAAAATTGACCTTGTGTCATATCCTGCCCGAGCGGAGGGGTTGGGTAAATAGTACCGGTACTATCACTTTCTCGCGGGTGAGATCATCAGATCGAGTGTAATAGTGTGAGGATCTTGGTATTTTTTTGTTGGACCATTACAGGAAGAATAGTATAGTTCGTAAGGCATGATGGGAAAGGAGGTTTAATTAGTATAGCCACCTCGCACCGTTGAAGCAATGACTACATTATCTTATAAGAACATAAAAAGGACCTCGATGCTGCGATGTCAAAGTAGCTCTGAAACTTAGAAGATCTTAATCATATACACTTAAAGTCCGTTACTTATATTTTGCTTAGATTACACACATCACCAAACGGATATATTAGAATTGGCTAATCAACTATGTGTAATTTGCCATTGGTCAAGTGGGTAGAGTGTTCGACAATGGTCCAAGAGACCTTGGGTTCAATCTCAGGTCAAGTCATACCATAGACTTCAAAAATGGTACTTGATACCTCCTTGCCTAACACTCAGCAATATAAGGTACGTATCAAGGGTAAAGTGGAGCAATGAAGTGAAAGGAGTTGTGCCCTCCCCTACACCTCGGTGTAGTAGCTATTGAAAAGGGAGCCTTGTGGTCGCTCTCGACTACGGTCGCCAACTACTCCTACTATACTACTACTACTACTAGATTGCTATACGGCCTGAGATTTGCTAACATAACCATCACACAAAAGAAGATTTTTCTATGAAAAAATGCATCTGATTTTAGAAATCTAATTTATTCAAATAAAGAAAAATAAATTATAGAATCAGCCATGTGGTAAATGACTCAAAACGTATATATTTACATGTCTACACTCAGAGATTAATTCGCTTTTATTATTCAACAACTTTTTATTTTCGGTATATTTCACGATACATATTTTTCCTGCAAAATTGATAAATTGATATATCTATATACATATATCTATCATAGACTGTTCGTATCTCACTATCACAGTATGTGTATATCTCTCTATCTCTCTTGAACAGTTCATATCATTCTATCTTGGCATTCTCACATCTATCGATCAACTAAGGTCAGCCTCTACATATCTATCAATGTCGATCTCTTCATATCTATCTAACTATATCAGGGTTATCATAACTCTGTCTGTCTGCCAGTCTGTCTGTCCCTCTCTCTCTCTATATATATATATATATGTATATATATAGGTATTCTTTGGTCCAGTTAAACCGGAGTTGGGAGTAATTCCATCAGGTCAAGAAATTATTCATGAGTGAATATTTAAATTTTCCTGGTAAAGAACTCAATGTAACAATGATACAGAGCAATAAATTCTTTAAGAAAAACAATAAAACCGGTCACATAAGATTATAAATCTATTTCCATCCTGTTACGCATTTTTAAATTTCCAAAAACACGAAAAAAATTAACAGGACTTTCTTCAGATCTTTTTGATAAGCAAACTAGAAGAGACACAGAAAAGGTGGGAGGGATAGAAGAAGGGTGAAGAGTTATCTCCTCATTAAGCCCACTTCCGTTTGAAATTTTGATTTCGGTTAAAAAGAAAGTATGTATATATATATATATATATATATATATATATATATATATATATGTAAGAGACAGTTAATATTTCTCTATCGTAATATATCCACATCTATACATCTATCAGAGAGTTTTCATATGTTAGCTTGTTTATATCTATTTATCAATCTATTATGTACACTCCATTTTCTCTCTCACGTATCAATCTATCTATCAATCTATCTCTATATAAACATACAGTTATCAAACATGTACGGTTTATATAACTCTGAGTTAGTTTTCTGTTATCTATCTCTCTATCTATCTATCTTAATGTTGTAACTTAAGAAAAGGTTACTGAATGAGAAATTACCCAAACGGAGATTGAAAATGAAATGGAAATCTTTATAACATTAACAAAATCCGATACTAACCAGCGGCGTGAAAAAAGTAAACCACATATTTAGAAAGTAAACCAGCATATTTAGGTATTTGTCATACACCTCACCTACCAAACGAGTAGGGCACAAGGCCTTTTTAAAGCAGGTCTGGGCACAGAGCTGTAACCTTGACACACCTAGCAACTCAAAAATGTCTTGGACCCTGTCGACATTCCCCTAAAATGGGGCGCCTCACGTACCAGGCAATAAACCTAGCTCCTCCAAGTAGAGTTTGAGTCGGTCCTCTGAGGCTCAAGGAGTGTCAACTACGTGACGTGAATGCTGGGCGTCCCCTGCACCCAATTCAGGCAGCTTCAACCGAGTAACCGCCGACTTAACATATCTACCCGCCTTACAAAGGTATCCAACGTATTTATGAGGAACATACTCATTAATGTTCATAGGAAGATATATAACACTTATTTACGTTCGAAATTCTCCCTCAGCAACCAAATGGCTATTTTTAAAATTTTACCACTCTTCTGTGTGCATTTTAACTTCCTAAACACTTTTTCTCTTTCTTCAAGTATCTTACTCTCAATCAATGTACTAAACATTGTTTACACTGAATGAAAGTCACTTGTCGCTATATTTCATCTATCATCTCTTTTCTTTCACCCCATTCATATGTTTCTGTGTTGTTTTATTATAATTTTCGTTGTTTTTGTTTTTGTTGTTGGTTTTTTACAATATGCCATCTTATCATGTGTCACTTATGTTTCATTTTCGAAGGATACTCTGGTGGTGTAACGGTTAGCAAGCTAAACTAGCAAACCTACACGAGTGAGGTCGAGTCTCATTGGGCGCCCATTCATTCGGCCTAGTGCCACATCGAAGCAAAGAGCTTTGTAAATGGGTACCATTTTTTAAAATTAATTGATTTAAAATATTTCAAGAAAATTTCATGTAATTTTGGTAAATATATCTGATAAAGTGAGATATCAGTGTTATTTTCATTGTTATTTTCATTTAGGTAATGTGATACTTCTACCGAATGTTTCATTGGGAAAACGAAGGTTAGCATTATCTCATCATTTTTTCCAGTTCAGTTAGATGGCACCGATTTATAATATTTAGTCATTATTTTTAATCTCTCTTTCTCTCTCTCTCTCTCTCTCTCTCTCTCTCTCTCTCTCTCTCTCTATCTATCTATCTATCTATATATATATATGTGTGTGTGTGTGTGTGTGTGTGTGTGTGAACAGTAACATATGGCTCAATTACACATAAGATAATTCCCACAACATTAAAATCATAGGTAAGTAGAATACCTGTAGTGAAGCGGCTAACGTGCTGGATTATGGCATAGTCGTCGTGAGTTCGAAATACAGTTGTACAGCTACGTTTACTTTCGGAATAATTTCCTTGGGAAAGGTATTAATCCCCTTATTTTCCCAGATTTGGTCTTCATAATACTACTGATGCTTTCTTCAAGGATGGCTTTTGAATTAGATAACCCTCGAAGATTGATATGCCATTCAACAAAGAAAGCAAGCCATAGTATAAACTTTGATAAGTTAACGTAACATACGGGTCCTGAAGTGCCCTGTAGTTGCAATTGTGCTGGTTAATTGAGCCATTTAGCATTAGCGCACAAAACCTGCGACAATCAATGAGATGAGAGAAGCAACTTAAACAGAATGCACTCAAATACCAATTGAAACAATTTGTGAAGCTTGAAATTAATCAGTTCTTATTAACATCAAGTACCTTAAACAAAACGGTGATCTGTTCGAACACCTGCGATAACTCAGTGATGTTTTCAATTCCATCAGTTCGCATTATCAGCAGTAACTCGACCAGAGCGATCAGCAGATTAAGAACCTGTAATATCGCTAAAATACATTGAATTTGTCTTCCTTAATTTAGATAATAAAACTTGAATATATCTTTATAAATATTGTATTTATAATAAATCAAAATGGGCATACATTTTTTCTGAGACAACCTATCTATCTATCTACCCATCTATATATATATATATATATATAAATGTGTGTGTATGTGTGTGTGTGTGTGTGTGAGAGAGAGAGAGAGAGAGACCTGCACCTGCTCTGCGTCTAAGATCTGACGAGATCTTCGAGATAAGGTCGGAGCGGTCTTACAGTCGTTGCCAGTCGCGCGCCACAATTAATCAAGTTGACTGGCTTCGATAGATCGGAAATACTTCGAAGCCAAATAGATATGGCAAATGGGTTTCATTTTTGTTTATTTCTTTTGATTACTTCTCCCAAGTTGTTTTATTCATTTATCTATCTATTTATTTTTCACAATGAATACTGCACTAGTGAAGCAGTGATCTGATTGTTTTCCTTACTGGCTTGACAGAGCTGAACACTGTCTACTCGATAGACTATGGTCCCTTGTTTGAAAAAACTACGTTATTATTCGGTTTTGGTATCAGTTATCTTTACGCTTGGTCACCTTTTGTTCTATATCACCTAAAAGGGTTGAGTGGCGTAAGCTCGTAAGGAAGTGAACGGTGATCCAACTTAATATCCCGGAAGAAGCGGTTTGCGTTCCTCTTTGCGCTAATGCCCTTGGAAAAGTCATTCATCCATTTATTCTTCCCCTAACTCCGACAGCAGTAACTACTCCCCTTCCCTTGACCAGTTGGCTGGGGCTATAGAATACACCCACTGCATCTCTGCAGCGGGATAAGACCCCCGCAACGAGTGTCCTGAATATGACAATAAACAATCTGATGATGAGGTCGGAACTTTACTGGAGCTTTGGGGAATGAGGAGAAACCTTTTCATTGCAATCACTCCCAGGTCCACTCTGGCTCGTAATGGTAGTACCTGATAGGGACCCGTCTATGGGTTAAATTGACATTCAAACTGAGTGCAAACAAATGACTTACGCAAAATTGACATATTATAAGTAGAACTGTTTGATCATCTAACTATGTGTAAACAAATGATTTGTGTGTGATACATAGCAATACTTGGAACCATCTAGCTTTGTTGATATCTGCTAGATTTAATGGCTAGAAATAAAACTGTTTTATCATTTAGATGTATTCATCGACAAAATATATTTACAAATTATATATTCAATATGACTTTTAATGTAAAAACATAATTTCGCATTAAATAACCAACAATGGTTGATACGAGGATCATTAAAGAAGTTTCCAGACTTTTTTTCGTATGGACACTTTTATTGATGGTACACAGATGAAACTCTAGTCCTCTTCGAAGTAATCCCCTCCGCTTGTAATGCACTTGTTGTACCGTTCCAACACCTTATTCAAGACCACATGGAAGTCCTCTTGTGTGAGCGTGTCAATGACCTTCGTCACAGCCTCTTTCATCTCCTCAGTTGTCTCATGACGACAGTCTCTGAGCTTAGGGAATAACCAAAAGTCACAGGGAGCAAGGTCTGGACTATAGCGAGGCTGAGGAACTGTGTTGATGCCCATCTTGGTCAAATAGTCTGTGACAAGGATGGAGTTATGGACTGGTGCATTGTCCTGGTGGAAATGCCACTGACCCGATTCGAAGAGTGCTGTCCAATTCCGTCGGAATCTTTTCCTGAACTCCCTTAAAACCTCAACATAGTATTCCCTGTTGACAGTCTGTCTAGTAGGAACCCAGTACATGTAAATCATGCCAGTGCTGTAAAAAAAAATCATCAAAAGTTTGTGGGTGGATTTGCTCTGTCTGGCCTTCTTGGGTCTGGGAGAGCCAGCATGTTTCCACTGGGAACACTGTCTCTTGGTCTCTGGCTCATAGCAGTAGATCCAGCTTTCATCGCATGGCATTTTTTCCAAGTTTAAAACAGAATTTTATTGCATATCCTTCTTTAAAAGTTCAGATTGCACTTTTGAAATTCGCCAGCTGTGACAATCAGACTTTAGTAGGGTGTATTCCAAATCGTGCTGTAGCTGTTCATTTGAATCTGAAATCATAAAAATTGGTCAGACATCTCATAAGATGTATAGCAATAACATAGTGAACTTCCAAGAGTCTACGACAATTTTAAATTCCTGTATTAAAAAAGTCTGGAAACTTATAAAACCAAACCAAACCTAGCTCCGATTTACGAGATAGAAAATTCTAAATTTAAATTGGTAATGCACTTCTGAGAAATTGATCTTCAGTCAAATTCTACCAGCGGAGAAGGATGTATATGAATATGTACATCATAAAGGGACTTTTCTTCTTTTCCTTCGAGTTGGCTATATTAGTTTTTGTTTAATACTGAATAGATTCCTAAAGTAAATATCGCCCAGCAAAGACAACACACAATAGCAAGATTTTTCATAAGAGCAATAAACTTAAATTGCTGTCGTTGAATTCATAACAGAATGATATATACTTATTTACCAACCCCTCCGCTCGGGCAGGATATGACACAAGGTCAATTTTTAAGCAGACTTTAACAGGTTTGAATTCAGAGTTTTCCTTCTCCTATACTAGTTGCCTCTGAATTATATATATATATATATAATGAGAAAATATGTATTTGTTTTTATATATTTAATAGCATGGAAGCTTGTCTGCGACCACAAGTTTTTTGCCATCTTATAAACGACAATCATCATGCAGATTATCGTATATAAGACGTCATGAAACGTATGAAAAAGAGTATAGAAACAAGGGAAGGGGAGTTTTGTTTGTTTGTTAGTTTCGTTGGTTTTATGGCTTATCAACATTTATAGGTTATTTAATGCCAAATCAATTCTTATACAAATAAACAGTTCTATTACAAATCACGTACTTATCTCTTGAAGAAAAGAACTTGGAATTCAAATACCAAGCGTTGATAAACTGTTTCATATTACTTCTTTGTCGTTACGTTCCAACTGCGAGTAAGTCTTTTTCTTGTTCCACTTCTGCTATTACTATACTTTATTTTATGTTCTATCGTTTTTTGACCGTACACCTTCAAGGATTCTACGGATGGTTAATATTTGTGAGGTCGTGGATCTATTTCTTCGGAAGCTATTTCGGTTTTTCCTAAGGATGTTGTCGATTTTGGGTTCTATGCGGTTTCGTAATTGGGCATTGTAGATTTTGGCTGCTATGGATGTAAGTGTTATGCCTCGGTAGTTTTTGGCTAATCCGAGGTCACCCTTTTTAGGGAACGAGAGAATGCATCCCTTCATCCATCTATCTATCGGATTTTGATTATATACTGCGTTGCAGTGTCAGAGCAGTATGTCGTCGAATTGTCTGGTCTTCCATACCTCTGGGGGAATCTCGTCCCGCCCTGCAGCTTTCCTATTTTTAATTTTTCTAAGAACCGAGTCGAGTTCTTCTTGTGTGAATGGTCCTAGTTTAATGTCCAATTGCTTACTAATTATTCTGGTGACATTACTATTTGTCGACTTTACCAAGGCCTTCGATTCCATTCACAAAGAAAAGATGGAACAAATCCTACTAGCATACGGCCTACCTAAAGAAACCGTAGCAGCAATAACGATTCTCTATAGAAACACCAAAGTAAAAGTACGATCACCAGATGGAGACACAGAATACTTCGACATTGTAGCAGGAGTACTACAAGGGGAAACGCTAGCATCATACCTCTTTCTCATTTGTCTAGACTACGTACTTAGAACATCGATTAATAAAATCAGAGAGAACGGCTTCGAGCTGACGAAGAAAAGAAGCAGAAGGTACCCCGCAAAAACAATCACCGACGCCGACTACACCGATGACATAGCGATACTGGCAAATACACCCAACCAAGCCGAAACACTACTGCATAGTTTGAAACGAGCAGCCGCAGGCATAGGCCTCTATGTCAATGCACATAAAACGGAATATATGTGCTATAATCAAACGGGTGGCATCTCCACTCTAGACGGAATCCCTCTTAAACTAGTAGACAAATTCACTTACCTAGGAAGCAGCGTCGAATCAACCGAAAAGGACATCGACACGAGGTTAACGAAAGTATGGACAGCTATCAATAGGCTACCGATCATATGGAAATCAGACCTAACCGATAAAATGAAACGCAGTTTCTTCCAGGCAGCGGTCGCATCGATACTGCTATATGGATGCACTACATGGACTCTAACAAAACGGCTGGAGAAGCTAGACGGCAATTACACAAGAATGCTGCGTGCAATCTTGAACAAGTCCTGGCAGCATCACCCCACAAGACACCAACTGTACGGCCACCTGCCTCCTATCACGAAAACTATTCAAGTTAGACGAACCACACATGCAGGACACTGCTGGGGATGCAGGGACGAACTCATAAGAGATGTACTCTTATGGACCCCCACACATGGCCGTGCAAAAGCAGGACGACTAGCACGAACATACATTCAGCAACTATGTGAGGATACGGGATGTAGTCTAGAAGACCTGCCAGAGGCGATGAACGATAGGGAAAAGTGGCGAGAGAGGGTCAGGGATATCCGTGCTACCAGCACGACATGATGATGATGATGATGATTCTATCGTATCATTTCTATTTCATGTTCATTTTTCATTCGTGTTAAAGTAAGAGTTGAGTGCATAACTCTGCCTGCATAGTGAAATATATGCAAAGCGATCACCGAATTATTTTGTAAAATTTATTTCTTTGGGGACAAATTCATTATACTCAGAAAAAAGTTGTTTTTTCAATAGAAATATAGTCGTCGCCTCTTTTTTGCATGTTAACGGTAGAGTAACTGTCCCCTTTCCCTTGCTCAGTCGGCTAGGGCTGTAGAATACACCAACTGCATCTTTGCAGAGGGGTAAAACTCCCCGAACCAGTGTTCAGGATCTGACACTAAACAATCTGATGGTGAGGTTCCAGTAATGCTGGAACTTTGGGGAATGCAGATTACCCATTCATGGCAAACATTCTCAGGTTCACTCTGGCACGGTTAAGGTCCAATCTATAGGTCAAATAGAACTAAACTACATACGTATGCTAAACTGAATTGTTTGAAATGGAATTGTTTTTGTAGGATAAACTGAATTGTTCGAAATAAAACTGTTTTTGACATTGAAACTGTACCTACTCTAAACTGAACTGATTGAAACAGAACTGTTTTGACAAAAGTATACGTACACAAAACTTAATTGTTTTAATTAGAACTGTTTGACTAAACTTAATAGCTTGAAATAGACATGTTTTTACAATTAAAATGTGTACTTATGCTAAACTGAATTCTTTGAAATAGAATTATTTATTTGTATAAAAATGGATTTCGTATTATATAACCTACAAAGGTTTATATGCCACAAAACTCAAACAAAAAACAAAAAAGCAATTGATCCCGAATTTGACATCATTGCTTCAAATTTATTCCAAAAAGATTCTAATATCATTGGCAATATAAAAATACTGTTGACCCTTTCAATAAGTAAGGATTTATGCTAATTGGAGAACAGACAAATACCACGAAGTGACCATACTTCCATGAGAGAATTCGTGATAAGCAATAACATTACATTGCTCACATATGACATAACAGCATATGGGAAAAATCTATAGGTCCATGGAAGTCAGAATCTAGCTCAGTAATCTAATAGCTATCTGGACAAACCTTGAGAATCACTGAGTAGGGTTACTGTAGACAAGCAGAGAGAGATAGAATTCGGTCTAATACAAGAATCCTTCCTCAACCGATCATCAAAAGTGAATAGCCTGGCGCCTGATAATTAGATACAAAACCGGTAGAGGGACCCAAGTACTGAAAGCAACACGTGACTGTTTCAAAGTAAACAATGCTTAATAAATCAATTGTGAGTAGGATACAGAAAGAAAGGAAAAACAAAAAAAAAGTGTTTAGGAAGGTAAATGTACACACAGGAGTTGTAAAATAAAAAGATAGGCATTTGGTTGACAAAGGAGAATTTAAATATTAA
>OY757909.1:38562385-38599885 GCA_963585895.1 Sepioteuthis lessoniana
CATATGCAAAAAGAATAAAAATTTATTGATATTAGAAATCTACACAATCCAAATACAGGTAAGATATATTTGGCAACCAATCAAAAGTTAAGTGACACAATATATATATATATATATATATATATATATATATATATATATATATATATATATATATATATATATATATATATTTCTATACTTAGAAATCAATACATTTTCTCTGTTCAGCATTTTTTTTCGGCATATTCTAGTATTCATAATTTTCTTACAGAATATAATCTTCAATTTTTTATAACCTACTTTTCCACTTTTTATCCGCTTTTTTTTTAATATCCACTTATATCATAGATTTACCTCTTTCTTCTTTTACCAGCCATGTATATTTAGATAATAAGGTATTGTTGACATATTTACTACTGGTAAACCAGAGATTTTGGTTGTACATTCTATTTTTTCCAATTCAATTCACCGGCACTAATATATACATTCTTATCTGTATTATTACCATATTCCTTTCTGATATATATATATATATATATATATATATATATATATATATATATATATATATATGGAGAAACCATAGATGTTTTTGGTAGATCTGACAAGATGATGAAAAATAGATTGAATATTGGATAAACTAAAAACTCAAACAAAGGATTCAGTTCAAGATATTTCGTTCTTTATTTACTGAAAAGAACATTTCAACTGAGAAAAATATGTTTTTCTAAAGTTTAGCAAAAAGAGGAAATAGATAAGAGTGTATAAATGTGAATATGAAAGCAGGTAGTGTAAAGACAAAAGACAGAAAAGGGAAAAAAGGGGGAATAGATCCAGGACCGAGTAGTGGTGGTAGGGGTTGTTGGTTTTGCCTTAATTTCAGGGAGAAAAAGGGAGATAATATGAGGTTTTGAGAGTGAGGAATGGAAGGGAAGTAAAAGGTGGAAATCGTGACATACATGCTGGGGTGGTGTCCTCCATATATTTTTCCTTCTAGTACCTCCATATTTTTAAAAGTTTTCTTTTTCAATTAGATATTCCAATGTAGTCAAAAAAACTTTTGACAATACTGATACCGTTAGAAAAGGCATGAACCTCTAATCCCCAGCCATGGGTTAAATAGTTCCGCCACTATTTTCCTGCAAGGATGGATTTGGCATTAAATTACTCACAAAGGTTGATTTTATATAAAATAATTCTTAATGGGTAAGATAAATGCTTAATGGGTAAGATATATATATATATATATATATATATATATATATATATATATATATATATATATATATATATACTTGAAACATATTTGTCGATATTAGACTTCGCAAGACTTTATCACAAATACGTAACAGTTGATTTACGGCAATCTCTTTCTGTAATAAAACAAGTCATTTTCCGACGAAATATGGAGTTCATTTGTCTACTGCCTTTAATAGAGATTTAATCGACCCATCTGCCACGGACACAAGGTCAATTACGTATTAAAAATGCTTTGAATTCAGAGTTTCTTTCTCCTAAACTGGTTGCCTAACCAAAGTAAAGAACCAAGTCTGTCCCATTATTTTCCATAGCTGGTGAGAGAAGAGAAGGTTTAATTCCTTTTCCAAGGTCATTAACGCGAAGTGAAACGCAAACACGCCCGAGATTTGAACGTTGGTCACCGATTCCATTTCATTACGCTAACCACTTTCCCTTCTATAGACTGTAGTAAGGGTGTATGCAAAGTGTTCAGTTGATCTTGATTTAGTGAAAGAGAAAGTGAGAAAATAAGTATAATTTATATCGAAATGCTTACCCACAATTGATATTTATTTTTTAAAATTCTATTTCTATTGAATTCACTCTCCCCATTTGCGCACTGG
This sequence comes from Sepioteuthis lessoniana, assembly GCA_963585895.1. Taxonomy (NCBI): domain Eukaryota; kingdom Metazoa; phylum Mollusca; class Cephalopoda; order Myopsida; family Loliginidae; genus Sepioteuthis; species Sepioteuthis lessoniana. The sequence continues at coordinate 38,564,230 of OY757909.1, forward strand.
ACTGTGATATCTTGGTAAGCCGAGTTTTAACCCCAGTCGCACAATAACGTTCACTTTCAGACTAATACCTTTGGAAAAAGCATGACCCCGCCCCCGTAATCCCCAGCGATGGGTTAAATAGCTCCTGTACTGTTTTTTCTATAAGAATGGATTCGGTATTGAATTAGCGACAAAATGCCATTAAACAAAGAAACCACGCCAAACCAAACCAATAATACAAGTAGAAATTATTTTGGTATTCAATGCTATAAACTTTTTCAAACTTCATAAATTGTGCTTTGAAAATTAAGCTTGGATGTTAGCTTTTAATTCTAATATACTGCTATGTTAATTACTTGTCTGTAGATTGCCAATTAAAATGTAAATTTTAATTTTCTACTAAAATTGCTTGTCTATGGATCACCCATCAAAATATAATTGTAAGCATAAACACTTGAAAAAATCCAGTTGTAATTTTGGAGGTAATTAATTAAACTAATCTTTAATAACAGTTGATTTTTTGGGTAACGTAGTCATAATTGCAGTAAGCAAGGTATTAAAACGATATAGGTAACGTGGCTGTACTAATACGATTTATGTATTGTAGCCGCTGTACGACTAATGTTGCATGAATGTTCGAGGTGTAGTCACGGGTTCCAAAGGAAAGTGTGCTGTACGGTCAGTGTTAGGCTGCAATGTTGGTGAAGGTTGTTTGGTCCTTGTTTTTCTGAAAAGTAAGCAGCCTCACGATTCATTTCTGAATGAAACCTACCTTACTCGTTACGTTAGATTGACACAAGCGCAAGGAATTTACTTCACTGCAATCTTTATTGTTTGTCATCATCATCATCATATCGCGCTGGTAGCACGGATATCCCTGACCCTCTCTCGCCACTCCTCCCTATCGTTCATCGCCCTAGGTAGGTCTTCAGGACAACAGCCTGTATCCTCACATAGCTGCTGAATGTACGTTCGAGCTGGTCGTCCTGCTTTTGCGCGGCCATGTGTGGGGAGCCATAAGAGTACATCTCTTATGAGTTCATCTCTGCTTCTCCAGCAGTGTCCTGCATGTCTGGTTCGTCTAACTTGAATAGTTTTCGTGATAGGGGGCAGGTGGCCGTACAGTTGGTGTCTTGTGGGGTGCTGCTGCCAGGACTTGTTCAGGATTGCACGCAGCATTCTTGTGTAATTGCCATCCAGTTTCTTCTCCAGCCGTTTTGTTAGTGTCCATGTAGTGCATCCATATAGCAGTATCGATGTGACCGCTGCCGGGAAGAAGCTGCGTTTCATTTTATCGGTCAGGTCTGATTTCCATATAATCGATAGCCTATTGATAGCTGTCCATGCTTTCGTTAGCCTCGTTTCGATGTCCTTTTCGGTTGATTCGACGCTGCTTCCTAGGTACGTGAATTTGTCTACTAGTTTAAGTGGGGTTCCTTAGTCATAATGGACGAGAGAGAGAGAGAGAGAGAGAGAGAGAGAGAGAGGCAAATAGATTTTTCTCGGAGCTCGTCCCAGAACAAAATTGTATCCCTTCTGCTTGAAGATCATACAACCTCTGTTAAATACAGTATATTCGTCGACTTTAACGGTCGAACACTCTTCGTGCGCATCGAGACGCAATCCGGTATGCACAGCAATAAAAAAGAAATTTAATTAATTATTATAGATTTTTTCTTCTTAATGTCCTTTTTTGTCCTGTCGGCTGGGGCTGTAGAATACACCGACAGCTTTTTTGCTCCCTACCCCAATGAATGTCCTAGATATGACACTAAATAATCTGCTGTTTAAGTTCCAGTAATGCTGGAGCTAAAAGAATGCGGAGTACTATCGCCCCCAGGTCAACTCTGGCCCGGAGTGGTAGTACTTGATAGGATCTTATCTCTGGGTCAATAGAACTAAACTGTGTACATATGCTAAGCTGAATTGCTTGAAATAGAACTGCTTTGACATTCAACAGAACTGTTTTGACATTTGACTGTAGATAAACAACTATACTTATACTAAATTGAATTGTTCAAAATTTGATTCGGCGTTAAATGACTCGAAAAGGGTGCATACGTAAAACCAACCAACCAACCCTCTTCTTTTCTCTTGTTTGTATATCCCATTTCTAACTACTCTATTTCAATTTTAAACCATCCCGTTTTTTGTTTTTTTTTAATTTTTTACTTCCGATCCCAAATTCAGTAAAGTAGTTCAGAAAAAAACAGTCCGGTTTTAGAAAAAAATGCTTAAATTCTGTTCTAACATATTATTTAAACAATGATTAGAGTGTCCTCTGTTAATTTTCCTTTCATTCTTACAAAATTTGACTATGAACATGAACGTAAAAAAAGAAGATATGCGTTTTGTTTTTGCATGGGTTAAAGTTTTGTCATAATACCTCTCAACAGAGCATCGGGTAGAGGATACACTTGTAGTCGGACAGCATAGCACTCGTTTCGACATTTCCATCCTGGAAATAAGAATCTTGAAGATCTAGACGCTAGAAATATATGTTCAGTTATGCAAAATGCAACCGGCAGGTCCAATTCTACTTCATAACAATGCTCGACGACACGTTACCATGATAACATATCAGAATCTCGCTGACTTTGAATATGAGACTTTGTCACATTCATCGTATTTTCCTGATTCTCATCCACCAACTACAATTTTTTCACATATCTGCAAACATTTTTGGGGCAAAAAACGTTCCGTTCTAAAGGAGAACTAAAAACTGCATTTCTTGGTTTGAAATTTTATCCAATTGGTATAATTAACCTTGTTAATCGACCGCAGAAACTTATAGTCGTTCACGGATGATATTTTGTATTAGAACGTTGTTTAAATTCATTATTTCAGCAATAATGATTCATTCTAAAATATAATCTTATGTTAAACTTTGATTTGGGGCATTAATCCAATCCTAAAATCTTTTCAACCCAACTCAACCAAACCGTCTTCGTGATTTTTTAAGTATCTTCTTTGAGTCGAGTCACAAATTTGTCGGAAAATTTAGTGATTTATTCCATCTATGTTTGAGTCGACCGAAAATTTATTTATCTATTTATTTATTGACCTGCAATTAAGATTCCTTATTCGTTTCTCGGTCGACTGAGTCATTCATTATTTATTTATTCATCTCTTTCCTTGTTGTCTGATTTTAAACTATCTGAACATCGTAATATAATTTCAAACACCTGATATAATATAACATTTTTAATTTCATATGTAGGATCAAAAAAGTCTCATTTTGCATATTTTCAGGACTCGAAATTGATATATAGATATATGAAAAATATATAAAGATACAAAACAGATCACAAGTCAGGATTTGATCGTCAAGTGAGCTATATTTAGCCACATCTGAAGGGTACTTATGTCTTAAATTTATAGCGCTATAACAGACGATACAACACCCAAGTCACGTTGTAAGTCTTTGAGTCACGTGATTCAGACTAGCAAAAAATTCTAAGAAGGTATTTTGAGTAATATATTCCGATTATATATATATATATATATATATATATATATATATATATATATATATACAATCGCAAAATTTTCCTCTGATGCAATAGAATAAAAACAGAAAAAAAACTCGATTTGAGTTTGATGAGCCTGTATCAGTATGCTACTGTTGAATCCTGTTGAATTCGAACGTGTTGATACTTGTTTCCACGAGGATAGGCAATGTGAAACATACAGTCGTGAGCTTTTATTTTGTTTTTATTTCATGATTGAAAACTTTGTGATATTGCTCGACGTTTTGTACATAGAGCACTCGAATTCACTGATTGCTTTTTGAGTAAAATTTAATTCATAATTATATATATGTAATTATATATAAGTATATATATAAATGTATAAATATATATACATATTTGTTTATATATATATATATATATATATATATATATGTATATATATATTTATGTATATATATATTACAGATGATGTAAATGTTGTAATATAAAGAAATGTATATATATATGAATATATATAAATTGCAACCTAACTCATGTTTTCATCATCTGAAAGAGGGTTATAAATAAAAAAAAAATCAGTAGACGTGTTTAAAAGCACAAACTCTGAGTATTGAGTTATTATTTATCCTATACTATTTTAAAATTACAATATTGTATCGTTTTCTCGACATTTTAGTTTAATTTCAAACTTTCCTGTTTGATCGCTCTGATAGTTTTACCAGGTTTTTAGATTTTATCTAATGATGAATGTTTTGATTTTTATTATATATATATATATATATATATATATATATATATATATATATATATATATATATATATATGTATGTGTGTGTGTGTGTGTGTGTGTGTGTGTGTGTGTGTGTGTGTGTGTGTGTGTGTGTGCGTGTGTGTGTGTGAAACCACTTCTACATTATTTATTTCTTTTTCTTTTATCTATCACCGAATTTTGTCTTGCATTTTTCCTTTCTTTCGGCTCTCTCTTCCAACAGCCTAAGAGCATCCACATTTATCTAATGAGATGCATTTTATTTTATGTCATATAACATTCTCATTTCGAGCTAACAAAACGAAACGCCATCCCCAAGCAACGCATTTAAATGCTAATTTCTTTATTGACCCGGCTTATTCTGAATATATGGACTTCAGTTTATTTGGTGATTCATGAACCTTAATGATAAAGTAGAAAAATTCTTTGAGTATTTTTTTTCGGTTAAGACTTGCAGTGATCACTAACGTTGCTCCGAGGTTTGGAAATAATTTAAACTAATGACACATAGCATTTTCGATAAAATTAAGCTCCATAGAAACTTAGAATGTGTTTTTTTCATGGGTGGAAGACATTTTAAAAATCCGTGTTTACACAAAATTTTATGAATAAAATAAATCATCAGATTAATTGGAAGAGAGAGACTTAACGCACTAATTTATCAAATGTTCTTCTACTCGAATAATATCTGAAAATCCTCTTTTGATATTATGCCCAGCTACGCCGTTGTATTCATTTTGAATACAACACATATCCTCAAATCTTGCCCTTGCATTGAAATTCAAAGAAGTCTGACATGCGCATTTAAAAAGTATTTCAAAAGTGTTTCAACCAAAGGAAAACTTGCTGGAATAAGTACAGTAATACTAAAGTAGTTATTTTGAAGTAAATCTTATTGACTGTAAATTTCTGGTTTGATAAATACAGCTTCAGTTTTGATAAGTCTGTGAACATGTATTCATCCCAGTTAACAACTTCCATACTTTGCCCTGGGAATTTTATTGGGTTGAGAGAAGAATAAATAGAAGAAGCTGAGTCAAAACGGGGTGTGGTAATTCAGTTACTTTTTTGATATGTCAACCCTTGTTGGGTTATTAATCACCGAAGTCAGTCTTTCTTTTTTTTTTGGTGGGGGCGGGTTGAGAGTTCAAGCAATTCTCTAGTTTATAGTAATTATTTCTTTGTAAGAATAATAACAACTTATTTAATCAGTTATATTATATCTTCCAGTATTCCTTTCTAAAACTAATAGTTTGTATACAATGACATTATGGTTTCAAATAATTTGCACACAGTCGTATGGTTTCACGTATTTCTATCTAATACTAATAATTCACAAAAGTCTATTTGATCCACCGATAGGACATAGTGAACTTGGGAGTAATCGCAACAAAATTGTGGCTCTACCTTCACCAGAGCTTCAGAAGTGGTTATTTACAACTGGATGCAGGCAGTTATATTGTTTCAAGTAATTATTCAAATTCAATAAAAAGTTTTCTAAATCCTGTAGACAGAATTTTCACGTATTCAGAAAGTCAGTATGATAATAATTATGTAATGGAGTCATAGATAGATGCATAAAATGTTTGAGTAGATGGACTTTTAATCTGTACAAAACGAAAGTAATTTTGATAGGCCCTTATATGCTGCACAGCAGTGCACAACTATTTTCAACTATTCGTATCAGATATTGCCTCGTTTAGTCGTTTAATTCAGAGAATGGGAAACGGCTTATCTTATTGGTTATCCATTGTGCATTACTAGTTACGCCAGAACTGCAGTCTAGTGTCAGATGCAGCTTTGTCTAAGAAGATATGAACACAGAAAAGAACTGTGTAAATAATCCAAAGTCAATTTCGTTTGGTTTGATTTCGTTATGTAATGGTATATCAACTATCGTAGGTTATTCAATGCCAGATCCGTCCTATTCTCGATAGTGTCCTCCCTCTACATGACAATGCTCGACCACACACAAGTGTCAGGACAAGAGAGATGATCGCCTCATTCTAGTGGACTACTTTACTGCATCCTCCATACTCACCGGATTTCGGGCCTTCAGATTATCATCACTTCAGCCTCATGAAAGAGGGTTTAAGAGGCAAATTTTATGCCACTGACGGGGAAGTGAAAACAGCAGTGATAAAGTGACTCTAAGAACAGTCAACAGAATTTAACGAGACAGGGATACATGCTGTCATTCGAAGGTGGAACATTGCTGCTGAGAGAAACGGTGACTATGTTGAGAATTAGGGATGTGATTCACATAGGATCAGCTTCATTTTGATGTATGTTCTTGTTTCGGTAATTATTCCTGTAATAAAGAAGAAAGAATTACTTTTTTACTCACCCTGGTACATATAAAGGATTTGACAATAAAGAATCTACAAGGCTTCATATGCTATAAAACATAACCAATAAATTCAGCCTGGTAGAAATACAGTTGTGGTACTATAAAGGTATTAAGCCGAAAGCGAACGTAATAGCGCGAATTCAAACTCGCTCGCTATGATACTGCAATCGAGCACTTTAGCCCTTGCGCCACTAGGATTTCTCTACCAAAGTCAATTTGATTTGACTTTGAACTATGGAAGCCAAAAGGTCAAACGGATATCTCTAGAATACGGACTGGAATCAGATAATAGCATAACTTTTTGACTCTTCAACTCTGCTAAGGCTCTACAATGACAAAAATTGCTTTAGATTAATTATTCTGTGGTCAGAACAAAACAAGTGCAATTTCACAAAGACAAAGATGGCTACAGATTTTATAGAAAGGGAAAAAATCTGATATAAGCAGATTCTCATTCTGGGGTTAAAGTATCTGAATATAGTTTGGCATTGGTTTGATTTATTTGCCTAATGGCATATCAATTTTTTAAGGATATTTAATACCGAAATTTGATTAGTATTTAATTGTCATCATAGCTCTTTATATCTTTAATATTTCACTGCAATCAACTCTGAATTCAAACCGCTTATATACAAGTCATGAGTTTGCATGAAACGGTAAAGTCGGTTATATTCTTTTATTTGACTATTATAATCATGTGTTTGTGCAGTTATCCTGTATTCCTAACGAATACAAATCATTTACAAAAGTTATATGATTTAAAGTCACTATTCTTATTTAATTATAATTCCTTTGTATTCATTTACATGGTTTCCATTACATAACCCTTTTGAAACGAATGTTGTTTAAATTAACTATTTTAATACAAAAGTTGCATTCAGTTATATGATTTCAAGATACATAATCTTTTGAAACGGATGTTGTTTTGATTAACTATTTTAATAAAGAAATTCCATTCAGTAATATGGTTTCAAGATACATATTCCTTTTGAAACGTATATTGTTTCAATTAACTATTTTAATACAAAAATTGTATTCAGTTATATAGCTTCAAGTATGCTTATCTAACTTAAATAATTCTATTCAATAACAATAATCATTTGCTTGTTCAATGTTATGTTTCTCGTATTCTTATCGTTTTCTCGTTTGTTTTCTCGTTTGTTTTCTCGTTTGTTATGTTTCTCGTATTCTTATAGTTTTCAAATAAATGTCATTAACACATAGATGGTATAATTAATCTGATTCAGTGTGGAGATGAGAGTAAAGGCAATGAAAGGCTACTTTCACACTCCCTAGAGCTCCTAAAGAGGAGAATTATCATTTAATGCAAGTTAATATCATAACATGGACACTTGTTTTTATAGGGGATAGGATCTTACCTCTCATACGAAAATGCAGTCGGTGTATTCTAAGCCCAAACAGGAGATGTAGAGATGTGCCATCGATTTTGTTCATTACCACAAACAATTTTCAGTCACAGGAATTTGATATGAGTAAAGTAAGTATCTTAGTTTATATATATATATATATATATATATATATATATATATATATATATATATATATATATATATATATATGTGCCAAAAAAGGTTAATTTAAACAAACCATCAACTGAAAAAAATTTTGAAATGCGTAAAATCTGACTGAGAGAAATTAATACGCTTTTTGTTTGTTTGTTTTTTGTGGGTTTTTTTTTCAAGACTCGTGTCGAATTTGTTTAGATATTTTGTCTTGTAGCAGTCGATGATGAGAAAGAAATATCTCCATTGAGAGCTTGAGGTACCAAAGTGTAGTGTACCAGGTAGACGATGTCAGAATACGGACAAGTTATTTTTTCTTTTGTTCCGCTTTCTTTTAGTTACTAGAAATGTATTATGGATATGTAAATATCATTCTCCTTTTTCCCTCATATTTGGCATACTGGCAAACAAATTTTACGATAATTTATATAATGACTATCCAGAGTGAAGTAAGTTTTTTTATAAAAAGTTTGAAATATATTATTGCCTCTTTATTTCAAAATGTCGTCATATTCGAGATTATATTAGAGTACATGAATAAACGCAAATACTCATTTATAGGCTTTTACTGTGCATTTGTGTACATGTACTCATGGACAAACGTATTCTTAGCGTGATGGTTATCGGTTCGGTAATTGGATGCGGCAAGATGATTGGAAATTCCGTTTGCGTTCAGTTCGCACTAATCAACTTAAGAAAGGCCAACCTAAGCAGAATAAAACGTCCAGAAGTACAACTCTGAATTCAAACCACTCGAGGGGGTGTCCTCGTGGTGTAATGGTTAAAGCGATGGACTGCGGAATCGTAGTACGCGAGTTCGTACTCCAGTCGCGCTATTACGTTCACTTTCGGGCAAATACCCTTGGGAACCCCCTTATCCTCCCAGCTATGGGTTAAATAATACCACTACTGTTCTTCTTGGAGAATAGCTTTGGCATTAAATCACCTACAAAGGTTGATATGCCATTAAAAACAAAGAACCACTCGCTAACAAGTCATGAGTTAAGATGACACAGTAAAGTCAGTTATATTCTATTGTGCTTAAATAATGCTTGCATCTGTACTCAGCTGTAAGAAATTGGTTTTATGTGGTAAGTATAAAGCTCACCTATCGATTTATTAACAAACCTTGGTCAGCATGTATACCGAACCACATCAAGGGATTTTATGACAGCCCTTGAGCAGAAAATTATCAAAGACATCGATTCTCTCTCTCTCTCTCTCTTTCTCACTCTCTCTCTCCTCTCTCTCTCTCTCTCTCTTTCTCTCTCTTGTACACACACACACACACACATGTGTCAGTAACAGAAACTTGCGTCGCAATTTTAAGAATTGCAGGTTCGATAGGCAAGAATAACGAAAGAAGAACCTCTAGAGGTTTTCTTTGTTACTTTTCGAATTAGAAAGATAAAGAGACCAAGATCAGTTGGTTCTTTTGTATCTATATCTACTTTTTTCATTATTTCATTTACGTATTATTGGATTATCTAGTTAGTACCAGGGAAATATTACAATCATTTTATTGTGTAATGAATTGAGACAGAACCTAAGCGTTCAAATAAGAGAAAATCATATTGCAGGTTGAAATTTGGTATATAGGGAACTTAAAAGGGATTCCAATGACTGAGCTGAGATTTTGTCATTTGTAATCGACTATGTTACAATGAATATGGAATATATTAGGCTCCGTTGATTACCAAACTCTATAACACTGAAGTGCTGTTACCAAAATTATCAATATGAGCAGTCAAAAAATAGTTACACCCCAAATATATATTTTATTTATTGGTCACTGAGTTGTGATTATTATTTTCTAAGTTGCAATGTTGTCAAATTTAGTTGTGGATGACATAATAATATTCGATTTATATTATTATGTTTCACAAGAAACGAGGGAAAATCGTTGTAATTGAATTGATGGGGTTCTGGTAGTATAACGACAATCGTCAAAGAAAATTCTCATCGTGTGTCCCATACATCCGACCTTATTCAAATTGCAAATGGCTAACACACGTGAGCTGATTTGGTAACAAAATAGGAGCATGTAAAAACAGGATAAAATCCAAAGTAAGATTTTCCTAGTTAAAACAAATGATGGAAGAATGAGAACAAGAACAAAGAAAGGTTCTTGTTTGCTTTAGTTGGTTTGGTTTGGTTTAGTTAGGCTTAGCTTAGTTTGGTTTGGTTTGGTTTAGTTTAGTTTGGTTAGGTTTTGCTTGCTTTACTTTGATTTAGTTTGGTTAGGATTGGCTTTGTTTGTTTGGTTTAGATTGGTTAGGCTTGGCTTGGTTTGGCTTGGTTTAGCTTTGTTGGGCTTGGCTTGTTTTGGTTTGCTTTGGCTTAGTTTGGTTAGGCTTGTTTTTGTTTGCTTTGGTTTAGTTTGGTTAGACTTGGCTTTGTTTGCTTTAGTTTAGTTTGTTTTGTTAAACAGCATAGGAACTCCTACAGTGGCATTTAATGCAGAAATTTGATTCATTTCTGAATGTTTGATTGTAACCATAACTAAATTTTCAATGTTCCATTGCATATTTTAAATTGTAGTTTGTTTGCACAAAGTTATTCGATATCAAGTGTTCTAATCAAATTCAAACAATGTACACACCAGTGGGTGTCCTCGTGGTGTAATGGTAAAATCGCTGGATCGAGGAATCGTAGTAAGTGAGTTCTAATTCCAGTCGCGCTATTACGTTCACTTTCGAACAAATACCCGACGGAAAGGTATGTAACCTCTTATCCTCCCAGCTATGGGTTAAATAGTACCTCTCTTGTTCTTCTAGAAGTATGGATTTGGCATTATATAACCCAAGAAGTTTTATATGCAATTGAAAAACAACAAATAAATAATTTGCACATCGTTGTATGGTTTTAGTTATTCCAATCCTACAAGATTGGTTGCCACACCAAGGTTAAAGAGCCCAAAATGTCCTACTATCTACCCATGTCTGGATGAAGAATAATTTGATTCTTAGTTTTCCCAAGAATATTTGCCCAATATGAAATGCAGACAGTCTCGTCCAAGATTTAAACACAGATCCCCATGTCCATTTCCTGCGACGGTAACCATTACACAACGAGCCGCTATAAATTAGTTATATTAGATAGGAATACTTGAAACTTTATAATTGTGCATAAAAAATTAGTAATAGATTAGAATACTTTAAACCATATCATTGGGTAAAAAGGAAAACTCTGAATTCAAAACTGTTAAATTCTGCTTAAAAATTGGACTTGTGTCGCATTCTGCTTGCGCGGAAGGGCTTGATGAAAATATAATTTATTCTTAATTTTATAGTTTCAAGTAACTATACTTATTTGATAATAAGAGTCATTTATTTGCAAATATTATATCTAATACAAATGATTTGCACACGTTTGTACGGTTTCAATTATTCCAAACCAATATATATATATATAGTTTGATGCATTCATTTATAATACTAATAATTTATACACAATTATATAGTTTCAAGTAACCATTCTTGCCAAATAATAATAGTCATTCCTTTGCAAATAGTTATATGTTTTCAAGTATTCCTATCAAATACAAATAATTTGTACACAGTTTTATGGTTTCAGTTATTCTAATTATACTTGGTATCAAGTATCCTAACTAATCACGCACGATTTATATTCTTGTTTATACACGATTATATGGTTTAAAGTAACTGTTCCGATAACACAAACCAACAATAATGTTTATTTCGTGTTTTCAACTAATTTTGTGACACTGATTTTGAAAATGTTATCTATTGTTATTAATCTCGTAAAATTTTCATGTGACGGAAAATACTGTAGATCTTGTAAAAGCTAAGATGAAATAAAGTTTTTTTATATTCCCATGGCATTGTTCCTTCCGGATTATGTAATAAAACACAGTGAAATGTCATTGTCAGATTATCAGATTGAAAACAAGAAGGGGAGGCAAGCTTTTCTATTTCTTTGATTTGGTGATCCTTTCTGGCTAGCAGGATTTAATATTTTTTGTGGTTTAATGATATTTAAGGTGTGGTAATGAATTTGAGTATTGCTGTAACTTTTTTCGGTATAGGTCATTATAATCCACTTCATTTTAAACGGTCAAAAGGAAAATCACTTAAACAATACAGTTCAAATTTTATTAAACATTTTTGCTCTTTTCTCTAATAATCAATGTTGCTGCTTCTGATATTTAAGAGATATAGAGACATTTGAATTGTCTGATGAAATTCCAAAAACTATAGAAAATTTTCTTAGACTTTTAAATCGATTGATTGAAACGATTGAAAGAAATTCCGGCATTAAATAACCCATATAATGTTAAAAAAATAAACCAGATCAAACCAAAAACTATCAAGTTTTGAAATTAAATAACCCGTAACGAATTGATATACTATTAAACATATAAACCAAACTAAACTAAGCCAATGAATAATGTTTCAGCATTAAATAACCCATAAGGGGTTGATATACAATGAAAAAATAAAGCTCACCACATCATTAGTTGATAATTTTTTTTTTTTAAACAAACGTCTTTATTAAGCCAGCCACGTCTCTGTTACCCGCAGAGGTGGTCACGAAAGATCGCGTGGCTGAGAGCCAAGATTTGCTCAGATCTCGATTTATCTTTTCTTTTTATCCAACATCTAACCGCATATTTTGTTTGATCTCTGGTTTAAGATGATGAGTATTTGTTTTAAGGCCAAACAATCCATCAATTAATGTCTGCCTATTAATGCTGTATGTTATTTCAGTTGAAGGTTGGTATTATTAGAATTTTCTACCTATTTTTGGATAGCTTAAAAAATATGTTGAGGTGCCAAATGATTTTTCTTATGATTAGCGTTCCGACTGGTCAAACAACTTCAGCTGATCAAGTTGGTTGGTTCGTTCGTTGGTTTTATGCTTTGTCAGCACTTCTTGAGTTATTTAGAACCAAATCGTTTGTCAAGCAATTATATGGTTTCATGTAAATATTTATTTTTGATGATTAATCATTTGTAACCAATTAATAGTGGTAAACAATTTTTCTAGTATAATTTACAGAGTTTGGTTAAATAGCATTTGGTTTAAAATGTTCCATTCTGATGTAGATTTTCTTTTTAAGTAGATGAATAGAATTGTGAATTACCATGACCAGAAAATCCGGCGAAAACTTGCGCGTGACATACGGAAACACTGGACAGCTGTTTCGACCTTGTTAGGTCTCATCAGAAGTGCATACCATGATCTCCATCATTGAAGATCGAACCAGTGACCACAGACTGCAGAACCGAAACTTTACCACCGACCATCAATCCACATCGCGCGCAAGTGACGCCAAATCAACTAGTCATGGTAATTGCGCGGGCAATTAACCCGAATATGTCTTGCAAGTCATATCCGTACATTCTGATAGTAATAATTTATACTCTAATATAAAATAATCTGCGAGTAATTATACAATTACCCTTCATAGTTGTAATATTAATGTTTTTAGAGCCAATGTATTATTGTAGTTCGAAATAATTTTAAGAAGTATCTCAAAGAGTTCGATTTGACTCATGTTTCAGTTTTTTCCTCTGGATACATATTTCCCCTCTCCAACGAAGCTGAAATCTTTTTTTCTCTTTTTCTTTCTTTCTTTCTTTCTTTTTTTTACTATTTACTTATGGTTAATTATGTCCCTATGTTGATTGTACTAAACGCCATTGATTGATTTTTGTATTTACCCACACGAATTACAACCCTACACCCGGGAGAAAGTAAGTGTATGAAGGTCGTTGCTGTTTTTAGCACTGGTCGATACACTACAACACCGACTCCTCAAAATATCCCAGTGCCAACGGCGTAAAGAAGATTCGCGAACGTTTTCCTAGTAAAAATGTGTACTGATCTACAATCGTCCATGTGAAGATGTGTTGGAACAACCAAACATTTGCATATTGATTATTTTTCTTCGGAATGTCTCAAAACAATCAAGGACATCTTAACTTCATATGCCTTCCTTCATGAAAACATATAGAGTCACGCTAAAATCTTACTTAAAAGAAAAATAAAACGTAATATTTCAAAATCTATCATAGAAAAAGCAACCATAGCAAATAGATGTTCCGTGATATTTTTCCTGCGTTCTTTTCCAAAATGCTACCATATGAATATTAATTAGGGAGGCGTGTATTGGGTAACATTTACTGACGCAAGAAATGAATTATAAGTAAGTCGTAAAGCAGACTGGGCTCTTTTGCCTTAGCAAGGCAACCAGACGCACCTCAAATAATAGACAAGCAGATCGAATGAAAATTTTAAACGGGTTGCTTTCATAAAAGTATCGAAATAAGCTGCATCCATCAAGACAGATATGAACAATAAATAAAACGCTAATTTCCTTCTAATTAGTCGCTTGTGGCATTCAAAACACTTATTCTATAGTGCTTATCATTGGTCAAAGCACCTTTAAAATCTTACATTTAACAAAGAATGAAGTTGTGCTACCTTATTTATAATATCCTTCACGTCTATAATCTCGAATTATTAGAGAAATATACAGTTTTAAAAAAATCCACGCGTATCTTGATGTAATTATTATGGAAATTGTTGCACTAGCACAATTCTGTCTTTCCCTTAAAAGCCACTGATTTGATTCGAAAGTATAGAGAATTAACAGCGATTTGTCTAGAATTTAGTCTAGACGAATTACTGCCAATTGCGTAGACCTATAGACATCATTACTTAATTACATCAAATTTTGACTTTTTAAAATGAAAAAAAAATGATTAAATACAGTTTCTATAATTTTCTATCATACTAAGACATCAGCAACAAGAAACTATTTAATTTTCCCCTCTCCCAAATTTTAATAATTCAGTTTTCATGGAAAAGAAGCGATGGAGAATCATGATATCCAACAATGTGAACTGCCATGGAAAGAAAGAAAGAAAGAAAGAAAGAAAGAGGGTTCGTAAGAGAGAGGCGGATGTTTATAAAAATATCACTCGATTTTTGTTCTTGTTTTTTGAATTATACGTGAGCCATATGAAAAGTTTATAGGCTGACCAAGATAATCTATTGGAATGTGACCAGATGTGTTTATTTTTCAATATAATTCCCCTTGTGATTTACACACTTCTCCCATCGGTGGGCACCTCGGGTAGCGTAATGGTTAGCAAGCTAGACTAGCAAACCTACACGAGTGAGTTCGAGTCTCATAGGGTGCCCCATTCATATGGCTTTGTGCCACGTCTAAGCAAAAAGCTTAGTAAATTACTACACACTTCTCCCGTCGGTGTTGCAATGCTTGGATCCAATTGGTCAAAAAAGTAATCTACATAGATATTACGTCATCACACGAACTTTTCAGCCTATGAACTTTTCAATCTACCCTTGTACCAGAAGCTTACTCTCAGAGAAAAATTGGAGACATATACATACCATTTATATACCTCCTAATACTACTAATACTATCACTTTTTTCTTACAAGAATAAGCAACAAAACAACAGGAATATGTTGTAAGAAAAAACAAATAACAAACCAGGGAATTTCTTATAGAAACAACCAGCAGGATAACATTATTGGTAATATGCGACAAGAAATCAATCCACAATACGAGATCGATAGAATCTATGTACACAACTACAACTGTTGCGACACCAAATCAGTTATTTGAGAAAGAAAATTGTGTTAGAAAAGAAAGTGATGAAACTCTAAGAGACAACATCACTGCTACACAAAAAATAAATGCATCAAATATGGAAATTGATTGATTCATTCATTTATAGATTTTAACGTCATTTAACCTTTAGGATAATTTCGTGTCTAGAGGTCAGGGAATTGTGTTCAATGAACGTTCATATTTAGTGTTTTGTCGAGTAGTTTCTTAAGAGTTTTTTTGCTCATGATCATATTGAATACGAATAATTTTTTTTAAACAAATCTATTTGACCCATAGAGGGGGCCATAACAGGAATCAGAACAGCCCAGGGAGTCAGGGCAATGAAGGGTTACTCCACACATCCCATATTTCAAGAACTGGAGTTTCACCATCAATTATAGTTTATCATCTTACCCAAGATACTCCTTTTTGTACGGAGTCTCATCCCTCTGCAACCGATTATATGATATCAAGTATTCCTATCTAATACATATATTTTACACACAGTTACATGGTTTCAAGCATTCTTATCTAATACAAATAATTTTACACAATCATATGATTTCACTTATTTTTATTTAAGAATAACTCTTTTTAGGACACAGTTATTTAGTTTAAAGAACACTAGGTATCTGGTTTCAAATAACAAATAGTAAACAATTATGGCTTCAAGTAACTATTCTTAAATTATAGCTTATAATGTTGTGTGTTAAGCAATGAGGCATCATGTACCATTTTTGAATCTTTGGTATGAATCGACCTGGTATAAATGGGATAAAACTTTCGATTTTTATCAAACCAATCAGTATTTACGCATATTTCATATGGATATAGAGTGTTTTGGATAATGATTCCACTGTAATAGATTCAACGAAGCTGTACTTAATCACATTGAATACTGATTATAAGAATCAAATTGATTCCATCTTAGTAAGACATAAAATGTGAAAGACTGTAGCAGTATAGTCTGCGGTTCGCTTAGTTTCACCAGCTGTTATTTTTCTTTTAATAACAGATTAGCCGGCAGTAGGTGTTTTTAAAAACAGTATGAGACAAGTTCAGTTCCACAAAAGAAAAAGAAAAAGTATTCCAGAATTCACATGTATTGTATTGTTTTATTCACTCCAGTCAATCCTGGCAGGGGTGATATTTTACTATATAGACCGCAGACGAAGATTTGGAGATTGGTCAGTTTTTTGCTCGCTCTATGTCTAATCGCCATCTGCTAACTCTGGTATATCGCAACGGATACCGTAATTCGAAAACCGACTCATTGGCCTAGTGGGTAGAGTGTTCGGGAGACCTGGGTTCAATCCAAAGACTTTAGAAATGGTACTTGATGCCTCCTTGCTTAACACTCAGCAATATAGGGGACGTACCTAGGGTAAAGTGGGGCAACCCAGAGGAATGAATTGCGCCCTCCACTACACCTCAGTGTAGTAGCTATCGAAAAGGGAGCCTTCTGGTCGCCCTCGACTAAGGTCGGCAATTTTATTTTTTATTTACTCCTTACTTCCCCAGATTCGAAATGCTACTCAGCTTGACTCTTCTTGAGAGCAACTAAAGTGAACGGTTGACGGGAGAGAACTCCATCCCAGTCCAGTAACCCAGGTCAAATCAACAACCATTAATCTATCCAACTTCTGATTGCTACCCTGAATATACGAGTTTCTGATTTCCAGAAAAGAAAACTGCTTTTCCCCTCGCGAACATCACAGAACTAAATTACACCAGGATAAATTACTTGAAATATTACCAAAAATATTATATCCTTGTCTACTGAACCCTGACCATACTAGCATCGGATATTTCAGTATATTATTATTATACAGTTTATTTCAGTTTTATTATTAAAAAAAAATAATATCTTTTAACCATCGAGAAATCTCTTTCAATCTTATTGTCTATTACAATCTGCCGACCTGAATAACTTGTTCATCCATCCATCCATCCATCTACACTACATCTACGCGCGCACTCTCATATATATATATATACTCGCCCCCACATGTATATACATAGACGTATGCTGCGCATATACACATGGATACTGATATAGATTTTCTTGCATTTACATGCATATGCATTATAACACGTAATCTTGTGCAAATTTAGGACAGAAGAACTTATAGCTTCATGAAACAGATCCTACATGAAAAGCAAGTCCTAGACCAATTATAATTTGAATCATTACCCAGAAAGACTCAAAGAATTGCTGAAAATTTGATTGAAATTGGACTAAAAATGGCGGATCTTCATATTACGAACTGACGAACATTTTCTGCGTCTTATTATTCGCTGTTTTTTTTTTTTTTGTTGTTTTTTCTGTTCAGTACTTTTTATTACTTTTTGCTGAGTATTTTTATAAAAGGTGAAATCAATTTGTAATTGATTCATATAATTGATTCTCAGTTTTTTGAACAATAAGAGATAATTGATTGGCCCAATGAGTAAAGTGATCCGGGAGACTGGGGTTCAGTCCCAGGTTGAGTATTACCAAAGACTCAAAAAATAGAACTTGATTCTGCCTTGCTTAACACTCAGCATTATAAGATAAGGATCAAGTGTAAAGTGGAGCAATCCAGGGAATGGAGTAGCGCCTTCTCCTACATGTCGGTGTAGTAACTATTGAAAAAGGAGCCTTCGGGTCACTCTCGACTAAGGTTGCCAGCTTAGTAACAAATATAGTTTGATAATTAGCTAATTATTGAATTGTATTAACAGATTTCATGCTTTAAAAAATTCCCAATGATTGTAAGCTATTAGTAATAATAATTACTGTGTACTCTTCCTATCACCGAAGTGTTACTCCTTGGTTCACCTGCCTCTCATAAGAATATCACCTTTAGAGCGTTTGGATTTAACGCTATCTTCTGTTAACGTCCTCTATGCTATACGAAATGAAATATTTTCAAGTATCGAGATTGAAATTTAGATTCTTTTTTAAATCATTTCAAAATCTAAAATTTAAATGTAGACGTACACACAGCTGGGCAACTTAATTAATAAAAGGATTATGCCTACACGACAAGGTCTAGATTTTCAGAGACAATTTGAAAAAATATATATGCTTGTCACGATACATTTCAACGAAATATTTTCTAATAAAACACATGATCGTAATGTTAGGGCATCGGCATACCCACAAAAATTGATTTTTTTAAACGTTCAATACTGAAGATTCATTTCATGAGTAACATTTAGACATGTGATTTTGATTTCCTTAGACCATTTGTTGGAAACTCGCCGAAACAAGTGTACTGAAGGCCAAAGGAACTATTTTTTTTTTAAATTGACGTTTTAATCATCGTTCATTGCTGTCTTTGTAAATACAGCTTCCTTCTCGATACTTTTTAAACACTGTATAAGATCTTATCATCTATCATGTTTCTATGTACAATATCATCCATGAGTTATTTCATCCACAACTAATTTTTATTGAGAAAATTAAAAGGGTGATTTTGGATTGTGAGGAAGCATTTGACAGCAATCACTAACATTGATGCTTGGGGTGGTGTAATGGTTCGAAAGCTAGACTTGCAAACCTTCACAGGTGAGTCTCACCGGTGGGGGGGCTCCATTCATTGGCCTTGTGCCAGATCTAAGCAAAAACGCTTTGTAAATCCCTAATAACATGGGTCTAGCAGATTGTTTTTTTGAAGGCGATATATTCTCTGATAAGTGCATGCGTTCTCATTGAGAAAATATTGAAAGCTACATTTAAGGTTCCTTTGGCCTAGATAGGCTACTTTTTTTTCACAAATATTTAATCCTTTTTAAAGAGATCTTGTATAACACAGTTAAAGTATTGTCTATGAATAAGTATATCCCTAACAGTTTTTAAAGAAGTTTATATTCTTCAAAACCAAAGAGCCAGGGATTTTCTTATTTTTTAATGGAACATTATACAATCACAAAGAAATAAGTTATTTATTACAAAACTCAAAGGCATTAAATTCAGTAAGAAACAATATAACATATAGAAGTTTTAAAATAGTTAGACTTCGCATATTTATGTTCATACAACAATTTCATACAATTTTTCATTCAGGGGTGTCGTAATTTTTCTTTTCTTTACAGTATTTCAACGCTGCAGACAGTTAATAAATAATTCATAAGGCTATTTCATTTACTCGAATAATCTTTTGTATCTTTGGCTGAGAAGAAATTTGATGTTTTTATAAAACTTAGTAGAAGTCTATTTATTATAGGGGCATATCTAATTGTTTATAGCTTTTTAATTGGTAAATTCAAATATAAATACAAAATTATTTGTACAAAATATTTACGCCCAGTCGGCTGGGGCAGTAGAATACGCCGACTGCACCTCTGCAGAGGGGTAAGACCCCCACAATGAGGCCAACTGTTGACCGTGGGTGGCGACCTGTAAGGCGCTAGGACGGATCCCTGGTGATTGAGAAGTCATTGATCCGGCGAAAGAGTGGTCAATGGCTTGCAGCACACCACTTTGGCCCTTACTTGGTCTGACAGGCGTTCGGATTGAGCCCGATCCGATCGGTCGGCTGATCATGTCAAGCCCGAGCACCTATGTATTTTATCCCGATCGTACTTTTAAATCTGCACTTACAGCAAGTTACCAACTCTCATGTGATAGTTGCTAGAAGGCGGTAGCTGAGGGTCAATTGTGTTGAGAATAGGAATTTGACCAATGCTAAGAACTTGAAATTGGCAACGGCTCGTAAGCCTATCCTCAACTCGATTATACTGGTCGCGTATCCCCCGTCTCAACCAAACCCAATGGGTTACCTCCTTGGTTCATTTCCAACACAAGTTGGACTCCGTGGTAGGTGGTGGAGCAGTGAAAAATATACAGCATATATGGCATCTTCAAACAAAAAATCTAAACGAAACCTCTCAGAATTAGACTCGGAGAACGAGGCAGCATACTTCTCCAGATTCATTGTTATTGAATCTTTGGAGGAGGTATGCCTCGCCAAATTCTCACCTTTCCTCATAGAAAAATTAATATCTACAAGAGCTAGTCCAAAAACTCTTGAGAAAACAAGGGATGGTAAATTGCTTGTCGAGATGAACAGCCAGAGACAAGCTGAAAACATATTAAAAATAAAAACGTTTCATACGACCAAATGCAGAGCGTACCCGCGTGAGAAACTCAACACTTCCAAGGGAGTTATCAGGAGTAGAGAGTTGGCATTGGCTACAGAAGACGAGATAGCATCAACCCTGGGAAAACAGGGAGTTACAAATATAAAGAGACTCTCCATCAGAAAAGGAGAACAACGGATTCGGACCAACACTTACGTCCTAACATTTGATAAGCCCCGAACTCCAATAGAGGTGAAAATCGACTATTGTCTTGAGAGAATTGAGCAGTACGTCCCAGCTCCCCTGAGGTGTTTCAAATGTCAAACATTTGGACACCACCGGAAAGCCAGTAGACAACGACGACAGACATGTGCCAAATGCGGTGAAAAGGACCCGGACCATGCAGAGGAAGATTGCATGAAAGAAATTCGATGTGCAAACTGCTAACAAGATCATCCAGCTTACACAAGAACTTGTGTTGTTTACCAAAAAGAAAAAGAAATAATTGAGGTGAAACACAAGAGGAATGCTTCCTTTCTGGAAGCAAGGAGAATTGTAGGGGGCTATATGGGAGAAAGCAGCTACGCCTCCGCTGCACGGGGGCAGATAGAACCAATGATGATACCGAATATAGAACACTTGCGGAGAAATTGATCAAGTTGGAAGCCAATGATTGGCCAAAGTTTCAGGACCACCTGAAAAAACTACACTCGGTTGAATTTTACCAAGCACCAGCTTAACAACAATTTGCGAATGTTGAGAAATCTAATGTTGTAGCCCAAACAAAAACACACGTAGGATCTATCACTCCAACACGAACTACTCCTAAAAGGGCCAAATCTCCATCAAAACAGCCATTTCATAAATCACCAATCCGTCCATCAAAAAGCATTTAAGATAGACTAAAAAACTTGTCTCCTATAAGACTTGAACAACTGAAATAAAATCACAACTCCCCATCAGCCAAACTGCGAAAATACAGATGAACACCAAAGTGAATAAGGAAAGACTAGGAAGTACATTCAAAATACCCTCAACAACAAAGTCACCTATAACAACCAAACCATCCAATTCTCAACAACCAACAAAACCCCTACAAATTACGTATAGTATAGAAAGTATAGATAGCGACACAGACCGCCTAGTTGCCAGCCCTAATCTTGAAGAAATAATCAAAAACTACAATACTTGAAACCACTTAACTGTCGGCAAACATATAAGCTCAATCACTTTTTGAAATTGTTAATCTTTTATATATCATACGTATCAATCTGAATATGTGCTAACAAATGAATGATGTTAAATTCTTATTGTTACATAAAAACTCTTGTAATAATTTACCAGTGTGCAAACAAATGAGGAAAAGTAAATAAAATGATTTATACTGCCTGCATATTTATTCCAAATTGAATCGTTTGAATTAGAACTGTTTGTCGAAATTAATTTGCTTGAAATAGAAATGTTTTTGACAATTTAACCGTAGTTCCATTTAAACTGTGTGCTTACGCTAAACTGAATTGCTAGAAATGGAACTGCTTTTCTTTTACAGTAAGACTGTACATACACTAAACTGAATTGTTATATATATAGAACTGTTTTGACAAAGATGATCTGGCGTTAAATAACCTACAAAGATTGATCTGCCAGGTTGAATTCAGAGTTTCCTTTTCTAGAGTGGTTGTTTTATCAAGGCTAAAAAATCAAGTCAGTCCTACTATTTACTCTAGATATAGATCAATGCCTTTCCCAAATACTTTAGCGCAATGGGAAATGCAAAGAACCTCGATAAAATTTGAACTTAAAGCACCTATCCGACTGTACATATGAACAAATGTGAAAAAAAGGCATTCAGTGTAGAATTTTGTTCATTATTCGATTATTTTCCCCGATTGAATATTTCCGTTTTACATTAAACATTCATCAGGACATCTAAATATGTGATATTGTATCGTCTGAATTATATTTAATCTAATTTCTAATTCTTTTAAATGAAACTAAAAGATGAGAAAATGTTTAACATCCAGTCATTAAATAGTATAAATGATAGCATCAGATTTAATGTGAGTTTTGTTATTTTTGTTATTGATTTTGTGCTGGCTTTTGTGCTATCCAATATCTGGATTTTCATAAAAAATGTACGGGGCTGAAACATCTCGTAAAATTAAAGAAACGATTTAAGAACATAAAAGGGAATTAATAAAAGGAAACACAAATAATGCTATGGGCAGACATAATATACAAATTAATCAAATTTTAATTTTAAATATCGCAAAATATTAGTTTATATCATCAACATCATATCGCGCTGGTAGCACGGATATACCTGGCCCTCTCTCGCCACTCTTCCCTATCGTTCATCGCCCTAGGTAGGTTTTCAGGACAACATCCCGTATCCTCACATAGCTGCTGAATGTATATATATACATAACTAAAAAAACCTATAAAGTTGTTGAATCCTGCATCATTTCTAACTACAACACTAAAAAACAGCAAAGACCCGGCTTTTTCAACTTATCTCTTTTATTTAGTCAAATTAACGTAAAAAAGTAACAATATGCCTTATTGAAAATAGTTTGGTTTCCTCTATTATACATATATATATATATATATATATATATATATATATATATATATATATATAAACTTTTTTATGAAATATGTTACGTTTTTAAAATAGATTTAAAACACTAACATTATCTCATAGTTTAAAACAGAACACCACTAATGGAAATAGAATGTTAAAAAAAATTCTCATTTTTTTCGTTTCAATTAGAAAAAATGATCTTTGTTTCAGAAGAAATAAGTTTCATCAAAAATATTATATATATGTGTGTGTGTATATGTGTGTGCGTTATAAAATATATATATATGTGTGTTTGTATGTATAAAATATATATATATGTGTGTGTGTATGTGTGTGTGCGTTATAAAATATATTGCTAACAATAATGACACATTTGAAAATAAAAGCACAGTAAAGATGTATCTACCTTTCTTACTTCTTTTATTGAAACCTAGCCGTTAAATGTTTTAGTAGTAACCGAAAATTGTGCTTGTTTTCTAGATCATGACTAGCAACATCTCATGAACACTTTATCTCTGAAGAATTACTTGATGCTTAAAGAATGGAATAAGAATATTTTGCCTCCGTGCATTGAATAAAGGATTCCTTTGAAATTCTCTGAATGTTACTGACAACGACAGATACCTGAAAAAAGACCGGAGGGTACAACGGCTAAAACACTGAAACTATAATAACAACAGCCAAGATGAGAGCTCTACTTCCTGTACATTAGTGAATAATAATGGCTTCTTTATACAAATATAACCTTCCAAAAAATTGTCACTAATAGTAAAACCTTTGTAAGTGCAACCGAGTTAAAATGCCTTAAAATTAGACATAAAAGCTGCTTGCTTTTCAATTTTCCATTTGATAAGAATAACGTTTGCGAACTTCAGGTCATAATAATCATTCAGGGGTAATAATTATGAAAGGCTAATAAAAATGTCCTTATCAGAGCATGCTAAAAAGTATTTGACCCCTCCATGAAGGAAAGAGCTTTATCTAATTTTTCTTCAAAACTTTTATTTTAATCTATTTTTAATTATTATATTTTAAACAATTTAAATAGTTAACAATTTGTCAAATGTTACGAAGTGCAAGATGTTAAATAAAATTGAAATGAAGCAGAGAGTTTGATAAGAAATTATTTAGAAATATCGTTGGGTCAACTTAAAATGATTAAAAGCTTCTTAACTTGAAGTTGATATGAGAGCATCGCGTGAGTTTAGTTTCAATATAACCAAACTTAGTTTAGAAAAGTAGCTTGAAATTCCGCCATTTTATTTTAAGATGTCGACTAGCACACATATGTGATAATGAGTGTGCATAAAGTTTACAAGCATTGAACAA
Source organism: Sepioteuthis lessoniana (assembly GCA_963585895.1). Classification (NCBI taxonomy): domain Eukaryota; kingdom Metazoa; phylum Mollusca; class Cephalopoda; order Myopsida; family Loliginidae; genus Sepioteuthis; species Sepioteuthis lessoniana. The sequence continues at coordinate 38,588,912 of OY757909.1, forward strand.
CTCCCCGATGTACACGGGTATTATATATAGAATGATAATGATAAATTAAGAAGTACACGAAAGTAGATTGTTGGTTATTCTTCCTGCCATGAAATATTATCCGAATTCACAGGCTGGGTCTGCAGAAAAAGAAGGAAATCGGACCATAATCATCAAACACAGACTAGAGGTTAGGACAATCATTGGCCATCATCAGGAAGCAGAATCATATCTAACGGAGAGACAAATGTACCAGTCCTTGTCGAAGCTCTGGGAGCAATTCCAGAGAACATGGGAAAGTATAAGAAATAAACTGAGATCTGGGGAAGGAAAAATAGGAAATACCTAGACCTAACCAGAAAACTTAAATGTATGGAACCTGAAGGTGGTAGTGATAAGTGTGATAGCAGAAGTAGAACTATCTCAAGAGTTGGAGATGCATGAGAGGACTGAAACCGCCCAGACTACATCACTACTGAGATCCCCTGAATACGTAAAGAAGTCCTGAAAATATGAAGAGTATTCTCGTCGCTTAGAATTCAAGGAAACCACACGAGTGTTACATACTCAAGATAAGTAGTAATAATAATAATAATAATAATAATAATAATAATAATAATAATAATAAGAAGAAGAAGAAGAAGAAGAAGAAGAAGAAGAAGAAGAAGAAGAATTTATTGTTAAAATCGGACTGTATCCTGAGAATTGTCCAGGAGATTTGTCACTCAAACTCCATCAAGAAACCATCAGCTAACGCTGGTGAGAAAAACTCTCAAATGAGTAATCAAAGCGAGAATAGATAAGATACAACAAAATAGTAAATGTAGGTTATGAAGTGATAGAGAGGAAATCATCAATTACATAATAAGCGAATGCAGCAAATTAACAGAAGGAGCATAAAACTCGACACGACTGGGTGGGCAAAGTGACCCACTGGCAAATGTGCAAGAAATTTAAATTTGACCATACGAACAAATGGTGTGTGAACAACCCAGCATCTGTCCTAGAAAATGACATATAAACTTCTATGGGACTTTGACACACAAACAGATCACCTAATCTCGGCCAGACGACCAGACCTTATAATAATCACCAAAAAAAAAAAAAAGAACTTGCAAAAAAGAGAACTTTGCTGTCCGAGCTGACCACACAATAAAGCAGAAAGAAAGTATAAAGAAGGATATTGCTAGAGAATCGAAAATCTATGGAACATGAAGAAGACAATTATATCAATCGTGATTGGTGCTTTTGGTACAGTCACCAAAGGATTATTGAAGGGACTAGAGGAATTGGAAGTTGTTGGACGAGTGGGGACCATCCAAACTACAGTATTATTGAGAGCGGTCAGAATACTGAGAAGAATCCTGGAGACTTGAGGTGACTGGCTGTCTCTCAAACTCCAGTGAAAAACCTTCAGCAAAAACTGATGTGAAAAACTCTCAATAATGATGATAATAAATAATTTCACTTCATGCGAGTTTGTCACCTCTTTTTTAACAGGTGTTTTTTTAATTAAGTTTGAGTAACAGCAAATCTTTTCAAATCTTTTCATAACTCTACTAAGCATTCAAGGTGATTTTTCCTCTGATTTCCATTTCACCCCGTCTCTTTTACATGGCTTATACGCATATGTGTCTATGTATGTATGTATGTATTATTACGAATAATTGTTTCACAGATGGGTATGCATGTGGACGGACGGACAGACGGACGGCAGTGATGGCAGGAAAACTGATAGCATTATGATTCCATTAATTTTAGCAACCAGGGTAAGCAGGATACAGATTTATTAGAATCAAAAAGTCTAAAGGAAGAAGAGGGTGGTGGTAGTTTGAAAAGATCCTTGACTTTAGGAAAATAAACTCTTTTTTATTTTAGTAACCACATGACTAACCGAAGGTTTGGCGTCTAAAGTCAAACGAATAGTCACTCGGTGTCTGGACTCTAAACTGATATCTTGATGTGACACCACACCTGTAACGTTATAAAACCAACAAAAATGATTTGCTGATCTCAGATTATCTGATCTGAGATATAACTTCAAGGACCTTGAAGATAATTCTCTGATGACTGAAGATGTTGTGACTCTTTCACGAATTCGAACAGTTATTCTGAACAAAAGTGAAACATGCCGCATAAAAACTTTCAGTAGAAGAAATCTTGCCTTTCTTCTCAGATAAGTGTATCTTAAACTCTTCCCCGCCTTTTTTACACATGCTTTATGAACCCTGTGTATGATATGTTGTATTCACGCGAACACGCATTTATATATTATTCACATCCCATTTGTTCCATTCGTCTTTTTTCTTTCATGTTCTCATTTGAAAAGAACACCCAACTTCACTCATCGTCTTTTGCTAAGTTGATAATAAAGTGTCTTGTTTTCATGTTCTTCATACACTGATTATTCACACAATTTGAGATAACAAGGGAGATTACCCCGAGCCAATGATCTCGTTATCTGGCATGAAAATAGAAATTCAATTTATGCTAAGACATTATCCGTAACAGTATATATGCAAATATGCATGTGTGTAGCGATATATGTACAAAAGGGGAGGAAAACTGAAAACGTTTCGCATGTTTAATTTTTTTTAAGAAAATTGGCTTGGTATTCTTCTTTCTTACATTGCTATAAAATAAGAGAAAAAGAAAGCACTGCAATCATATGTTCCACTCAGAAAACCTTGAGAATCTTACAAGAAAATAAAAACATTGATAGTGAGGCATTTACATAAGCAAATTAGAAACCTTGATTGAGATATTAAGTTTTGTGCCAATTATAAAATAAACCTCTCTTATGCTTCTCCAATTACGGAAAAAAAACGGTGCTTATGTGCAGGTCATTTGTCAATCTGAAGGGGAACCTTTAAAAGGAGGTTGTTAGCTGAATTTCAAATAAGTGCATTCCCCAAAAAATATCGTTCGAAAGTATATAGTTCGGTTTATTAGTTTTATAGCATATAGAAAACGCAGCTTCTTCCAAACAGCGGTCGCATCGATACTGCTATATGGATGCACTACACGGACTCTAACAAAACGGCTGGAGAAGAAGCTAGACGGCAATTACACAAGAATGCTGCGAGCAATCTTGAACAAGTCCTGGCGGCAACACCCCACAAGACACCAACTGTACGGCCACCTGCCTCCTATCACGAAAACTATTCAAGTTAGACGAACCACACATGCAGGACACTGCTGGAGAAGCAAGGACGAACACATAAGTGATGTACTCTTATGGACCCCCACACATGGCCGTGCAAAAGCAGGACGACCAGCACGAACATACATTCAGCAACTATGTGAGGATACGGGATGTTGTCCAGAAGACCTGCCTGAGGCGATGAACGATAGGGAAAAGTGGCGAGAGAGGAGCATGATGATGATGATGATGATGGCATATAGATTCCTCATGGGTTATTAGATATCCGAATTTAATTCATTTGATTGGCTTGGATTGGCTGATAATTTTAACGACATATCAAATCCTTGTGTGTTATTTTATGCCAAGCTTTGATTCATTTGCTTGGTTTCAATTGTTGCTTTTGTTTAATGGCACATAAACATTTTATGGGTTATTTGATAATGCAATTTGTTTTATTTGTTTGTTTTTTTTTTCGTTTTTCTTTATTTGTTTAACAACATAATGGGCTATTTGATACTGCAGTGTGATTCAGTTGTACATGTTTACAAACATAAGTCTATTTTCAATGTTCCATTAAACTGATTTATCTATAATACTTTGTTTGGACGCAGTGAAGATTATGCTTCCTCAATAGAACCTTTATCTTAAGGGTAAACTCAATAATATAAAGACAATGTGACGATTTTGAAGAAAATTAATGTTCCATTCATTATACATTTTTATCTTGGTGAATACAGTTTCAGTGTCGATACTTTCTGAGCACAATTCTCATTGTGTTTTCTCTTTTGTATACCAAAATATATAAAATTCAATTGCAGTAATCAAGGCAATGTCTGATTTATTATTAAATACACATCTCACAGATGCACTGGAATGTAACCTGGGTTTGGTTTAGTTAATCATGGATTATTTAATGCCGAAATTTGATTCATTTCTAAATGTTTTATTACAATCATCATTTGTTTTCATTGTTTCATATATTTTTTTAATTACACTTTCTTATATGCTTATAACAATTCATTCCTACACAGTTATGATATTAAGAATTCCAATCCAATATCAATAATTTGTTCTCCGTTGTATAGTTTCAAGTATTTTTATCTATTATTAATAATTCATACAAAATTATATAGTTTCAAGTAATTATTTACATCTTGTTAAGTCGGTGACCTTAGTCAAGGGTTACCTGAAGGCTCCCTTTTCAATAGCTACAACACCGAGGGGTAGGGGAGGACACAATTCCATTCCCTGGATTTCTCCACTTTGCCCTTATAGTGCTGAGTGTTAAGCAAGGCGGAATCAAGTACCATGTTTTGATTGTTTGGTATGACTTGACCTGGGATTGAACCCCTGTTTCCCAGACCATTGGTGAACATTATTCATTTGGAGGTTGAGTCATACCAAAGACTAAAAAATGGTACTTGATGCCTCCTTGCTTCCCACTCAGTTAAACACGTAGAAATACAAGGGTTTAATTAGTACCTACTATATATATATATATATATATATATATAATATACAAGCTGTATATACAGTGAGATAATGAATCATCAATGAAACGTTGTTTTCAAAACGGTATCTTTAACATTCAACCTACTTATTACAATCTGTTTTTCATTGGTCTTGGTATCTTTTCCATCTTTCATAACCCTTCCAAATATTAGTTCAATATTTTTATATAGATTTTCTCTTACTTCTTTGAAGATAAACGAAAGCATGTTTCTTTCTTTAAAATCCAAATAGCTTCTTTGAGATAGCACTCATCGCTAAGGCATCGTTAGTCTTAAAAAAATAGTGTGAGATTAAAAGCCAAGCATAGAAGGGCTTAGAGACCAAGAGAAAATAAAAACAAGGGATCTTGAAGGACAATATAGATAAAGGTGAAGATGGAAGGACAGTATAGATAAATACAATTAAGACGCTGCACGTTTGAATTCCGATGAGGGAAATATGCACAAACCGTCTTTCAATCAATCATAGATATTGTGTCTCTAAACCGTCTCTCTTTTCTTCCTTCATAGCATTATATATTTTTGTCTTGGTTTATTTTTTATTGTTTTTCATATCTTTAGTTTTGCTCCTTACTTTGACGATTAGAAACATTAAAAATACCAAGTAGTGTTTAAAAGAAATTGTTACAAAAATGAATATGGCAAATGATGCAATAGATAAATCGATAAATAGATCAGTTTGATTTGGCTGGTTTGATTTTATGACATATCAACCCTTGTGTATTATTTAATGACAAATCCTTTTTATAAGTTTGTATATATATATATATATATATATATATATAAATTGTAAGCTCTCAAATTATATATATATATATATATATATATATATATATATATATATATATATATATTATATACATGCTTTGCAAGCTTACAGTTTAGAATTAACTTTATTTTTAAACTATTAAGAGTTCTACATTTTCTTTTTTAAGTAGAGGAATTATATTATAAATTGAATCAATATGGCCAGAAAATCCGATGAACACTTATGCACGACATACGGAAACACTGGACAGCAATTTCGACCTTATTAGGTCTCATCAGCAGTGTATACCGTGATCTCTTTACCGCTCAATTACCATGTCTAGTTAATTTGGCGTCACTTGTGGCTCAGTTGTATAATTTCGGCTCTCTGTGGTCGCTGCTTCGATATCCAGTGATGGAGAGCACGGTATACACTAATTATGAGACCTAATAAGGTCGAAATAGTTGTCCAGTGTTTCCGTATGTCATGCATAAGTGTTCGCCGGATGTTCTGGTCATGATAATTCAATTCACGGGTTAGAGTTCATTTGTTTACCTACAATTAAATGGTTTCAAGTAGAGTAACTGATTAAATACTTCTATTTGTTTTATAGGTGGGGTTTTAAAATGTACCACACACTGGGTCAGAGTGGATCTGGAAGTAATGACAATGAAGGGGTAGGTCTCATTCTCCAAAACTCCAGAACTGGAGTCTTAGCATCAGAATGTTTCGTGATATTCTCGGCCATTCTGGGTGGGGGGTCTTAACACTCTACTGAGGTTCACTTGGCGTATTCTACAGCTGTACGCGACACGGTAGATAGGTATTTCCGTCAACACATTATATATATATATATATATATATAATTTGTCTTCTTTATTTACAAGCAAAGATGGCGTTTCTAGCAAGAAGGAAGACTTCATGTATGATAATCTGAATGGTAAAAAGTTAAATAATTTGTTGATGTGTTGAATTTCATTCTCCCAACATTTTTTCATGGTAACTTTACAAATCTTATGAGTGCTAGCCAAAAAACTTTTAGGAATTTAAATAGATATATTTCCGTTTTTGTTTAAAGTAGTCACTGTGTACCTTTAGAAATTTGCGCATATAAAATTTTCATTAAATAAACTGATACAAGAGTGGCGTTCATTTACACAGAACGCAGATTTAAGAGTTTTAATGTGATTATTATTGTAAAATAGAAATTGAATATTACTTGAAATAAAGGCTATGCCATCAATAAAAGCAGTTCGTTAGACAAATTTCATTCTTAAATCATCATCATCATGTCGCGCCATCAGCACGGATATCCCTGACCCTTTCTCACCACCCTTCTCTATCGTCCATTGCTTCCGGCAGGTCTTCAGGACTACATCCTGTATCGGCACAGAGCTGTTATATGTAGGTTCTAGCTGGTCGTCCTACCTTTGTTCGGCCATGTGAAGGAGTCCACGGGAGTACATTACTTATGAGTTCGTCTTTACTTCTCCAGCAGTATCCCGCATGTCTGGTTCATCTAACTTGCATAGTTTTCGTGATGGGTGGTAGGTGGCCGTACAGCTGCTGCTTTGTGGGGTGCTACCTCTATGACTAGTTCAATATTGCTCGCAGCATTCTTTTTCTCCATACGTTTAGTTAGCGTCCATGTAGTGCATCCATATAGCAGTATCGACACGACCGCTGCTTGGAAAAAAACTGCGTTTTATTTTATTGGTCAGTTTTGACTTTCATATAACCGATAGCCTATCGGTAGCTGTTCATGCCTTTGCTAGTCGCGTGTTGATGTCAATCTCGGTTGATGAGACACTGCCTCCAAGGTAGGTGAACTTGTCTCCTACTTTCAGAGAGCTACCGTTTATTGTAGAGATGTCGCACATATATTCCGTTTTGTGTACATTGACATGGAGGCCTATGCCTGCAGCTGCTCGCTATGTCATCGGCGTAGTCGGCATCCGTTTGTGTGGGGGTACCTTCTGCTTCTTTCCGTTGTTAGCTTGAAACCGTTTTCTTTCATTTTATCAATAGATGTTCAAAGCACATAGTCTAGACAGATGATAAAGATGTGCTCTTTGCAGTACACCTGTTACGATGTCGAAGTAGTCTGTGTCTTCATCCGTGGAATGGACATTTACTTTTGTGTTTCTATATAGCATCATTATGGCTGCCACAGTTTATTTGGAAGGCCGTAGGTGAGAAGAATTTGCTCCATCTTTCCTCTTTGTATGGTAAAGTAGACAAATAGTATTGTCCGTGCTTAAACAGTTCTTGTTTACTTACAATCTTAAATAGAATAGAATAACAACCGGAGTTGACTGCATCGGCCATAGACATAATATGCATTCAAGAACACAGATACACACATAGCGATGATATTAAATATCCCGATACTGGCAATGGATGGAAGCTAGCCACTGCATCTATATGGAAAAACTCATGCCACTATTGGAGGTGTAGGTACGCTTATAGGACCACATGTCCTAAAATCACTAAATATCATAGAGAAAATACAACCTAGGATGATGCTACTTACTTTTAATGGCAAACCCAGCCCAGCAATCATCTCCTGCTACAATCCTACCAATGTTAGTAAAGAAACTGTCCTCATCGCCTTCTATGATGAGCTATCCTCCCTTGTTCGTAGCATCCTGAAACACATTGTTCTCGTCATTGGCGGAGACGTGAATGCCCAAATTGGTAAAAACGTAAGCTACAAATTCAGCTTACACGACTCCTCAAACAGAAATTGGCAGCATCTAACAGATTTCACGCTAGAAAATAGATTAACATGCCTCAATACAAACTTTCAAAAAAGGGAGGAAAAACTATGCACCTACACATACGCAAACAATACTAAAGAACAGATAGACTACGTCTTTATGAATAAGAAATGGAATGATAGCGCATTGAATTGCGAGGCATACTTCTCATTCGTGGGTGTGTCCTCTGATCACCGAATTGTCACGGCAAAAATACGACTGAGCCTACGAAAGAATGTGACCCGAACAACAACCACTGACTGGGCCCTGCTTAATAACAGGCACATTAGAAATAACTATGTCTTAACACTAAGAAACAAATTTGATGCTCTACAGAAGACAGAAACACATACTCCAAATGATGAATATGAGAATTTCGTCAATGTCCACTTAGAAGCGGCAACGGAATGCATACCAACTAAACAAAGAGCTAAACCTAGCGTCCCATGGGAGACATTAACGGTTAGAGAAAAGCGTGCAGACATGAAAACTGCCTCCAAATGCCATAGGAAGAACCCAACCAATACCAATGCTCTAAAACTTAAAAAGGCACAAAATGAATTAGCTAACATATACCTAAAAGAACAAACAGAATATATACAAAATCAGATCGATAAGATTAGAGACTCAGTGGAAGATAGACAATCTATGATAGCATGGTAAACGTTACACGAAGTGAGTAGAAGGAACAGCCCTGCGAAAGCTTAAATCAAAGCTCCCAGCCAACATGAACGAATACACCTATGGGAACAACATTTCGAGAATTTACTCGTAAACCCTCCAAAAGTTTCACATGAACCAATAACGAGAATTCTTGAATAGTTAGTGTTATTTCTTTTTTGCTTATGTTGTAAACATACCGAAAATGACAATTATTTCCTTTAAATTTTGGTTCTGGGCGATGAAAAATGAAACATTGAAATTAAACTATTTTCTCGGTAAGAAAGAGCAAATTTGCATATTTTCGTAGACATAAAGTCTGAAGAAAAGAATAAATGAATCATAATCCACTAAAGTTATAGAAAATGAACAAAACTTCTACGAGCAAATTTTCCAAATTTACAATTGTAATGTAAATCACTTTCACTTATCATCCCCCTCATAAAGTATCTCATAATGTTTTCTTAATATATTCCTTGGTCACAAAACCAATAAGAAAAATATGTCTTTTCCATTTACTGTAGATATAAGCACCTAGGAAATAATACTTTCTGCCTCAGTGCAAGAAAACATTTTAATAATTGTTTCATAGTATAATTCATTACTTAAAAATCTTAGATACAGTATCTGAGCTTATTTACCTTGCTCATGAGCCATGATATTATGTAGACTAGTAATACGAAACCTTTACAAGAATGTTTTCTGGTCAATTGGAGCAAGTACGAAATTTAGAAAATTAATGACTTCTTTGACAAAGATTTTTTTATTCTTTTTAGAAATGGTTGTCTAAGAATACCAAATAGGGTTACTAATTGATTTATAGGGCAGACGAGGCCTTCTATTATTGGTCTAAACTTGAACTCTTTAAATTTTAGAATTTCTATTGCTATATTCCTATGCTAAAAGAATGTATATATATATATATATATATATATATATATTGAGAGACAGACAAAAAAATAATGTACTGACTTATATAAGATAGATAGATAGATAGATAATGCAATGACTAAGATAATGGACAGATATATAAATAGGTTGGTTGTTTGGTTGTTTGGTTGCTTGGCTGTGTTTTATGGAAATATTCCCTATTATGGTTTATTTAATACCAAACCCTGTTTATAAATGATTTTTAGTAAATAGTTGATTGGTAACATTTTCATGTATTGCTATTGTTTGCACGCAGTCAAGTAGAGTAAATGATTAAACAGTTTTATTTGACTGATAGATGAGATACTCACTGATACTGCCACTCCGAGCCAGAGTGAACATGGGAGAAATGGCGATGACAAGGTACACCACATTCCCAAAAGCTTCAGGATTGAAACATAGATAGATAGATAGATAAGAAGAGAAACATAGATAGATAGATAGATAGATAGATAGATAGATAGATAGATAGATAGATGTTTCAACATGTAGAAAACGATTGTGGTGTTAGAATGATTGTATGGGATAATTATGTCAAGTAAAGACAACCTTGGAAATCAGCAGGCATAACAAATGTGTCAAAAGCTTTTCTTTTTAATATTAAAATTTGAAATTTAAATGAATGACATTTCCCCAGCTGAGCAACATAATTAAGAAAGTAATGATGTCCAGATGAGTAGATGCCAATTTGAAAAGAAAGTATGAAGAGAGTTCCGATACATTTTCAACAAGATGTTTTTAGCTAAATAATATTGTGCAACGACATAAATCTTCGTAGACATCACCAGTAGCTTCTTTTGACGATTTTTTTTACCCAAACCTGAAACTGTAATTTTTTTTTTTTGGCGGGGGGAGGTAGAGGACAATAGGAAATACGACAGAATAGCTTAATAGCTTCACATTTCATTAATTGATTTTATTCATTTTTCATTTCTATATACGTAATTACAGTTTAAGGCAAAATAATTTTGAGCACAGGTTTTGCCGATGTAAGTACGTTGAACGAGAATGATATATATATATATATATATATATATATATATATATATATATATATATATATATATATATATATATTGGAAGTCGATATATTATTCTAGATTTTAATTTCACGTTCTTCCGTCGTCCATATTGAAATAGAGAATACAACTCGATAAAATTATTTGATTTAGATTGAAAGTATTCAATTTGTTATTTGGGCAACACAATACGTCATTGTTATTTATTAATATTGAACAATAG
>OY757909.1:38602385-38612385 GCA_963585895.1 Sepioteuthis lessoniana
GAGCTAATGTAGTAAAGGTTCTTGCTGGTCGACCAACACTGGCACGTCCATGTGTAGAGATCTATAGAAGAACGCCACTTATGAGTGCGTCATCGCTTCTCTAACAGTGTTCCGCATGTTATGTTTGTCTTACTTGGATGGTTTTACTGTCATATACGGAACATTCGGTGGGGCAAGTTATTATAACCCACAGCAGAGATGCAGTCAGCGTATTCTACAGCCTCCGTTGACTGCGCTGTAGAAGAATGGCGGTTGTGCTATTTAACCTATAGTAAGTGGGTGGGAATAAGGACGTTCTCATCTTTTTTGTGTGTAGAAGACCAAAAATGAACGTAATAGCCTGACTGGAGTTCGAATTCGTTGGCACCGAAATAAGTAAATGAATAAATGAAAAATATTTACGACGGCAAATATAAATATAAACGCCAGAATTTTCTAATTTATAAAATGTTATCTTCAAATATTTACTGAAACAATCTACAAAATACAACTTTTCACAACCCCTACTAGTATAGAACTAATAAGAAATTGTCTGTTTTCAACAAAAAACTACGCTATTTGTTGCAGAGTTTGTATACTGTAAGCGTGTGCATTAAAAATGCTAACCACTAAAACTAAGTAATCGACGATTGCGAATAGATAGATAGATAGATAAAACAATGAAAACACAGAAGAATAATGTAATGGACGTTCTCCAATATATATATATATATATGTTACGCTAATACCCTTGAGAAAGGTATAAATCTAATAATTCTCTCTCCAGCAATAGATAAAAAAAGTAGGGCAAAATGGGCTCTTTAACCATGGTCTGGCAACTAGTCAAGAATTTGACGAAGTTAAAAATCTGGCCAGAAAGCTAAATGCGATAAGATTAGCGATAACAACTTCTTGGCTATGTTTTATACCTATTCTTAAAAGCAGTAGTTACTGTAGGTTTTCCCAAAATATCAAAACTCCCTCAGTTATCAAAGGGGTTGGATCGGTTGAGCAGTTGAATCGTGTCGCCTACAAGACAGAACTTGGAGTAATTTGTTCTGAGAATACCCCAAAAGAAATTCGATTTTCAAACTCGGGTACTTTGACTTGGTGTCTGAACACAATCGAGTGAGATAGCCGTAGCGAGAAATGAGACAGAAAGATCCCCAGAGATACGAGTCGAGTAAGTCATTTTGCAACTGAAAAAGGTCAGCAGGAATGAGAGAGACTTGCCTAAACAGCTAGTAACATTCATTCGTTTCATAAATTTCCACAGGCTTAGTTACTGAATGAATTAGAGAAAATAAACAATGGAAGGTGTTATACTTAAAGGGGGTTGTATTTTTGTGTTTGCTTTCCTTCAATCAATGTTGATCATCTTCATCATCAAAAACATAGTAGAAGCTGTGCCCATTAGATGTGAGTAGCTAGACCAGGTAGATAGCAGACATCGGTGACAATACCACAGGTTACTATATCTAAAATGAACACTTATTGTTTCACAGTGGAGGGAACTAACGCATTTTTGAAACTTCTAACGTGATGTAGTGACTCTCATCGAGAGGTGGCTTCAAACACTAAATCATAATTGAAAATCGATTGAATAAATTGATTTTCCTTGCAACCGGCAAATTTAATACCTTTACTGCTTTATCAAATATACGAAACATAAAATTTGACTTCTATTTTGATCTTGTCTATCTTTTCTTACTTTCATTAATACCTAATCGATAATGTTACTACAAAAAACATTTACATGATTAAATTTCCTTAGAGATTGGAATTAGATTTGTCTTTCAAAATCATTAAATTTTGAAAGGAAACATAAAGACGCTAAGATTAATGAAATGTCCGTTTTTCCTCATCGAAGAATATATATATATATATATATATATATATATACTAATAAGAAAAATGGACATTTCATTATATATATGCGTGTGTTTGTGCGTGTGTGTGTGAGTATGTGTGGAATAAAACATGAATGCCTTCAAATATTATGCACTGGCGTCAGATCAAATAAATGACTGATCCTTTCGTTTGTGTTGTGAAGAAAAAAAAGCAGGAAAAACACTCTCCATGACGAAGAGAAAAAAGCAAATGCAATAAGAAAGAAAGAAAGAAAGAAAGAAAAGAGAGTGGTGCATATAATGCTATTCATCAGACGCTTATATTCTGCTTAAATGGAATTGAAAGAAAGTGAAATAAAAGGTGGAAGTATAGCAGGAAGAGAGAACAAAACGGAATAGATAGTTTGGTTTGGTTTGGTTTTATGGCATATCAACCATTGAAAGTTATTTAATACCAAATCCAGTTTTATACAAAGAAACAGATCTATTTCAAAATATTCTTTTTTTATAGTGCCACAATTTAAATGTCAAAACAGCTCTATTTCAAACATTTCCTCTTTAGCATAAGTACGCAGTTAAAATGTCAAAAAAGCTCTACTTCAAACAATTCAATTGAGCATAAGTACACAGTTTAGTTCTATTTAATCCACATATGTGACCCTTTCAGGTGCTACCACTCCGGGCCAGAGTGGATCTGGAGCGATGGCAATGAAGGGGTACTCTGCATTCGCCGAAGCTCCAGTATTACTGGAACCTTACCATCAGATTGTTTTGTGTCTTATCCTGGACACTTGTTGTAGGAATCGTACCCCTCTGCAGAGATGCAGTCGCTGTGTTCTGCAGTCCCAGCCGACTGGGCCAAGAAGTGATAGATAGATAGATAGATAGATAGATAGATAATGAAATGAGTAAAAGAAGGAAGAAATTACAAAGATTAAAGATAAGAGCGTTTTCCTATTTATATATCTATATGTATAATTAGAATGATTACATTTGTGTGTCCACTATCAATAGCTAAGAAGTAGAGCAATAAATTTCGGTATGCTCACTTAGAGAGCCAAAAGGGAATTTGTTTTAATTATCTATGAGGAAATGTTAAATAATAATTGAACACCGATGAAGTAAATTGATTTTCATTGAAATTGGCTGACTTAATCATGTCACTGCATTAACAAAGAGACGAGATTTTATTACATCTATTTTGATCTCATATTTTATTTGAATTATTCTCATTAAATAAAAGAAAAACCAACTCATCGATAAAGATATCACTCATTGAGACGTTGTCTCTAACATTAAATAATAATCAATCGGCACTTTTATTGATAGTACACGCATGAAACTCAAGTCACCTTCCAAGTAAGCTCTCCTAGTTGCTATGCACCTGTTCTACCGTTCCAACAACTTCTGGAAGGCCCCATGGAAGTCATGTGTGAGCGTTTCAATGACCTTCGTCACAGCCTCTTTCATCTCCTCAATTGTCTCATAACGACAGCCACTGAGCTTAAGGAATAACCAAAAGTCACAGGGAGCCAGGTCTGGACTGTTGGGAGGCTGAGGAACTGTGTTGATGCCCATCTTGGCCAAATAGTCTGTGACAAGGATGGAGTTGTGGACTGGTGCATTGTCCTGTTGAAAATGCCACTGATCCGATTTCAAGAGTGTTGGCCTCTTCCCAAGGAATATCTTCCTGAACTTCCTTAAAACCTCAACATAGTAACCCTAACCCTAATTCTTTGGCCAATCAACTCTGGTCTATTGACTTTCTTACTCCTCCCACACCACTCATCTTCCTTCACAGACTCCCTGCCTTCCTTGAATCTCTTTTGTCACTCCAAAACTGATGCTTGATTCATGCAAGATGCTGTAAAAGCAGTCTAAAGCATTCCATACGTTTCTGTGGCATTTTTCCAAGTTCAAAACAGAATTTTATTGCATATCGTTCTTCTAAAGTGTCAGATTGCATTTTTGAAATTCACCAGCTGTGACAATCAGGCTTTAGCTGGGTGTATTCCAATTGCTGTTGTAGCTGTTCATTTTGAAGCTGAAATCATAAAAATTGGTCAGTCATCTCATAAGATGTATAGCAATAATATACGAATTTTCAAGCGTCTACAATTTTAGATGCCCATACGAAAAAGTCTGGAAAGTTATCGTATGCCCCACGTAATTGATTGTACAATGCCAACATGTATTCAAAGCATTAACAAATTATGTCTTGCTAAGATGATTATTTACATTTGTTTAAATTTTATGAATAAATTTCATTTGCAGATCTTTGTGGTAAAATTTGTGCCTTATGTTATTCTTCATTTAAATAATATATTTTTTAAAAATCATGAAGACATCACTCTCTTAACATAGAATTAAGTATCTTTTCAATGACGGAGATTAAGCTTTTCCTAGTACTAAGATATTATTTTATTGTCTAAGAGAATAAAATGTTATTTAAGTTATGAAAATCATACCTAGTATAGATGGGTATTTCCTTATGTTATATATGATCCAAAATTATGGAATTAGCACACTTCGAAGTTGTTTTGCATTTTATCTGTTATTAATCTATTTACTGCTAAATAAGTAAAAAAACGCCTAAGCAAACATCCTGTAATAAATGATGCATAACTTTGACATTTTATGCTTGAAATAACATGAGATTGAATTCAAAGCAAAACAGAACAACATCAAAAAAAAAAAAAACTTTTGATATATTTTATTGTTTAGGTTTAAATTTATATTCGTTATAATTTTTTTTTTTTTTTTTTGCATTGCTGCTATTCATTTTCTTGAATCTATTCCTTTTCTCGAATCTTGATTACATTTCTTGATCAACTACTTTTTTGGAAGGCTTTTGCTAATTAATATTTGTTTTATGTTAAGTTCTTTTTGTGTGGGAAGAGGTAATTGGATAAATCTTTTTGAACTTTGTTTTCATGATTGTTGTTTTGTATATCTAAGGGCATTTATTCTAATAGATTAAAATAATAGAATTAAGACGAGATTACTTTGACGTAGTGAGATAATAAAACTGTATTTCCACTTTGGATGATATCTGAGTCGTTCTCTTGAATTTGAACATTGTTGTTTTCATCGTTATTAGATTTTGATAATCTGTTGATTTTATCAGTTACTTCATTAAAACTATTAATTTTGTAATTAGCTCGACTTATTTGTCTTTTTACAAGATTCAATTTGAATGTTGTGCTATTTTCCCTTGCGTTTGAATAAGTTATATTTAGGTAACACGCTTTTCAATGTTTTGTTAAAACCACAAATAAGGTTCTTCTTAACATTGTTTTTATTGATTTTACTCATTACGGAAAAGCGTAACAGGAAAACGAATACGAAGAGCTACAATGTTCCTCCGTTTTGTTTCCTGGGGCATTTGTTAACCATTAGACATAGTTTGTTTAAATTCTGAATTTTCTTTGACACAATGCCCTGAGCACTTAATAAGGAGCGAAATTATGAGTAACTTTCTGTTAGACCAGCTTATTATCTATTACACTATGCTGTGGTACAAAAAACTAATTAAAAACATGTAGCTGAGGTTGGGTGCGTATTACGCAAACCTGTCTGACTATTAAGGATAAGGAGGAATTTTCGTTGCAATAGTAACATATCTTTTAGGTTTTGTTTGGTTTCTTTGTTTAATGGCTTACCAACATTCATGGGTTATTCAATGCCAAAACCATCCTTCAAGAATAGTAGTGGTACTATTTAACCCACAGCTAGAAGGATAAGAGTGTGCATACCTTTCCCAAGGGTATTTGTCCGAAATTGCAGGATTGGCTTCTGAACTCGCTTACAACGATTCCGCAGTCCAGTGCTTTAACCATTACACTACGAAGATACCTCCCAGGACACCTTTTAGCTGTTTTTTGTCTCTTTTTCAAAAGACACGAAAACTCGAACGAATTCAATGAGAAATTTTCTCATAAGACCATGATTTTTATATGTGCTGCATTTTAAATATTTTTTCATCTGAATTTTGTCAATTTGAAGTTATGCAATATGGTTAAAATAATAACTTTTAAAAAACATATTAGATATGTTTAAAAATCTATAGAATTTTAAATTGCCTTTAATACTTGAGTATAATCCGAAGTACATTGCGTGACTAAAATATAAATCTAGTCCATTAAATTCATCATTACGTGTGACTTTTACGATGATCCCTAGTATTTTTATTATGATTCCTAGTATTTTCACGATGGGTCCTAGTGTTATATAGTCATCTACAGCGACACAACGATAAAGACGCTGGAAGGACTTCTTTAGAAAAATATTCACATCTCACTTTATTGCAAGGGTTTGAAAGGGTTGTTTAAGGGTTTGCATCTGAGAGGATGCTGGAGACCGAACGTAAACTTCATATTTTGACCCCACTGTTATGACCGTCATGTTGTGTCTTTCTTGTTCTCCTGATGTTGGGGTCAACTCCATCGGGGCTTTCCGAGGACCCCCTCGGTCGGGTGTGGCTTTCCCTCCCACATCTGGTCTCTACTGTCTGGAAGTCTGCTGGCAACTGCTCTGGGACCCAAACTCAACTGAGTTAAATAATAACTCAACGCCCACACGATCGCCTACTGGATCTTTGAAATCGAATGTTCAATCGTCATCAAGTGGAAATAACTGTCATGCAGTTCAGAGGTTACTCTCTTCCGGTGCATGACTGTAATGGCACAATGGGACCTTCACCTTGTCCCATATCATAAGCCTTAATCCGCCCACGCGATCTCTTTCGATTACTGGCCGTTGGAATGTGACACTTCCTTCCGGTGTATTACCTTTGGAATAGTATTTTTGAGCCGGGTCGAAGGTCAAAATATAACACTTGTATTTTTATGATGATCCCTAGTATTTTTACGATGACTCCTAGTATTTCTATGATGATTCCTAGTATTTTTACGATGTCTCCTAGTATTTTTACGATGACTCCTAATATTTTTATGATGACTCCTAGTATTTTTGCGATAACTCCTAGTATTTTTATGATGATTCCTAGTATTTTTATGATTTCTCCTAATGTTTTTACGATGACTCCTAGTATTTCTATGATGACTCCTAGTATTTTTATGATCTCTCCTAGTATTTTTACGATGACTCCTAGTATTTCTATGATGATTCCTAGTATTTTTACGATGTCTCCTAGTATTCTTACGATGACTCCTAATATTTTTATGATGACTCCTAGTATTTTTGCGATAACTCCTAGTATTTTCATCATGATTCCTAGTATTTTTATGATTTCTCCTGATATTTTTTACGATGACTCCAAGTATTTTTATGATTACTCCTAGTATTTTTAAAATGTCTCCAAGAATTTTTGCCAATACTGGAACATATCCTTCATATTATTTCATTTTTCTTACAGTGGATTCTAATGATATTCGTAAAAGATCTTAATTTCGTTTGTCGGTAAAAAGAAATGGAAGAATACTGTAAATATGGCGATAACCCATAACGGGTGTGGGGGAGAAAAGTCTGATTTATCCTTTTCCAAAGGATATTAGCACAAAGTGAAATGCAAACAGCTCCCACCAGGTTTTTAATTCAAGTCACCCACGATTTTTTTTCCATTGACTGTAACCATTACTCTAAGCACTCCTCTTTACATAAAGTAAATTGCGACAATACTCTCTAAGACTCGTAATACGACTGCCACTCATAACTGTGAACGTATGAGGATCATATATGCTAGTATTTGTTGTTTTATCATACCATGTTCGTCTTTGGATCAGAGATGGATCAGAAAGTTCGTAGCTACAGATGGATAACTTTGGTTTTGTTAATTCAGAGATGAGCAAGGACTTCAATTATGAAGAGAAGTTCGCAGCCTCTTGAATTCATAAAAAAAAAACGATGTAAAAAATAGCAACAATGACCTATCAGAGAAACGTAAAGGTGATATATCTAACTTTAAAATTTCTAAGAAATAAGAGGACCTTGGGTATTTTGGGTGGGTCTAATTACATGTATTATTTTACATTCTTTTATTACAAGTATTTTTTAACTGTTAAATCCATGATCACTTGAGACAACAAACTCTTCAACATTTATAATATACTGACGAGTGAAAGATCTTATATATAGTCTTGTGAGGAAAATTTGAGAAAGTATAATTCTTTTGACTGATTGTTGTTGATGTCGTCTTTTCCATTAATCCTCCACCTGGTTGCGTTCTCGTTGTCTTTTTTAAAGAAGGGTAAAGAGGACGAGACAAATATGTGATGTATTTAATCATCTCAGCAAAACGGCCATAAAGGTAACGTGGCGGCATGATATAAAAACAATATATATGTGCCGGAAGTAATCACGAGAAAAGATTGCTGTGGTGTGATTTGGGGTCATAGGAATGAGTGTTGCGTTGTCAGTGCCGAACAACTGTGTCGGTGAGGGCTTATCATTACAAGTTTCTTCTATCCATAGCTTAACCGTCCAGTCAGTTACGTATGGCCGAAGGTCAACACATTCCCGTTGTGTCTAACTGATATTTCTAAGCGTATTCGAAATCTCGTTTGTTCCTTGCTTCCCTGTTCAGGATTCCGTTTTGAGTGAATGGTCTCTTGCTCGTCACGTTAATCGGACACAAAGGCCAGGGATTTTAGTTAACTGCTATTTTTATTATTTGTCGGTGAATAGTCGATACGAATGACGGTAGGGCAAGAAATAGGAAGAGAGTTGCTTATCTCTGGCAATTTTCGATTTGGAAATTCAAAACTGTCTATCGACGTTGACGGTCGAATACCCTCAACCAATATCAAGACGTCACACTGTATATATAATCAGAAAAAGTATCTAAAAAGTCATTAATCATAATTATCTCCTCTTTTGTTCTGTCATTCATATTTGCGTGAACTTCAAAGAGTTCTCTTTGAAGTCACCGCTATTTTTTCAGTGTTTGCATATCACCTTTCTAATTTGAAAACGACCAGTCTTTTGTGTTTTTAATCCTAAATATTATTAAAAACTTTTGATTCGAAAGCAGAGGATTCTCTTACAACTAAAATTCCCTTAAACTTAATTTAACCAGATCATCTGCGTTACTTCAAAAGGCTCTCTTTGATTGAAAGCCATCAAACTGTCAGGGATTTTAGCCATTTATTCTATTTATGTGTGGGATGACTAGTAATTTCATTTATCTATTTATCCATTTATCTATTACTTTGTCGACCCGTATTTTGATTCCTTCGGTTGAGCGGGTCCTCCTTTAATGTATTTCATCATATAAATTAATTTTAAACTCCTAACATAACATGTAATAAAGATACACATAGGCTTCTGAATATATGAAGATATATAGATGTATATGGTTGAAAGAGTACGCAGTCTCTAGCGATTCCTATTCATTAGAAATCGCTCTAATCAAAACCTCCAGATGGAGAAGCCAAAAAGACATGGCTTCTAAAACTTTTATTTGAGGGCCACATACACTATAAAAAAAAACAAAGGTGAGTCGCTCGGATGTTCGTCTAAAAGCAAAAGAATTATCATATAACAAATAAATGTGAGATGAGAAGAGTATTTTTTATTTCAACTTCTTCATCGTATATCCAAAAAAGCGAGAGAAAAGAAGAGATATAGAGATAAATAGAGAAAGAGATTAATAAAAACGTAGATTAATTTTAATTTTACTTGCATTCATGGTGTAGCATTGTAAACAAATGATGCTGTCTTCTTGCATGATATCAACAATTCTATA
Organism: Sepioteuthis lessoniana; assembly: GCA_963585895.1. NCBI lineage: Eukaryota > Metazoa > Mollusca > Cephalopoda > Myopsida > Loliginidae > Sepioteuthis > Sepioteuthis lessoniana. The sequence continues at coordinate 38,611,920 of OY757909.1, forward strand.
ATGCTAGGACGCCAGTACTGGCGGTAAATTTGAGCAAAAAGAACATTCCAAGGATCGACAACCTCTCATGCCTGCTTTATCCTTCATTGTGAGATCCGAACATCTTAACACTTGAAAATTGACCTGAAATTTAATTTGAAATTTTCACTATAAAAGATCCGATTAACATTCACTGTTGAGTTCGGTGCATTGACTAGGAAGGCGATAAGGATGAAAGATAAATACCTCTTACCTAAAATGAAATGATTTTTATATCAGTAGGATACGAACTTATTGATGTACTTGTGTATATAAATCATCATCATCATCATATCGTGCTGGCAGAATAACTGAAAATACTTCTAATCTCGAATTTAGAATTTTTTTCTTATAATATCAGCAAAGTTCGCTATCATGATATATTTGCGGAATCGAAGAATCAGTCTAAACTGAAAATTAGATTGAGATGTCCCAAGATCTGTAGGCG
>OY757909.1:38614885-38777385 GCA_963585895.1 Sepioteuthis lessoniana
ACGATTTAGGGAAATTTCGATAAGATACCTCTGAATAAGAAAAGGTGAAATGACTCGTTTATCTCCGTAAATGGTTAAATAATTGGGATAGAAGTCAGACGATTCCTTTTTGGATACGATGTCTTGAAGGTTTCATCGAACATTTTGATATAAATTTTTCGCGTGACTTCCGTTTATTTGACCTTTTCACAATGAGATTATTTTGGAATATTTTTCTCTTAACCTTTTTTTTAATTCGTTCATTCAAACAGTTTATCAATTTTTTCTCATATCAGTTTGTTGTTCATATTTTCGCGTGATATTAGGTTTGATGCAACATGGCGTTTTCGTCATATAAGCCAAAGCTTATACCAGTGATGGAAGCAAAGGTGATTTGTGTATTGTTGAAAAATTACGAATCTTAATCTCTGAGAACACTTAGATAACCGCAGCAAATCATTTGTTGAATGTAAAATCATTCTGAATATTTCGTAGCATACTCGTATTTAGCCTAGTTTTATTCAATAACCCCCTTTCACACAATTCATAAAAAAACTTTCTTACATCGCGTTGGGTTTGCGTATTTGTACTGATAAACGTGAATTTGTGATTTTCTTTTCGTTCACACATCGTTTTCCTTCTCACTTTACTCCATTCCTCTTTCCACTTAAATTTTCTCTTATTGTTTCTCCACCACCTACTGCTTACTTTACTCCTCCTTTTACTTTTATTATGTTCTTCCGGTAAATCACATGGCTTCACAATGCCATATCTATTTTAATAGTTGAGATTGTTTTCAGAATTCCCTGTCCTGTCTGATAATTGTAACAAAATGACATTGCTTCTCTTCATAACAGCAAACGTAAACTCAAAGTAACAGGATCAAAAGTAATCACTTTTTGCGTGTTATCGTTCAGCTTAAGAGTATTCGAGCACTCTGATTTTATATACAACACTTGCTTTCTGCATTTATTGTCAAATATATATATACATATATATATATATATATATATATATATATATATATATGCAATCTAACAAAACATATTCCAGCAGAAAATACTAATATTGCATAATACTCCATAGTATATTACAATACAACATGTCTCAACTCCACAATATTCTTACGTTTTGATCCACCACACTCCTTCGTCCATTATGCTTACAAATCAAAAGTTCATTTTCTTTGCAATGCAATGATGATGATAGTTTGTTCCTTAGATAAAATCGTTGCCACAGACACACGAATACAAAAAAAAGAATCATTCTGTCAAACCCTTGTCTCTCGTGGCTTTGGCTACACATCGCGACTCATGTATCCAAGCGACAACCTCAAATTTGCCGCGCGTCATACACCCACATTCTAAAAATCACTTATACGACCATACAAAATAATACGCAAATTCAATCTTCACACATAGACACACATACACACAAAAAGAATTGTACACAATCCTAACATTCTCTTGACTGTATTTTTCAATTTTTTCGATTTCTTTAATGTCTTTCTTTCTCTGCCTGGTGATTGTCATAAGACCGCATGACACCGCATACATACATATATATAAAAACTAATATATATTTATTTACTATTACATATATATATATATATATATATATACGTATATATGGCTTGTGTGTGTGTGTGTGTGTGTGTGTAAGAATGCGTATATATATGTAAACAAACGTATATAGATGTGGATGCGATTTTTTCGCACATACACCCACTTATATATATATAAATAGATAGATAGAGAGATATATCTGTAATATAATCGTAAGAAAAACTCAACATACCCTCATTTTGCGATTATAAATTTATTTCTTCTGGCTAGCAAAAGCAGCTGGCTTCTTCAGATAGCGATTACCAATCACTTTATCAAAAGTTATCGGTGCATTAGGGAATGCTTGGTTGGTGTAACGGTTATCGTTGAAGCAATAGAGTCGTTAACCTTCGTTCAAATCCTAAACGAGTTTGTTTTATTTTTATATCGCGATTATACTCTTCATCCCCTTTCCTACTATAGATAAATGTTAGAAGATAGTCATTATTAGAAATAAGGGACACAGAGTAGCTTTTATTAAAATCTAGAATAATTATTCACATTTAAAGAAGAAAATCTAGATAGATTGCCCATATTTCATATAATATGTTGTATTTTCCTTATCAAACATAAAGTAGTCGTTTTTATCAAAAGCGTAAGATAATTGTTCATATTGAAAGAATGTCTTATTTGTTTAACGTTTTTTACAACCAGTTGATGACTTTTTTGCCCTTAGCGTGGTTCACGGATGATTTTTTTCAGATTTGTTCATAAATTTCAAATACCACTGAAAACGTCTAAAACTTTAGCAATATTTCGAATAGATATTTAATTTTACTGAGTCAGGGAAATAATACTAGTCTGAAAGTTTTAATTGTTTTTTTAAGCCTTTTTAGACCGTGCAAACGTCGAGATGAAAATGATTAGTTCATCTTTGCAGATCAATACCTGGTGCCAACAGAAAGAATCTAAGTACATCTCGAGTTGGAGGATACAATATTCCTCTCTTAATGATTACCAAGAGAGGGAATAAGTTTTGTAAGATGAACACCCTTTTACAGTAAGGGAGACAATATGACAATGACAGGCAGATCTCATAAAACCATTTAGAGACTTATCTCTGAGCATTATCTAAAACAGGGGTTACAGTATTAATTTTGGCACCAGAATTTCAATGATATAGATTTTGGCACAAGATAATAATTAATGATATGCTTTCATTGTATAATCTTATTCTAGATGTTATAAAGACCTGGTGTACCGTTATATATAAATGGACGGTTGTAATATTACACGGCACAAATAGAAGTTTGTAACGCTACGGTGTTCAAATGGAAGCTCGTGCTGATGCAGTCTCAATAGACATTTATACTCCTACATGGGCGCTTCCTCAACCACGTGCCTAACGAGTCCATTAGTGTAGCACCGTGTCTTAAGTGTCAATCGGACATCGTGATAATCTTCACGTGAGAAAAAGTGACTAACACACAAAAATCCTGTCTTGGTTCGGTTATAGAAAAGTTCATTCGCTACTTTATATTGTAGAGGTATTCGGAAAGAAACAGAGTATGAAAACTCAGTCGACCGCAGTAGCTAAACAAAGAGAAATAACATGTCATGAGGTGAGGGAGAAAGACACAAACCTTGAATTAATAATTTTGCGCGTGCACTTTATATGCTTCCGTTTGGAAATGCTGCACTGTGACAAAATTCACTCCAGTAGATTACAAATGACATGCTGTACTGGTAGGCATTCACTCAGAAGATCCAATACGAAGATTTAAGATTTTTTCGACAGCCAATCTGAGTATATATTCAAATCCGTATTGGTGCAAACATTCAGTCTACAGCATAGTGATTTGGGTGATTACGAGCAATGGTAATGTTATGTCTCCATTCCTCTTCTCACATTGCCTCAGACTTAAAACAAAGGCCTTCATCAAGTTCCTAGAGAAGGTAGTTCAGCTCTGGATCGAGAGGGTGGTTGATGGATTATCCATCTGGCAACGGTATTCTGCGCTATGCCACACAAGTAGGAGGACACAGTGCTGGCTGTGAGAACATTTCTGTGACCAATTCACGCAGCCTAACTCACAAGATTGCGATCCCCTTGATTATCATATGTGGGACGTGACAGAGCGAGGGGAAAAACTCAGTACCACACCAAAGAAGAGCTGAAGGCAAGCATAATGGCAGCGTTTATCAATTTAAGCAAGAAGACCGCCAGAAAGACTTTCAGGAGATTCCGAAGTCGTCTCGAGGCTATAGTGAAGCCAATGGCGATTTCTTCGAAGAAATTGAATCCATAGATTTTCCTGGTATCTGTATGCAATTTTCGTAAATATATCAGATAAACTGAGATGTCAGTGTTGTTTTCATTTTTGCGTGATGTAGACGTCAGTTTACCCATTGTACTCGGTATATATATATATTGTACTCGGTAATATATATATTAATTCCATGCACTGTCTTTTAGGCTTATATATATATATATATATATATATTGATCCCATGGACTGTCTTTTAGGTAAACTCACGTTTAGCTCCTTTATGAATGTGCTTTTCTGTATACATCACTCATTCTCCTGTAAATTTCACATAGTTTGCACTTTACAGCCACTAAATATTTGATGATCGACCTCTGTTCCAGTCTGGAGCCGTCTGTTTGATTTGCAACGACTTGAATAACCTCAAAACAAATATTTTTGAGAGACTAAAATATTTTTCTCTGAACCAATTCCAAACAATGGAAAAAATTCAGTTTATTCTATCCTTTTTAATACCCCTAAGTTATTGAATGAGCCTCTTTGTATATATATATATATATATATATATATATATGTGTGTGTGTGTGTGTGTGTGTGTGCGTGTGTGTGTTATTAGAATTTTCGTAATATATAGACGAAGTATACGTTTAAATTAAATGGAGTGAAAATGTATAATATTATTTATTCATCTAATGTCATTTGCCTCTCATGTATTTGAAAAAATATCATGAAAATAAGCAGACACTGAGGTATCACGTCGTCAGCTGAAAGCTGTCCGTTGTATAAAATTAACGCCAAGGTTGGCGTGTCAAAATCAATATCTTTCTATTTGTGTTGTCGGATAGTCAGCGAAATTGACGCAAAGATGCAAACATTTACATCAATGTAACAGGATGCAGATAACACGTAATGAAACTCGGATAGATAGATTGATAGATAGATAGATAGATAGATAGATAGATATGGATGTAATAAAATAAGTATCATTCTAAAATGCTATATTTGAAAGACAGGAATACATTGACATGAACAGACTTTATATTAGTTCTACGTTACTCTTGAATAATTTGGGACATGTTCAGTGAGCTGAAATTTTATTTTCTATCCGGATAGATAGATAGATAGATATAAAAATAAGAAACAGTTATGAAAATAACTATCTTGGTAATTACATAACTAGATATATTTGTATCACTATATTAGATAGATAGATAGATAGATAGATAGAAGTCTCAAACTTCAAGTGAAATGTCTTTTTTGCCCAATGTTTTTTTTTTTTTTTATATTTGTCAATGGAGCTTGACAGAAAAGGATTATGACTGGCCTGATAAAAAGAGCCATATCATATTCAGTATCATGACGTAATTGAATGAAAAGATTTGACGTCATTTATCACATGACTATGGGACATAACACAAATCGACGAAGGTAAAAAGAAAAGGAAAATGATGTTATTTCGTCCTAAGTCTTTAGGCGTGTTTGGTGGGACACAGCAACCAATATTGATGGGAGTTGTCAGACAATTTAAGATAAGAGAAAGTTTGACCCTCGTTCAAGGCCGGATGACCCAAACTTAGGAATTTTCAGACTTTGTTAGAAGTCTTTTCTCTTTTTTCTTTCTACTGTTTCCTGCACATCAGAAAAGCAAATCAAGGATTTTTTTTCCCAAAACCCTCTGTCTATTCAAGTAGTCGATTAAATAAATCGTAGTGTCAATAGATTTGGAACGTTAATACGAAAGACAATATAGATCCTATTCAAAATTTAAATTCAGTAAAAGAAAAAAAAACATATCAGCCATTTTTTATTAGGTTATTTGGTTCGTTGTTTTATTTTACGGTGTGTCAACCCTTTTTCGGGCCATTTAAACCGAATTAAATTTCAAACAATTCAGTTTTGCATAAGTATAGTTTTTTGTTTACAAACGGTTAAATATCAAAACAGTTCAGTTAAATGTCAATACAGTTCTATTTCAAACAATTCAGTTTAGCATAAGTATACAGTTTTCATGTTAAAAACAGTCCTATTTCAAGCTATTCAGTTTAGCAAAAGTTAAGATATTTCTATTTCAAACAGATCAGTTTAGCATAAGTAAACAGTTTCAATGTTAAAAACAGATTTTTGGTAACAATTCAGTTTAACATAAGTACACAGATTGGTTCTATTTTAAAACAGTTCTATTTAAAGCAATTCAGTTAAGCATAACTACACAGTTTCAATGTCAAAAATAGTTCTATTTCAAACAACTCAGTTTAGCATAAGTACACAGCTTACTTTTTTTTTACCCATAGATAGGACCCTATCAAGTGCTACCACTCCGGGCCTGAGTGGACCTGAGAGCGATGACAATGAAGGGGTAATCTGGATTCCTCAAAGCTCCAGCACTACTGTAACCGCACCATCAGATTTTTCAGTGTCATATCCAGGACACACGTTGTGGAATTCTTACCCCTCTGCATGGAAGCAGTCGGTGTGTTCTACCGCACCAGTCGACTGGACAATTATTTAATTAGCTTTAAACACTTAGTTTTAAAGATTATATGCTAGCTCTGACAAAAATTATGTTATTAGTTCACTTAATGGATTTTCTCATTTGTTTTATATTTTGCAAAAAATTAACCATTAATTCAAATAATTTAAACCACTTCGTTTAAGGTAAAATTTATAAAGCTATAAAAGAAAAAATGGTTTGCATCTTTTTTAGTTTATTTACTGCTAAATAAAACCCAAATTGAACAACCTCTAAATGTGATTATTTCAGAGGGTTTTTTTTTATCGAGGTAGTTGACTAAATTCTCACGAGCTGTTAAGTCCTGAAGATTCACCCTCAAGTTGTACCATGCTAACCAAGTCATGGCCTTAGGTTTTGCTGAGATTTCAAGACAAATAGAATCATTGTTCATTTGATGTCTGCAGTTTACATTTAAATATTTCAGGTAACCTTCAGAAGAATTAGTCGCAAGTGTTCGAATATCCCCAGAAAACGTAAACACAACAGAATTGATCTGGTGAGCAACTTGCTCAGTAATTTCTAATAAATGATGAAGTCAATGCAGAATTATTATCATTTTAAAAAACAACAAATTAATTGCTCCATTTTAACAGTATTTCAACCCGTCTGGAGTTATGTCATCCATAAACGTTAGACAATTGCGTTCATTGTACGTTAATATTTACATTGCTTCTGCAACCGTTTCTTTGATTTTTAAAAATCTTTTATCTATTTATTCATCGAGACGGTGCAGAAGCAAAATATAGAATAATCTTTAAAACGCTTTTTTTTTCAGTCTGATTAGTCCATTTTTTGAAAAAAACATAAATCTACATTTTCATGATTATTTCTATTATTCAAGCTCTTTTTTAAATCACAATTCAACCCAATATGAGTGAGCAAGAAAAGAAACGACAAGAAATCTATGATATGTTTAACGCCGAAACCAAACCAAAATTTCTTTGTCTACAGTATACAAAGCATAGAGAAAAAATTATTTCCAGAAAAAGAGCTTTTTGAGGAAAAGAAAAAGTGGAATATTGAACAGAAAACGAAAAGAAGGCTTTTAAACTGCTCTCGCTACGGCGATTAACGTCAATAAAAAAAAGTACGCTAATGAATTAAAAGTCCACGAAAAAACTGTGAAGGCAAAAAATAAACAAGATTCAAGCCCAGACCTTAGCCTCCTTGATTACGCTTAATGGGGTATTTTAGAAAACTAAACAATTGCGACATACCATCTGTATTGGTTCGCTTAAGACTACTTTTTAGAAGGAATGGAATAAAATGTCTGAAGAATTTATTTTGAAACTATGCTAATTGTTTCGAAGGTGTATTGATACAATAACTGAAAAAGATAGTGGCCATATTGAGTAAATATAATGTTTGGTGTCTATCTTCTTATTGTGTTTATTTTCTAAAATTAAAACTAATATTGTTTTATAATAGAGTCCTTTATTATTATACTAGAATGTTCCTAATTTTGCTTCCGCACCCTGTATTTATTTTACCTACGGTCTTTTCGAATGAGAACGATTTTTAAACAAATATGTTTGACCCTAACAAGTACTCCAAATCAGAGTGGACATGAGGTTAATGGCAATGAAAGGGTACTCAATTCTGCCCAGAATTTCAGAACTGTAGCCTTACCATCAAATATAGTTTAATGTTAAACCAAGGACACTTCTTTTTCGTCATAGACTTTTCTCTTTGCAGGTTATATTGTCAGCGCATTCTATATATATATATATATATATACATGGCTCATTGGTCCAGTGGGTAAAGTGTTCACCAATGGTCCGGGAGACCGGGGTTCAATCCCAGGTCGCGTCATACCAAAGACTAAAAATTGTACTTGTTACCTCCTTGCTTAACAGTCAGCAATTTAAGGTAGGTATCAAGGGTAAAATGGAGCAATCCATGGAAAGAAGTAACACCCTCCTCTACACCTCCGTGTAGTAGCAATAGAAAAGGCAGCCTTCTGGTCGCCCTCCACTAGCGTCGCATACTTTACAACTTTACTAATATATATATACAAATTTCGTTGAACATAATAGAAATTTTCTGTCTACATATTTCCTTGTTGATCCTTTCATATTGCCGTATTGATTTTATAGTATTAGGCGGGAACTGATTGATATATTTTCCATAATTGTTTATTTCCCAAGTACTTTCTGCCAACTTTGGGCCATCACCAGGGGAGGATATATTACAAAAGCGATGCAACATTTGTATGTACACTACTACTTTGTAAGAAGAGCATCTGGGCAGTTACAGTGTGTAGCGTTTACTTTTGAAATTATTCTATAATTAGTGTCAGTAGCTAAAGACATTTAAGTACATTACCACTGATTTGAAAATTAATTCTGTTAATTTTTGGTTGCATGTTTCTAATATATAGTGCTTCGAGAAACTGTAGTTTTTGTTTGTTATTTTGATGTTCTAATATTGTGTTTTCGGTCAGAATTTTCCGTATTTCTGTTGTTGGGTATGAATGTTTTTTTAAATGCTGTGCTATGGAATTTGTATCGGAAAGGTGCATAGTCAGTCAATACGTCAATATGAAAGGATCAACAAGAAAACATGTAGACAGAAGATGTCAATTATGTTCAAACAAATTTGCATTAATGAAGAAATTCTGCCAATATATATATATATATATATATATATATATATATATATATATGCACGTTCGTGTTGTCATGGTTACGGTCGTTGAAAATGAAAATAGTGATACAAAACCTGGACGAGGATTTTTACATTTCACTTAACGCTAATACTATTGAGAAAGGTGAGAATCCGACTTTTCTCCTTCCAGTTATGGATAAATAGTAGTGCAGACTGTGCTCTGTAACTTTGGTATGGCAACTGCTCAGCAGAATAAAAACTTAATTCTAATCCGGTAAAGCCTGCTAAAAGATTGACCTGGTGTCAAATTCTACTAAGTCTACAAAACTTTCCTCTGTATTCTGACCAATATTCTTTATACTACAGTATTAAGAAGATTGGTCAGAATACAGAGAAAAGTTTGGATAGTCCCGGTTCGTCCTCCAATTTCCAACTCTTCCAATTCCCTTTCCAAATTTTTTCGGGATCGTTCCGAGTGCACCAGTTATAACTGGAACCACCGTCACTTTAATGTTCCATAACTTTTTAGTTCTGTACCAAGGTCTTGGTACTTGTCACTTTTTACCTTTTTCTTTTTTTATTTTTACTTTGTGGTCCGCTGAGAAGGCAGCACTTCTCTCATGTTTTTGTTAATTATCATCAGGTCAGGTGTTTTGGCCAGAACTAGATGATCCGTTTGTATCTCAAAATACCTGAGAATTTTGTGTATCTTATTCTCCAGAATGAATTCTAATTTGGGCATATACCATTTGGTAGTATGGTCAAATTTCAAATTATTGTACGCTTCCCAGTGGATCTTCTCTCACACCCTTTCGTATCTAGTCTTGTACTCTTTTGTGCTAGCTTGCTGCATTCGTTTATCATGTAATCATTTATCTCTATAGTCAAAATATTTTGGCTGCTGTTCCTTCTGGCCTTCTTAAAGTGTCTATTGTAGATGGTAACCTTCCAGAAATTTTTGATTTAACCCTTTCTTCAATTCACGATAGATTGTTCATAAAACTCCATTCAGGCTTAGAGGATATCTTATTTTTTCGAATTTGGCAGAAATGTCGCCGATAGCTGTTTTGAACGTTTTTCTTTTCCTACCTTTTAAATTTTCGTATCGATTGAGTTACTCAGCTCATAATTCTGGTGTACTGCCTGTATACGAGTGAATCTGTCTGCTGGTGTTCTTGTGTATGACCACAAACTGTTCTTGACCTATCGGCTAACCTTGATACTTAAATGGTCCATAGGTATCTACGTTGATCTACATTGTAAGGCTGGTTGCTGACCGCTGTGTCTGCTATGTCTTGATTTACCTAATCCCTCTGTTTGAGGATTCATATGACACAAACGGAAACCACTTAAAACTGATATGAATTTAGAGTTTTCTTCCTCTTAGGCCAGTTGCCGTGTCAAAGATAACGAGCTTAGTCTGCCGTCCTATTTCTTCCTATTTGGGGTGAAAAAAATGAAATGCAAGCAGACCCTTCCAGGATTCAGATTTGAGTATGTCGTGTTTACTGTGAAAAGTGTTGTGGGTGATTCTTTTGCCATCCTCAGGGCTTAGCTTTGGTCTTAATTGCCGTTGATTTTTGCTCCAAAACTGTCGCTTCATTATCTGGAATCACTATTTAGTTTTTAGTCAAGTTGTAAGATATCTTTATGGAAAAGCAGGTGAATTTAATTTTCGAGATTGTCTTCCGTTTCTCAGTTAGAGATATATAAAAATTCATTCTTTTAAAATTTTAAGATTTTGTTTACTATTTATCTTTGATAGTTTAGAATTTCGTTTAATATATATTAAATTAGTTGCCATTATCTTCTTCTAATTCTGACTAATACATTAAAATCAGGAAAATTTTCAACTGTCACACACTTTCTTTTAAACAATTTTATTGGTTTCATGGATGCGCTTGTCTCTTGTTTACAACACTGCATGTTAGACCAGTGTATTTCATATATAGCTCAGATCCATTGACAAAGACTGGATTCTATATTAGTGAAATGAAGTGATGATATTTTTTGGCAAAAGTGGAGTTTTCGACCGTCTAAATTGGCTCATTTAATTTGAACATTTTTTTTTATATCGGATCGACTTCCGTATTAAAGTTATTTCTAGAATAATTTTAATCAAATTATTGAAGCACGCAAAAATTGTGTAGTTACTGACTTCAAAAGAACCAAAACAAAGTGGATATAATTGTCATAATTTACTTATCTATGTATGTATACTTTGATATATATATATATATATATATATATATATATATATATATATATATATATGTGTGTGTGTGTGTGTGTGTGTGTGTGTGTGTGTGTGTGTGTGTGTATGTGTTGTAAAAAAAAGAAAATGGAAAGAAACATACATATAAATGGATGAGAAAATTAATTGATAATATTAATAAAAGTCCACCGACGAACTTCGACCTGTGATTTTTGTTTGTTTGAATTTTATAGTATATCAAGCTTTGTATGTTATTAAATACCGAATTCCTTTTTATACAAATAAACAGTTCTATTTCAAACAATTGAGTTTAGCATAAGTACACAGTTTAATTATTAAAAAAAAAAAATTTCTATTTCAAGCTATTTAGTTTAGTCAAACAGTTCTAATTCAAATAATTTAGTTTAGCATAATTATAGATTTTGTTTACGCACAGTATAGATGTCAAAATAGTTCTATTTCGAACAATTCAGTTTAGCATAGTACAGTTTCAATGTCAAAAACAGTTCTATTTTAAACAACTCATCCCAGCATAAGTATGTAGTTTATATGTCGAAATAGTAATGTTTCAAACAAGTCAGTTTAGCACAAGTACGTGGTTTAGTTCTATTTTACCCATTTTAGGAGGAAAGTCATCATCAGGGTGGGAATTTTGAATTTGAAATAATGGTTTTAAAAAAATATTTAAAAATTATTCGAAAAATTTACGTCATGAAATGTCAACTTTTTTAAAGGTTAAGGAGAAACACAGCATCTATAAAATTTCGCTTTATATTGGCAAAGAAAGAAAAACGAAATAAGAGGGGAAAAGAAATAGCGTGAACAAAAGGAGAAATATTGTGGACAGAGGGAATCAGTGTGCTTAATTGGAAGGCAGATAGAAATATCTGCTTAATTATCGTTGTTTATGTATGTTGAAACTTTTTAACATCATTTTAGCTTGATAAGGTGATATTTCATAAAATACTCATCTCTGTTGTTTGGTATTGTAGTAAGAAATGGCGGATGATTCAAAAATTCAAAGTTTGTTTTTATCATGAATGAATGTGATGATGTTCGAGTGTTGGAAGTCAAATATATGTTTTATGGAGATGTTATGAATAACTAAAGCGTTGGAAAAAATTGCCTGATTTAAAGTTTCTTCTGTGTTCATTGATTCGATTCGGTAAATTTCTACTTGTTTCTCCTGTCGAAGATTTGGGCTGTCCTGGCAGTAAATTCTATATAAACCGGCATCAGAATAAGATTTTGTTTTCTTGTTATTATTGTTTCTAAACAATTGTTTTATTGTTTTGAATGTTCGCGTGATCGTCTTTATTCTTAAACGGTTTAAATTCTTTTCAATAGTAAAGCTTGTGGCATTCTGAGGTAGAACTATATATTTTTCGTTTACTGTGGTATTGGAATTTGGTTTTTATTGGGAGCCTTTAGTCTTGTTAAATGAAGTGCGTTTGTAGATTTTTATGGCCTTTTGTTTTGCGTTGTGTATGAACGAATCTGGAGGAAGATTTTATATGATCAAATTCGTTGTTAAAGTGGTTGGGAGAGCAAATTCTTAGGGCTCTCAAGAAAAAGCCTATTAAAATACCTCTTTTTATTTTGTCGCTGTGGTTTGAGAAATTGTGAATATAATCATTTCTTCTGCTGGTTTTGTGCTGGGCTTTGAATTCCAATTTATCGTTTTTATTTATTAATAGGATTTCTTGGAAAAGTAAGGAGTTGTCATTTTCAAGTTCATAAGTAAGTTTTATGGTCGGTTCTTTGTTATTTAGTTTATTGTTATTTGTTTCTATGTAATATTTGTTAGGATTGATGATTAGAATGTCGTCAATATATATAAAGAAATACATATATTTGGGTGCGATATACTTGAAAGGTTCGGATTTCAGGAATTCCCGAAAAAGACGGGCTAAAATACAGCTAAGTTAAGATCCCATTGGTAATCCAAATTTCTGTTTATAAGACTGTTTATCATACTTGAAGAAGCAATGATTGGTACAAAGTTTGATTATTTGAATAATTTTGGAAATAGGTAAGGGGAGATAACTTATTTTTTCTAAATGACGTTTTAAAATGTCAACCTTTTTTTTTTTTTTGAGAGGGACATTGGTATATAAGGATTGGATGTCTAGGCTCACCAAGAGTTTATCTTAGATATTTATGCTTTTTATTCTGTTAATGAGGTCACCAGAATTTATTAAATTCAAAATTCCCATCCTAAATAGGATCTAAAATATTTTCTCAGGATTTATGTTCCTCCTGAAACTTTCTTAATTTCATATCTTGGAAAATTTGATTCGTTGGTCGAAACGTGTCGGTGGACTTTAACTAATATTATCAATAAAATTCCTCATTTATTTATATGTGTTTTTCTTTTGGTTTTCTTCTTTTTACAGCATATCAGTCTGATTAAACTTCATATCTTACTCAAATATATATTTGCCCAGTCTGCTGGGGCTGTAGAATATACCGACCGCTTCTCTGCAGTGTGGTAAGACTCCCCTCCCCATAAGTGTCCTGGATATGACACTAAACAATCTGATGGTGAGGTTCCAGCAATGCTGGAGCTTTGGGAAATGCGGAGTACCCTTTATTGCCATCGCTCCCTGGTCCACTCTGGCCCGGAGTGGAAGCGACTGATAAGGCTCCTATCTATGGGTTAAATAGAACTAAATGGTGGTTGGCGTTTACTATTTTTATACATTTAAACTGCGTATTTATGCTGAACTGGATTGTTTAAAATAGAACTGCTTTGACTTTAAAACTGCGTACTAATGCTAAAGTAAATGGCTCGAAATAGAACTGTTTTGACATTTAAACTGTGTACTTATGCTAAACTGAATTATCTGAAATGAAACAGTTTTGACATTTAACTTTGTGTATTGCTGGAGCTTTAGAGAATGCGGAGTACCTCTTTATTGCCATCGCTCCCAGGTCCACTCTGGCCCGGCATGGTAGCACCTGATAGGGCCCTATCTATGGGTTGAATAGAACTAACGACATACTTATGTTAAACTGAACTGTTTGACTAAACTGAATAGCTTGAAATAGAAATGTTTTTGACAATTGAACAGTGCTTACATTTGAACTACGTGCTTATGCTAAACTGAATAATTTCAAATAGAACTGTTTTTGACATTGAAATTGTATTTACACTAAACTGAATTGTTTAACAAAGAACAGTTCTGACATCTAACTGTGTGTAAACAAAATCTGTATTTATACAAAACTGAATTGCTTGACCAAACTGAATACCTCGAAATAGAAATGTTTTTTTACAATTAAACTTTACTGACATTTAAAGTGCGTGCTTATGCTAAACTGAATTGGTTTAAATTGAACTGTTTTTGACATTGAAACTGTATTTACACTAAACTGAATTGTTATATATAACTGCTTGAATAGTTTGAAATAGAAATGTTTTTTGTCAATTAAACTGTGTACTCATGCTAAACTGAATTGTTTTAAATAGAACAGATTATTTACATAAAAATGGATTTGGCGTTAAATAACCTCCAAAGGTTGATATGCCATAAAACCCAACAAATCAAATATATACATAAATATTCACGATTGTAATTAATTTATTTAATTGTTTGTTTACAATATATACTGATTTATGGCAGTGAAATAAATTTAGAAGACCTCTATTTTTTCTCTCTTCGTCTCTTCTCACCCACAAAATTTGATCATTTCACACACCCTATTAAAGGAACTTAGAATACACTGACTGCAGAGGAGTAAGACCTACTTCAAAAATAGATGTCCTGGGTATGGCACTAAATCGCATCAATTGGTGAGGATCCCGTTCAGAATCTTTGCGAAGTGTCTATTACCCTTTCATTGTCATTATTCTGATCCGGAGAGGGTCCCATCTTTGAGTCAAATAGATATGTTTAAAAATCATTCGGACTAAATTAGACAGTGTGTAAAAAAAATTCTTAAAAAAAAATTTATACAAAAAAATAAGTATGAACGTAATGTACGCAATTCCCTAAATTTTATGGCATAAAATAACCCTAGAAAAATCATTAGTATTATGTAAGAATACTTTAAACTATTTAATTATATGCAAATAGTCTATCATTATTATTATTATTGCTCGTTTGAGAGTTTTCTCACCAGCGTTATCCGATAGTTTTTCACTGGAGTCTGAGTAACAACAAGTCTCCTCAAGTCTTCAGGACTCTTCTTAATATTCTGGCCAATCTCCACAATGCTGCTGTTTGAATGGTCTCCACTCGTCCTCATTTTTCCAAGTCCCAGTCCCAGAACCAATCATTTGAAGCCCACCATTTACATTTGGTACAACCGTCACTTTCATGTTCTATAGTTTTTTTTTCAGCTTTCAAGCAAGGTCTAGGTATTTATCTCTCTTTTTGCTTTCTTTTAGTTTTATTCTGTGGTCAGCCAGAACAGCAAAGGCAACTATTCTGCAGGTTCTCTTTTTGTTGTTGTTGTTGTTGTTGTTGTTGATTCTCACTTGGTGTGGTCGTCTGGCTGTGATTAGATGATCCGTTTCTGTCTCAAAATCCCAGAGAACATTGTGCGTCTCGTTTTACTGGACGGATGTTGGGTTGAGCATATACCATTTGTTTGTACGGTCAAATTTAAACTTCTCGCACAAACTCTCAGTGGATCACTAACCAGTCTTGTCGAGTCTTATTCACTTTTTGCGTTAATTTGCTTGTCATGTGATCGATCGTTTTATCTCTATCACCACATAATCTTAATCTGCTATTTTGATGCATCTTCTCTATTTTTGCTTTGACATAGTTTGTCCTTATTGCGTCGTTTTGTGCTGCTGTTGGGAGTGATTCAGTTTCTCTCAAAAAGTTTCTCTTTCTGAGCTATTTCCAAGTTTTTCGTGGGAGATTTTGTTTGTTTGTCTCTCGAAAGGTCCAAACAGTTGTTTT
This sequence comes from Sepioteuthis lessoniana, assembly GCA_963585895.1. Classification (NCBI taxonomy): domain Eukaryota; kingdom Metazoa; phylum Mollusca; class Cephalopoda; order Myopsida; family Loliginidae; genus Sepioteuthis; species Sepioteuthis lessoniana. The sequence continues at coordinate 38,630,926 of OY757909.1, forward strand.
TCTTCCAATTTTTGTTTCCTGGTTATTTTTGTTCTGTTGATGCTTATGTTGTCTGTAGCGTTTCTGGTCGCTGTAATCAGTCTTCACTGCGTCTTTTTTTACTTTTCATTATTAGTATAGCATATTTTTCTATGTCAAATTCCATCCCAATAACATGATTGTATTTTCTCACTGACTGTATTAGAATTCCTAGTTCTTTCTCAGTTTTGCTAGTCTAATGTCACTCATTAGGTGGTTGATTTTTTTTCCTGCGATTTTTGAAGTTTGTATCCGCCTGTGTATTTCCAAAGTATTTAATTGAGTGGCATCATCATCATTATTATTATTATTAACAGTTACTCCTTGAGAGTTTTTCACATCAGTGTTAGTTGGTGGTCTCTCACTAGAGTTTGAGTGACAGCAAGTTTCTTCAAGTCTCGAGAACTCCTCTCATTATTCTGGCCGTTCTCAATAATGCTATAGTTTAAATGGTCTCCACTCCTCCTCCAACTCCAGTCCCTTTAATAATCCTTTGGTGACTGTACCAAAAGTACCAATCACGATTGGTATAATCCTCACCTTCATGTTCCACAGTTTTTTTCAATTCCCAGCAAGGTCAAGGTACTTATCCTTCTTTTTTATTTTCTTTCAGTTTTATTCTGTGGTCAGCCGGGACAGCAAAGTCCACAATTTTGCAAGTTCTCATTATTATTATTATTATTATTATTATTATTATTATTATTATTATTATTATTATTCACTCAGAGCTTTTCACATCAGCGTTAGCCGATGGTTTTTCACTGGAGTCTGAGTGACAGCAAGTCCCTTCTCAGTATTCTGGCCGTTCTCAATAATGCTGTCGTTTGGATGGTCTCCACCCGTCCGCCGACTTCCATGCCCTCCAGTCCCTTTAGTAATCATTTAGTTACTGTTACAAACGCACCAATTACAATTGGTATAATTGTCACCTGTATGTTCCATAGATTTTTTCAATTTCCTAGCAAGGTTGAAGTACTTATCCTTCTTTTCACATTCTTTCAGTTTTATTCTGTGGTCAGCCCAGACAGCAAAGTCGACTATTTTGCAAATTCTCTTTTTTTGTTGTTGATTATTAAGTCTGGTCTTTTGGCCAGGATTAGGTGATCTGTTCGTATGTTAAAGTCCCATAGGAGTTTATGCGTGGGATTTTCTAGGACAGGTGCTGGGTTTGTTGTGCATTATTATTATTATTATTATTATTATTATTATTATTATTATTATTATTATTATACCAATCATCTAGGGATTGTTTCAAATGCACCAATTGCAATTGATATCACAGTCACTTTTATATTCCATAGATTCTCAGCTTTCTAGCAAGATCTTGGTACTTATCTCTCTTTTGGTTTTCTTTTAATGTTACTCTGTGGTTTTTCGGGACGGCAAAATCCATTATTCGGCAGGTTCTCTTTTCTTTTGTGGATTATTACTAGGTCTGGTTGTCTGGCCGAGATTAGGCGATCCTTTAGTCTGTTAAAATCCCATTGAAGTTTGTGCGTCTCATTCTCTAAGACGGATTCTGGGTTGTGCATTCGCCCCAGTTTTAACAGGTTATTTTTCACTGAGGTTTGATTGAAAGCAGTCCCCTCAAGTGACCAGCACTCTTCTTAGTATTGTAGCTGACTTTCGCAGTTCAGTTGTCTGGATGGTCTCTATTCCTCCTGTGGTTTTCAGTTCTCTAAGTCTTTTTTCTAGTTTTTTTTTTCTCCTTCAGATCGCTTCTAGAGCATCAACTACAAATGGTATCCCCATCAATTTTATGTTCCATGGGGTTTTTTTTCAGATCTATGGCAAAATTCCAGAATTTGTTTATCTTTCTGCTCTCATTTTTATTTTCGCTCGATAGTCAGCAGGAATCAGTTTCTTTTTTTGTTGATTAATACTACGTCTAATCTTCTGGTTGGAATAGGCTGATTAGCTATTATATCAAAATCCCAAAGAATTGTATGCCTCGTATTTTCAAAGATAGATTATTGTTTACACATATACCTTTTGTCAGCATAATACATTTTTATTACAACTACTGAATATAAATAGTTATTTGAAACCAAATTATTGTATACAAATTATTTGTATCAAGAATAATTATTGCCCAGTTGGGTTGGACAGTAGAGTACACCAACTGCATCTCTGCAAAGAAGTAAGACTCCGCAATGACTGTCCTCTGCAGAGGGGTAACACCCCCAACGAGTGTCCTGATTATGAAACTAAATGATCCGATGGTGAGGTTCCAGTAATACTTGAGTTTAGGGGAATGCGCATTACCCCTTCATTGACATTGCACCCAGGTCCATTCTCGCTTTGAGTGGTAGCACCTGATAGGGTCCTATCTATGGGTCAATAGAACTAAAATACGTCCTCATGCTAAATTGAATTGCTTGAAATAAAACTGTTCTGACTTATAAGCTGCGTACTTATGCTAAACTGAATTATTTGAAATAGATTGATTGATTGGTTGGTTGGGTTTTATGACATATCAACTTTTCTAGGTCATTCAATTCCAAATCCATTTTTATGCAAATGTTCCGCTCTATTTCAAACAATTCAGTTTAGCATGAATACATAGTTTAATTGTCAAAACAGTTCTAATTAAGCTCATTCAATTTAGTCTAAGTACAGATTTTGTTTACACACAGTTAAATATTAAACTATTCATATTAAACAATTCAGTTTTGTGTAAGTACAGTTTCAATGTCAAAAACAGTTCCATTTCAAACAATTCATTTTAGCATAGGCCCGCTGTTTCAATGTAAATACCGTTTAATTGTCAAAACATTTCTATTTAAGCTATTCAGCTGAGTGAAACAGTTCTAATTCAAACAATTAAGTTTAGCATAAGTACGCAGTTTAAATGTAAGTACACAATTTAATTGACAATTTTAATTGACATTTCTATTTCAAGCTATTCAGTCTATTGAAACAGTTCTATTTCAAACAACTCTGCTTAGCATAAATGTGCAGTTTCGTTCAATTTAACCGATAAATAGGGCCCTATCAGTTTTTACCATTCCAGGCCAGAGTTGACCTGGGAGCAATGGCAATGAAGGGGTGCTCGCATTCCCCAAAGCCTCATAGTCACTGGAATCTCACCATCAGATTGTTTAGTGTCATATCCCGGACACTCGTTAGAGGTGAGGTCTTACCACAGTCGGTGTATTCTACAGCCCCAGCCGATTGGGCAAATTTGAAATAGAACTGTTTTTGACATTTAATTGAATATCAACATATTTTTCGTCTTTATCTTAGTATCCTTTCTTTAAGCAAAGTGTCTACAGTTAATTCTATGCTAGATTTTCCATGTGCATTGATCTATTTCCTCTTAAAATTACACACGTCTGCAAATTTTGAAATATGATTTAATCCTAAGTATTGATTTGCTGGAGCACGGATAAGCATAATAAAAATACACTAAGAATGTTTCCATCCTGTCAGGCTTTGATAGAAGAAAAGAGATTTAATGAAAATGTTGCAATAAATGTCAAACTATCAGATTTATATTATTCCAAATTGTTTTTATATGAAAGTATATTTGCAATATAATCAAAATAGAAACAAAAACAAAAGAACAATGTATATATAAACTCAATCATTCTATACGTTCAATTACTTACGAAGGACTATTCTAGTCTTTGAAATTTCTCTTTTTTTTTTTTACTGAAATCTTTGGTTTTTGTTCAGTCGTTTGTATACATTTATCTGCGAAAGAGTCATCAATCAGACACCCATCATTTTACTGATATACAATCTTCCCCAGTAGATTATCTCTGCGTCCTTGATACCTTGAAAAAAGTCCATCCCCTTCATCACCGGTCCAATATTTTACAGGTAAAGATTCTAAACACGAATTCAAAATATGGGTTTATGGAGTGACGCCTTGGTTTGGTTTGGTTTGGTTTGGTTCAATTTTATGGTATATCAACCATTGAAGGTCATTTAATGCCAAATCCGGTTCATTCATTTATATTAGATATATATGATTTGTAAACATAAGTAACAATTCACTTAAACATCAAACATTAGTTTACACAGTTAAATCATCAAAAAGTTCTATTTCAAACAATTCAATTGAACAGAAGTCAACAAAGTTAAATTGTTCCAAGTATTGCTACATATCATTAACAATTCTATTAAACATCAGTCATTTATTTACTCACAGTTAATTCATAAAACACTTCTATGTCAAACAATTCAATTTAGTATAAGTCATTTGTTTGTAATCATTTTAAATGGTCATAGATAGGACCCTTTCAGGGGCTAACACACCTAGCTAAAGTGGACCTGAGAGCACAGGCAATGAAGGAGTATTCGGTATTCCCCAAAGCACCAGCATTACTCGAGTCTCTCCATAAAATGTGTCTTACCCCTCTGCAAATATGCAGTCTGTGTATTCTACAGCCCCAACTGATTGGGCATGTAACCATTTGGGAGTTGGGCAGCAGATAAGAAACTGCTTAATTGACTACTAGAGAGATAGACGGGAAATGTTTATTTAACAGAACAATTGTTCATTACTTACATTTTTCGGAACACTATTGAAAAATACGTAAACTTAAAGAATCAGCACATATGCTCGGCCTCAAAAATCTCCTGAGCTGACCAAGCATAGAAATTAATAGATTATGGGAACCAGTAATAAGGAGTGCCAGAGAAAAACAATAATAACAACAAAGTTGCAACAAAAGCAATAATAACAACAAAATTCTGGTTAAAAAATGCAATGATAACAGCAAAATTGCAATATGAGCACTGGTAAAAAATGGTTGTTGAAGACATTAGGTTTATAATACACAGAAATTCAAACACAGATGTCCTTAAGGACACATGGTACAGTGGATAAAGTCGTTGGTTAGATCCAATGACATACCCAAAGAGTATGAGTTCCATGCCCATTGAAGGCTGTGGAGAACTCTCAGAGGGGTAAATTAACAGGAAATAATTAATAACTGACATTCATTAAACATGGTTCATGGAACTAGAACAGTCTAACCCGGTAAGCGACATTCCAAGCACCTGAAGAAGACCAGAGCGTACAACGGCCGAAACTTTGTGATTAACATGACGACAGAGATGAGGACAATAGTCAATATGGAAACAGTCGAAAATATCAGTGTCCGATAATAGCTATTTTTATTGGCATGGATTGTCACAAAAATATGTTTTATTTTTCATGGTTGTCTACAAATTATTATCATAAGGTAAGATTTCTTGAAGTCATACATAAAATGATTTGTAAAATAAAATTATTTCCCTTTTTTCTTTGCTTTCATATTTTTCGTCAATTCTATGTTAGAATATTTTTATTCAGCATATTGTAAAGTTCTACAATTATAAAAATACACTCTAAAGGGACGAATCTTTATTTCTCGTCATTTTTTTAATGTAAATCGTTAATACGTTGGCAATACATAGTTAAATGCCAAAACAGTTTTATTTCAGATAATTCAGTTTAGCATAAGTACGCAGTTTAGATGTCAAAACAGTTCTATTTCGAGCAATTTAGTTTAGCATAAGTATGCAGTTTAAATGTCAAAACAATTCTATTTTAAACAATTCAGTTTAGCATAAATATGCATTTTAAATGCAAAGAAATAGTAAACTTGTTGTGGGGTGTCTTACCCCTCCGAAGAGATGAAGTCACTGTATTCTACAGCCCCAACTGACTGGGTTTTGTCATTTGGAATCAAGTATACCCTTTGGGATGGGGGGAAACCGTTTAAAAAGCCCAGGTCATTGTTTATAAAAAAAAAACACTATGTATTACCCAATCCCTCCACCACGAGCATGATGTAACACCAAGTACACTTTTAAGTTGATCTGGTTTAAGACCGTTTAAGGTTAAAGATTCAATCTGTCCTACTAGTTACCCGTATTTGAGGAAACTTGTTTCTACGGATACTTGCGTTAAGTGGAATGGCCTCGATCTGGATTTCACTTTTTCCTTCAAAATTTGGTAGGAACTAAAGAAACCGTAATTCTCTTGATAAAAGTTCAAGGAACTCTTTAACTCTCATACTTTCTGTGCGAATATTAACACGGGATATATCTAACCGGCATGTTTATGAGAAAGACCAAAATACATTTGCCTGTCTTATTATGTACAATACAGGTTCGAATAAAGCACTTTGACTTCGCTTCTTGAACGAATTTGTTCATTCATTTCTGCTCATTGTCTAATTAAGAAAAGTGTCGTTCACTGAAGATCTGACTCAATGGAATAAAAATTAGTAATAATGATCTAAAATGACGTTTGATGTAAATGAGAAAGGAATTTGAAAATAAAATTATGATAATTCATGAATAGCATAAGAAAAGTTGAATAAAAATTCTAAAAAATAAAATTCAAAATTGATTGAATAATTCCAAGGAAATATATAACTTTGCAAAGCTCATTAATTTTCGATTTTCTTACATATCTAAATATATCTTCCTTTAAATGTTCAACCATGCTATCATATGACCCTATATCGCTTTATTTATGTTCAAGGCGTGATAAAAAAAGAACCACTACTGAATATTAGACCGTGCTTAGAATACGCTGTTTTATCTGAAGATGGGTAACACCCAAAAAAGGGCTATCCTAGGTATAAAACTAAACTGCATCTAATGGTTAAGCTACAGTTCTGGATCTGGGGCGTGTAGAGTACACTTTTATTTCCATTACACCCTGGTTCATGCTAAACCAAAGTTTTAGTACCTGTAAGGATCCCATCTATTGTTCAAAATGATGTGTTTGAAAATTCTTAGTATTAGATAAGAATACCTGTGCACAAAAATGTTTGTTATTAAATAGAATTATTAATGCTAGAAAGACTTGAAATTAAAGATTATCATTAGTCCTTTGAAACCATACAATTGCAGGAAAATTATTGGTATTATAAAAGAATACTTGAAACCACATAAGTATGCGCAAAAATTATTATTTTTTCAAAAGGAATAGTTTTTCAAACCTTATAATTGCGTATGAATCATTAATATTAGATTGGAAAACATATCATTGAATTTATCGACTGCATCCTGGGAAGTAGGGATTCTGTAGTTTAAATATCAAAACATTCCTATTTCAAGCAATTCAGTTTAGCAGAAATGTGGAGTTTAAATGTCAAAGTAGTTCTACTTTAAACAATTCAGGTTAGCATAAACACGCTGTTTAAATGCCAAAAATTGTGAACTCTCGAAACCACGGTTTAACTCTATATGACCCATAGAGATGACCCTAACCGATGTTACCACCCCGGGCCAGAGTGGACCTAAGAGCGGTGGCAATGAAGGAATACTCCGCATTCTCTAAATCTGAGGCATTACTGGAACCTCACCATCAAATTGTTCAGGTCATTCATTGAGTAGGGGTCTACCACTCTGCAGAGGTAGAATCGGTGTATTCTACAGCCCCAACCGACCGGGTAACCGAAGAAGGAGTATCTGTCAAAGTTTAATCTATGGGTCAAATAGATGTCTACTTTTTTGGTATTAGATAGGAATAATTTGTACCATATAAGTGTGCAAATTATTTTTAAGAATTGTTACTTGAAGCTAAACTAGTTTACTTTGGGTATTATTATTATTGATTACATGAAAATATAAAATTGTGCGCAAACAAATACCACATAGAAATTATTACAAGAAACCATTAAAGCGTTGACAATGTATTAGGATTCAAAGGGAATGCTTCAAACTATGTGTTAGATCGGAATATTTGATATCATATTAACAAGTACAAAAACATTTGATATCATATAACCATGTACAAAAACCGTACAAAGAATGTAAATATGGATGTACAATAAACGAAATTTCTGAGTCTCTAGGCATTAAATAACCCCTGACGGATTGACATGTGGTTAAAATAAACCAATCAATAATACCTTACAAACAACTGGGGAAGGAATAAGTAACTCCCTTTCACAAAGTTATAAATGCAAAACGAATCGCAAATAGCTGCAACAAAAATTTGAACTTTGAGCGCCGATTCATTTTTTCGTCGACGAAAACCGTTCAACCACCTTCGCCTCGAATCAGATTTGTATAAATTAATGAACTCATCTGGAAATGAAATAACAGCGATTCCACCCCCTTACACACACACACACACACACACACACACACACACACACACACACACACACACCGATAAGATTTGAAGTAGTTCGAATAAGCTAAACATCGATAAATCAAATATGACTCTCGTTCTTTGCAGTTTTTATCGATTTACAAAACGTTTGCTTCGCTCCGTGGTCTTTTATATGACTTTGTTATGAGAGTAAGAACAAATAATGCAATAACAATGACAAGGAGTAAACTCACGTCGTCGGAGTTGGTAGATGAATTGACATTAATTGGAATGGACTCTTACTCCGACTACTTTCAGGACGCCGAACATTACCTTCACCGATCCGACTATGCAGTTGTGGCCTGCTTCATCTGCGTCAACTCACCCACGCCTTCTCAGTTAACATTCCAGAGGAATCGCTCCACCTACTCAAAGTTATCTTCTTCTTCTTCTTCTTCTTCTTCTTCTTCTTCTTCTTCTTCTTCTTCTTCTTCTTCTTCTTTATGGACTGTTCTGTAATTCTTGTTTATCCGCGTTTTTTTTCCATCATCACTTCTCCATCGTGTCTGCTTCTTCAATGTTTTACTTCTTCATGATCGTTTATTCTTTTATTCCTGTTCATCTATCATTTCTTTGACATCATCTCTCCTTTATTTTCTCTCACTTTTTCCATCAACATTTGCCTTCATCATCATCATCGATTCTTTTTATTCCTTTTAGTCTTTCACTTCTTCATCGATCTTTTCCTTTATTATCGACTCTTTTTTTTAATTCTTCTAGTGTTAATTTTTTCAATGTTCTTTCTTCATAATAATTCTTCTTTTTCTTCTTTCTATCTCTCTTTCCCTTCTCATTGTCACTACTTCACTGTCTCTTCTTCATCAATATTTTTCTTTATAATATTTTCTTCCTCTTATTCTGTTTTCTCTTTACTTTTCATCGTCTAATATTCTTTATCATCTCTTTTGAACTTCATTATCACTATTCAACTTTATTATCTCTTTTTAACTCTTCTTCATTGTCTTCTCTTCTTGTTTCATCTTCGATTCTTTTTTCCTTGTCTTTCGTCGTTTCTGTTTTTCTTTTCTTTCTTTTTATATTATACAATCTATTTTTGAAGACATCCTCTTGATGTCATTTGTTTATTTTCTCCCGAAGACTTCACCCTCCTTTTCAACTACACAACTTCATTTTCTGTTTCCCAATTCCATATTCACGTTTTTGCATATATACTTTTCTTTTTTTTTTCCTTTTTTAAAAAATTTCTAATATTGGATTAGCTTGAGCCTTGGCCAAACTGTGGGCAAAGTTGATGTAGGAAGATTGCACTCAGCCAATATTGTAAAGAGAGGAAAAAGAATATTTTTTACACTGAAAACCTGTATTCAAAATCCTAGCTACTAATCTGACACAAATCCCTGACACCGTTGATAAATTTGTATGAATCAGGATACTTCTTTATTTATTTATTTATTTATTTCGTGATTGCTTTCTGTTCTTCTCTTTCATTATCATTGACAACTGGGTCTCGTTTAATAGCAACACAAAATAATGCTATAAGAACTAATTATATCGAACTAAAAATTGATAAGATGTATTAGAATAGCAAGTGTAGGTAATTTGTGACGGATGAAAATATTAATTGCATTATAAGTAAATCCAGAAAGCTGGCGTAAAAGGAATGTAAGATTAAGAAGGACTGAGAGACAGAGATAATCCACTGGGAATTGTGCAAAAGATAACATGTGGTCATTCAGACAAATGATACAAACACAAATGAGAATCTGTCCAAGAAAATAAGACGCTCATTATTTTCGTCATCTCCTCAATAATGTTTTCCTTCATGATTATCGTCTTCTTTTTTATTCTTTTTGACTCGCTTTCGGGCCACTGGCCTAATGATTAGAGTGTTCGCCAATGGTCCAGAAGACCGGGGTTCAATCCCAGTCAAGTCATACTAAAGACTCAGGAAATGGTACTTGATGCCACCTTGCTTAAAACTCAACACTGCAAGGTAAGGATCAAGGGTAAAGTGGAGTAATCCATAGAATAGAGTTGCGCCCTTCCCTGCAACATGGTGTTGTAGCTATTAAAAAAGGAGCATTCGGGTCACCCTTAACTCAGTTCGCCAACTTTACTTTTTACTTAACTTTTCATCGACTCTTTATCAACATTGCCCGTGGTGTAATGGTTATCGTCGTAGGAAATGGACACGGCGACTCAAGTTCAAATCCTGGATGAGACTGATGGCATTTCACATAGCACTAATATCCTTGGGAAAGGTATGAATCCAATTATTCTCCCTCCAGCTATGGGTAAATAGTAGGACAGACTGGTTTCTTCAGTCTTGGTGAGGCAACTAGTCTAGGAGAAGGAAAACTCTGAATTCAAACCTGTTAAACTCCGCTTAAAAATTGACCTTGTGTCATATCCTGCCCTAGCAGAGAGGTTGGTAAATAGGATCATTATTTTTATTCCACATTATAAAGTGTAGGTTATGTGATGATAGAGGAAAAAGTTAATCACAGGAGGGGGTTACAATGGCATTATGGTTAACGTGTTGAACATCGTAGACGTTTATTACATAATAAACAAATATATCAAACTGGCATAAAAGGAATAAGAGAATATGCATAATTGTATTAAAAGGTGATTCACTGGTAACTGGGTAAGTTTGGCCGTGCTAACAAATAGCTCATACACAGACTAGAATCCGTCCAAAAAAATGAGACGCATAAAATTCTCTTGGATTTTGAAATACGAACAGGTCACCGAACCCAGGCCAGAAGACCAAACTTAGAATAAATTAAAAAGGGGAAAATAACATTTCATCGAGAGGATTTCACACTTCCAGCGTATCATACAGCAAAAGTAAAAGAGAGAGAAAAGATAGACGATTACCTGGATTTTAACAGAAAACCGAAAATCATGCGACACATGAAGGTGACGGTAATACTACTTGTAGTTGGTGCACTTGGCACGATTCATAAAGTCCTGGAAAGGAGATTGGAGCAACTAGAGGTGTGAGGAAGAATCAAGATCATCCTGATCACAGCAATGTTAAAATCTGCTTAAATACTTAGAAGAGTCCTGAGGAAAGTTGCTGTCACTCAGACCTCAGTAAAAAAAAACAAAAAAAAAAAAACAATCAGATAAAACTGGCGTGAAAAACACGCTTAGAATGAAATAACTATTACTACTGCTAATAATAATAATTACGTGCAGTTTTCTTTTACTCCAAGTGTATTGATCATATTCAGGTAGTTCAATTTCTTCCGTTGTTTCTCTTTTTCCTTCTTTTCATCATCAGCGTGTTATATTTTCCATCCAAAACTCCTACGTCCTAGCTGTATGTTTCGGAAAATTTGCATCAGAGTTTCTTGTTCTTTTTAATTTAAGACTGACATCTGGGTTTGGTTTCTTTATTTAATGGCATATCAACCTTTGTATGTTATTTAATACCAAAGTCATCCTTTCAGAAGAAGGTACTATTCAACCCATACCTAGGAGAATAAAGGGGTTCATGGTTTTCCGAGGGTTTTTGTCCGAAAGGGAACAAAATAGCGCGACCGGAGTTCGAACTTGCTTACTTCGATTCTGCAGTCCAATGTTTAACCATTACACCACGGGGACACCCACCTCAAATATCTTGATATCATTCATATATATACTGTGGTTTATATTTTCCTGTGATTTTGTAAATCTGTTGTATCCTGTGCATTTCCTGAATATATGACTGGGTGACATTATTGTCATTTCAAATAAGCAATGGCGAGAGTGTGTCTCCTTGGAAGATATCTCTGGATTTTCACCTCTGCTTGGGTTTGTCTTACTGCTATTAATTCTCCTTTCCAGTTTCAATGGATTTCGTGAAGTTTACAACTTTGTCGGATACTTTGTTCATTTCCTGATATTCTATAATCCAAGTTTTTTCAGGACCTTAGCATAGGCCTTTTTGTAGTCAGTCTACCTTTTCCCGCCTGGGAAAGATATGCTGATCAATACATCGTGGATGATCTGTTCTTTCTTTTTTTTTTTTTCCTTACTGCAGTCTTTCTTTTTTTCTGGAAATTGTTCGCAAAGTGAGAGATACATTTATTAGCGGTGCAATTAAGATTTCCCACGTGATTGGAAAACACGTTATTGGTCTATAGTTGCGGGGGGTGGTTTCCATTATAGGGTTTTTCTGCGTTAAGATATTTTCTCCTCCGTCAACCATTCGGTTATAATTCATTTCTGATGCTATTTACTCAGTTGCTGAGATAATCTGTCGAGTATAGATGTGAATCTTTTAAATCAGAATACATGTATGCGATCTTGTCTTAGCATTTGTCAACTTAGAACTTTCTTGAGTGTGTCTTTTTGTGAGTCCAATTGCATGTCTTCGTCGGGGCTTCCGTCTTTTTCTTGCAATTCTTTTTTTATGTTATCCATTCGGCCATTTTGTTATGATGTTTCTGTTCCCACATCTCCTTCCAAAAATGTTGTTTCTTTTGCATTCAGTTGTTCATTAGTCTTTATGCTTTCTCCACCGACTTGCTGACTGAATATTCTTTCGTTATTCGGGAAGATTGTGTTTTGCTTGTATTACTTTGTTCTGTCCCAGTACTTTTTTAGTTTCTCTTGTTTCATCAGTGACAATTATTATTTCACTACTTCTGAGTTGTTCACAACGGCGTTAGCTGGTGATATTTCACTGTAGTGACAACAGGTCTGCTTAGGTCTCCAGGACTCTTCTAGCCGATCTCAGTTACGTTGTAATCTGGATAGTCCCGATTCTCCCACTGATTTCAAATTCCTTTAGTCCCTTCTCCAGATTCCTGGGGACCATTCCAAGCGCATAAACTGCAATTGCTATAACCTTGACCTCAATGATCTACAGCTTCTTTTTTTGGTCTCGGGCAAAATCCAGGTATTTTTCTATCTTTTCGCTTTCTTTTCCTTTCACTTTGTGGTCCATCGGAACAGCAAAATCTACAAGATCGCAAGTTCTCTATTGTTTGTTTGTTTGTTTGTTTGTTAAGTAACACTAGATCTGATCTTCTGGCCGTGATTAGGGGATCCGTCCATATCTTATAATCAATCACAAAGAATATTATCGGTCTCATTCTGAAGGAAAGATAATTGTTTATGCGTATACCATTTGGGAGTATGGTCAAGTTTCAATCTCTTGCACAATTCCCCTGGGATTATCTTTCCTACTCAGTTATGTCTAGTCTTGTACTCCTTTTTTGATAGTTCGTTACATTCAGTAACTATGTGATAAACCATTTCACCTTCTGTTGCGTATTATTAGTTTTCGCTTCAATATAATTGGTCCTTATGGTGTTGTTTTCTGCTGCTGTTGGGAAAAAAATCAGTTTTTCTCTTTAGATTCCTCTTTTGTTGCCATGTCCAGATTCACTTGGGCGCAATTTTGTTTGTCGCTGAAAATCTTCGTACAGTTGGGGTTTTTTTTCTGTTTTCTCGCTTTTGTTATTTTTCTGTCTGGTCTTTTGTTGCCAGTGCTGTTACAGACTGTTGAGACAAGTTTTTCTTTACTCTTTTTAACTTAGTCCTTGAATACTTATAGTCATGTATCTACGCAGTTCTCGATGCTGGCGTATTCTCTTCCTTCTTCTTTTCTTGAGACACGTAGTTTATGTCATTTCTTGGATGTAAGGCTTTCATTAATTTCTTTGTCTTTTCGTCCATTTGTGTGAGTTCCTCCCTTGTCCATTTTTAAAATAGTCCAGAATTTATTACCCACATTATATTTTTTCTGTGAATTTTTCACAGAACTATTAGTAAAGTGACTTTCTGGAGTTTTCTCAGGATCTTAGACGAGCTATGACCGAAAAGTTCTAGTTGTCTCTTTTCCAGCCCCTCTGGGATTACTTCAAGAACTCGAGTTAGAACGGATACTTCTTTCACTTTTATGTTCCATACCTTTTTCAGCTTTCTGACAGAATTCAGTTATTTGTCCAGTTATTCGTTTTTGTTTACTTTAACTCTGAGATTCATTGGAACATTAGAGTTCACTATCTAACAAGATACTTTTTCTTGTTTATAAAAACTTGGCCAGGTCTTCTGACTGGGATTGGATCATCTATTTTTGTTTTAAAAGTCCCAGAAAATCATTCATTTCCCAGGAAATATTCTAGTCTGAGCATATACCATTTATTTATACAGTCAATCTTCAGCCTCTTGCACGATTCACAATGAATCACCTTCCCCATCAGATTATGCTTACTCTTGGAATCTTTCAGTACCAGTTGTAATTAGAGGTTTTTCCTGAAGTCAGGCAGACAAAAGTTCTTCTCGGCCTTTTTTTCCTTCTTGTTTTTACTTCTTTTAGTATTTGCTGATCTATGTACAACTTGTTATTCGTACCACTATTTTTTCTGTTCTTTAGAAATTTATATTTATCTTTTGCGATTAATCACACCAGCGCTTGGTGGTGACCTTCACAGGAATTTAAATAGCACCCAGTCTCATCTATTCACCTCTGCTCTTCTGTCGTTTGAATGGTCTTGATTCTTTCTCTAATCTCCAGTTCACACAGTTCCTTTTCAAGTTTCTTGGGGACTGCTCCAAGAACTCTAACTAGGACTGGTTAGATTATCATCTTCAAGTTCTCCAACTTTTTAAGCTCTCAAGCAAGGTCCAGGTATTTATCTATCTTTTCGCTTTCGATTTTTTCACTCAATGGTCAGCGGGAACGGCAAAATCCCAGACAAGTTCTTTTTTTTTTTTGTTAACTGAAATTAAACCTGGTTTTCTGCCCGATGTTGGGTGATCAGTTTATATCCACTTGCTTACTAACCGTTACACTACGCAAGGTGTCATCACATACTAAACTTAACTTACGGATGAAATTAACCTGAAGTACGAAGCACTTTGTGAGAATCAAACTCACTATTAAAGGTCTGTTCGATTATCTTGCTAACCATAACCCCGTGCATGGTGCTCTCTTATTTACATTATCTCTTCGATTTGGAATCATACTCTCTCTCTCTCTCTCTCTCTCTCTCTCTCTCTCTCTCTCTCATTATTTTTCCCCCGGAAAATAACAACAGCGAAAACAGCAAATGTTTTCGTAACGAATGCAAAACAAAGGAAGCAAACAGTTCAAAAAACATGTATAGAAATCAGTTTTTGAAATCTGGAAGTATAAGCAAAATTAAAAAACCATGAAAAAACAAAATATTATTAAAACGCACACATGGAATAAAGCAATGCATTCTTTTTCTTTAAAAAATCGTTATTTTACTATGAAGATGAAAACAACGAAAGTGGGTCAAATGAATGACGATTAAATAGAACTGAATTATAAAAAAATAAAAAATATTAAAAATTAAAAAGTGAATTAAATTAAACATTAAAAATGTCAAAATCTACGAATGATTTTCAGGAAAAATGATTTTCAAGAGAATAAAGAAACGATAGAAAAGAATTTTTGAAAAATAAAGAATCAATGCTTAGCAGACTTCTGGTAATGTGCCCATTCTCTTTTAAAATTATACGTTTTGATTCTATATTTTTAATTTTATACAATATTTATGGGTTGAATTGAACAGAAAAGACATGATCAAATTGTCCACTTCTCATATCGATCAATTTTTTCTACGATATCTAGCCAAGGCACACACACACACACACACACACACACACACACACACACACACACACACACATATATATGTATATATGCATATAAATATATATAAACTAAAATTATTCGTATATAAATGCAATGGAATTCACATCTAGTCTAAAGATTGTATTTCATCTACACATGAAACTTTCTATATCAGATCCGTGTTCGATAGTGACATAACTATTATATATATATATATATATATATATATATATATATATATATATATATATATATATATATATATATATAATGAAAAGGTCTGCAAATGAATTTGAATGTTTTACTTCAGGTTTTTTTTAATTTCATATAAATATGCTTTACACATGTTTTAGAATTCTTCAGGAGATTAACAATGTCTAATGTAGACAGTTGCAATTAGTTGACTGTAAGAACCTTTGTTCTTCAGTAGGGAGACTGGCTCGAAAACTTTATATCCATATGCTTCTTTTCTACGGCTCTAACACCGCAGTTTTCTTCAGTAGGGAGACTGGCTCGAAAACTTCATATCCCTATGCTTCAATGTTGATAGCTTAAATTCAACTTGAGATAAGAACCTTTTATACGAATCCCTGTATCTTTTGTGTGGTGCCCGCCTGATATCATCGCTGAAATGAGGATAGAGCTCTTTAGAAGGCAAGAGTATTTCATATTCCTTATATGAGTGACCAAGGGTATTGATATGATAATGTCATCGAAAGATCGAATTTTTAACATGAATAGTAGTGAATATTCAAGTCTTGGCTTGGAAACGAGGATTTGGGGCGTACTTAAAATCTGTTACGAGCCTACCTAGCCTTTAGTTATCCCCAAGGGAAGTTATCGCCGGAGTATAGATCCTGTGATCGAGTCGTCCACTGAATGTTGGTATGTGATGAAATGAGTGAACGAGGAAAAAGAAAGGAGAGTGAGAAATAGAAAAGTTAGAGAAGAACGACTTGAAACGGTGACAAAAATACAGATATTTCCTCCTTGGTTTGCGTTGACCAATACATAATTGTTGTTGACTTCGTGGCTAGGTTTTTACTACGTTTTGGTTGCAGATTTGATTTTTGTTTCAGGTAGAAAGCTTGTCTGAAAGACCTTAAGTATTCCTTTAGACAGAGTATTTTTCCTCTAGGCAGTAATATATTTCATTTCGTTCTTAATAATTTTCTATGTCTCTTTTATATAAAAATGGCATTCATATTTTTTATTGACTTGATTATAAACAATGAAAAAATCATATATATATATATATATATATATATATATATATATATATATATATATATATATATATTGTACTTTCAGCTTTCCAAATCGAAGTGAGTTTTACTATCCGGAGTTTTTATTTTATTTCATATTTCTTTTCAATTTCGTTTCACCAGCATTAAACTTAGAAATTCCACTTTTTATAAAAGTTCTTATTCCTAATTTGATTCACATATTTACAATATATTTTTTATTATGTAAAGAAAAAAAGCTTCCTTTGAATCAAATACCCTTGTTCATAATTTTGGGAAAATTAATATTGTTTATTTATCATTAATCATTCCTCATTTCCTTGAAACAGACAAACAAACAAATAAATACGTAAGGATAATTAGACTCGTTTCGATTTTATGTTCAGTTTATTCAAGAATAAATATTGGCACTGTTATTAAGATTAAATGATTTGTTGACTTTCAGGAGATGTTATTATTTATGAAATATCCCTTTATTTATTTATCTTTTTTTTTTGTAAGTTTCAGAATAAACGTCCAAAATAAGTTTTTAAAATAAACGTTATCATTCATTACTTTTATTCATTTATCACTATCTATCTATCTATCTTTTCCGTTTCTTTCTCTATCTTCCTTAATCATCTTGTTTTCTTCTTTCTTTCATTTCACTGAACAATGGGCTTCTAATTTATTGCGTAACCATTTCCTCTCACTTCTCTTTCTGTTTTTCTTTATTTATTTATTATTATTATTTTTTTTTTTTTTTCTTTCAGGCTTACGTTATTTTTCTTCCCATTCTTCCTTCACAAAAAAAAACGGAAAAGTCCATTGTTTTAACTTAGGTGAAGGCAAGGCTAACATTTGGACACACAGGGTTAGGTTTTATTTTATCATAAATAATTTGTTGGGTTTGTTTATTAATAATGCCCTTGCCTTTCTCATGGACGTCAGTTTTCTCGTTACTATTTTCAATTTTTTTAGAAATTTTCTTTTGGTTATTTAGCAATATAAATCTTAGATTTTATTTTTAATTTTACAATAAATTATTTCCTCTTTCCCCTCATAACACTTGCGGATAAATCTTAGCTAATTACAGTTATTTTCAACTTGTGCCGCAACTGTCGCTCAATAGTTCGGAGTCATTTTTTCCAAATACCCAATTTTTCTAGTGGCGCAAAAGTTGTTTACCATTTTAAGTAAAAAATGGTTAAATACTTTTTCTTTAATTATATCTATTTTGACTCAGAGAAATTACCTCGAACTAATTGAGGAATGCAATATCCCTTATAAAATAGATTATAAACTAAAAAGAAAAAAGATTTTAATGCACTTTTACACCACACTCTATAATGAGTAATGAGATTGGCTGGCAGAAAATGTTTGTGAGTTCAATTCTCACTCGGCACCCATAATCTTCTGGCCCATATCTTCTTGTAACCAATTCAGCTTAGTTTACGTGTCTTTCATGTAATTTCATGCATAAAGCAAAACACTGAGCACCCAAATCTAAAAGAAAATATCAGCATACAAATTACAATTTTACTTTTTGAGAGGTTTCACAAAAGCATTAACTGATAGTTTTTCACAGGAATTTGAGTGACAGCAAGTCTCCTCAACTCTCCAGGACTCTTCTCGGTATTCTGGTCAATCTTAATAATGCAGTAGTTTGGATAGACTACTCACGCAGGCTTATTTCCAAGTATTATTATTATTAATAATAATAATATTAATAATAATAATAATAATAATAATAATAATTTTATTATTATTATTATTATTTTACTCTTTTGAAAGGTTTTTCCTACAATTGTTAGGTAATAGTTTCTCTCTGGAGTTCAAGTGACTGCAAGTCTTCTCAAGTTTCCAGTATTCTAAGCGATCTCAACAATGCAGTAGTTTTGATGGTCTCCACTTGTCCTCTTATTTCCAAGACCTCCAATCCCTACAGTCATCATTTGGTGACTGTACTGAGCGCACCAATTGCAACTGGTGTCATTGTTACTTTCATGTTTAATTGGAGTTTTTTTTTTCAGTTGTCTTGCGATGTGTTGGTGTTTATCTTTCTTTTCGATTTCTTTCAGTTTTACTCTGTGGCCTGCCGGGACTATTCGGCAAGTTCTCTTTTATTGTTGTGCTCATCAGGCTGAGATTACGAGATCTGTTTGAGTCTCAGAATCCCAGAGAATTTTGTGCGTCTAATTTTTCCGGGGCGGAATCTGGGTTTTGCATATACCATTTGTTCGTACGGTCAAATTTCTTGCACAATTCCCAGTGGATCACCTTCCCCACCCAGCGTTGTCGAGTCTCATACACTTTTTGCTTAATTTACTGCATTCGCTTATTATGGGATTGATCGTTTCGTACCAATCCCTATATAATCTACATCTGCTATGTTGTTGCGTCTTGTCTAATTTTGCTTTAACATAGTTGGACCTTATGGCATTGTTTTGTGCTGTTATCAGAAAAGATTCAGATACTCTCTTAAGGATTTCCTTTCTTAGTCATGTTTAATTTTTCTCATGTAAAATTTCGCTTATTTGACGTTTGAAATATCCATACAGTTGTTTTTCTTCCCATTTTTGTTTTTTGGTTATTTTTGTTCTATTGATGCTTGTGTTGCCTGTATTGTTTTTCCTCACTGTATTCAGTCTTCCTCAACCCTTTTTTATGTAGTCTTCGAGTCTTTGTATCGATTTATCGACACTATATTTGATTCTGGCAAGTCCTCTTTCTCCTTCTTTTCTTGACACATACAGTCTATCTACGTTAACTCTTGGACACCATCATGAGTTTTCTTGTTTTCTGCTCTATTTGTTTTTCCCTCGTCCACTTCAAGAAGGGTCCCGAGCATCTTACGAATGACAGAGCCCAAGCGTTTATCCCTTTCATGGGGTTTCTGCTACATATTTTGAATTCCAGTTGTTTTTTCGGGTTTCTGAGATACTCTTTTTGAATTTTTTCTGTCATCTCTACTTGTTTGATGGTGTCCACTTCCAATATTCCCAGGTATTTGAAGGTTTCCTTTTCTCTGAGCATTCAGATTTTGTCTTGATTTGGTAGTTCTATTCCTTCCGTCATGTGTCGTTTCCTGCTTCTAATTATTAGAATGGGGCATTTTTCTATGCCAAATTTCATTCCATTGTCTTGATTGCATGTTCTCACTGTCTGTATTCCAATTCTTTTTCATTTTTGCAAACAGTTTGATGTCATCCATTTCCATTAGGTGACTGATCTTTTTATGCGATTTAGTAAGTTTGTATCCGCCTGCATTTTTCCTAAGTAGGTGATCGCGATCATAAAATAGTAATAGCGATAGTGGATCTCTCTGGAAGATAGCTCCCTAGATTTTCACCTCAGCTAAGCTTATTCCTCCGGCTGTTAATTCCACTAACCAGTTTTCCATGGTTTTCTCGGTAAACTTTATGACTTCTTCGGATATCTTGTACATTTTGAGAAGTCACAAATCCAACTTTGCGGGACCATATCGTATACCTTTTACTAGTCAATCCACACCATATCTTATTTCTTGCGAGCTTTTCACACCAGTGTTGGCACGTCTTTCATGGGTTTCTAAGTAACTGCTAGTCTCTTCAGGTCTTCAGGAAGCTCCTCTGTATTCTTACTGATCTCAACAATGCTGCATTTCAGATGGTCTCTATTCTTGCTCCGATTTTCAACTATTTCATTCTCCTTTCATGGGTTTCTGAGTGACTGCAAATCTCTTCAGGTCTCCAGAAAGCTCCTCTTTATTCTTACTTGAAATACCAATAAAGTCGGGGATTTTTCTTATTTCTTTTACCACTTAATTTTTTTTCTGTTGCTCTTATAGTGTTAGCGCTATTACTGGCTGCTGTAATTAGTTTTACTTAGCCCTTTTAAATGTATTTTTCGAGTCTTCTACGCTATCTTCAGTGCTGGTGAGTCGTATTCTTCCTCTTTTCTTGACACATATAATCTGTCTATGTCATCTCGCGGATATAAAGGGGTGTCCTCGTGGTGTAATGGTTAAAGTGCTGGACTGCAATATTGTAATATGTAAGTTCAAACTCTAGGCGCGTATAAACCCCCTTATCCACCCAGTTATAGGTAAAATAGTACAATAAATGTTTTTCTATGAGGATGGATTTTGGCATTAAATAACTCAAGAAAGTTGATATGCCATTAAAACAGACAAACTCTTGGATATAATACCTTGTGCTTCGTCATCAACGTTCTTGGCTATTTATTTGAGTTCTTTTTTTGTCCATTTTAAGAATGGTCACAAATATCTTACAAGTGGAACTATCCTGGTGTTTACCTCTTTGATGAGATTTCTGCTACTGTTTCTTTGTTTGTCTAATTTGTTTTTCTTATTTTTTCTATCATCTCTTTTTGTTTGATGATTTCTGCTTCCAATATTGCAAAGTACTCGTAATTTTCCTTTTCTCCAAATATTCTGATTCTTGATTTGATAGTTCCATTCTTTCCGTTATCTGTCTTTTTCAACTGTTCATTTTGAGAGTAACTTAACTGTATATTCTTATTGTTTATATCCGTCTCTAATTATTGTTATTATGATTATGATTATTATTATTCTATCATATCAGCACAAACTGATGGTCTTTCATTGGGTTATAAATGATAGTAAGTTCCATCGGGTTTCTTAGGCTCTTCTAAGTATCCGGGCTAATTTCGATTTCAGTAGTGCTGTGGTCTTAATGTTTTCGATTCTTCCTCTGATTTTGAGTTCATCAAGTTTCTTTTATAGGTTGTAGGGATTTATTACCATCACTTTAATGTTTCGTAACCTCGTCTGTTCTCTGACAAAATTTCCGGTATTTGTTCATATTTTCGTTTTCTTTCTTATAGATTTTGTGATCAGCTGGAGCAGCAAAATATTCTAAATAGCAAACTCTTTCCTTCTTGTTCATTTACACAGGATCAGAGTTTCTGGCCTAAATTAGTTGATTTCTTTGTATCACAAAATCCCCAAGAATTTTATGGGTCTCATTTTCAAAGATAGATTCTAGTTTGTATGATTAAATTCAAATCCTTTTATCTCTGCCTCTACACAATCTACACTTGATATTCCGTTGCATATTATCAATTTTTGCTATGGTATAATTAATCATGATGTCATTATTTTGCACTGAAATTAAAAATATTCGTCTTCCCCCTTGGGCTTTTCCCTTCTTAAGCCATGTCCAGGTCATCTCACATCTGATCTCTCTAGTTTGTTACCTGTTTTATTCCCATTCTTGTCTTCTTGATTTTGGTGTGTTACTTTATTATTATTAGTAATAGTTGTAGTTTTAGTAGTTGTAGTTGTTGTTGTAAACACTTGGTTTTATGTCTCATCAACTATTGTAGGTTATTAATGTCAAATCCATTTTCATACGTATAAACTTCTATTTCAAACAATTCAGTTTCGCATAAGTACAGTTCCAACGTAAACTGTTCCATTTCAAACAATTCAGTTTCTTTTAAGTATGTAGTTTAAATGTCAAAACAGTCCTATTTTAAGCAATTCAGTTTTAGCAAAAGTACACAGTTTATTTCTGTTTAGACCGTTGATAGGACCCTATTAGGTGCTACCTCTCCGAGTCTCAGTGGACCTGGGAGCAATGGCAATGAAGGGGTATTCTGCATTCCCCAAAGCTCCAGTATTACCGGAACGTCACCATCAGATTGTTTAGTCTCATATCAGGACACTCGCTGGGGGATCTTACCCCTCTGCAGAGAAGCAGTCGGTGTATTCTTCAGCCCCAGCCGAGTGGGTGAAGTATATACAAGTTAATTGAAAGCATATAGTACATATTGTTTGATAGAAATACTTGAAATAGTTGTGCAAATCATTTGTATTATGCAACAATCCTTATAGGCGTACGAGTGCAATAAAAATCCAATGGAACATTGAAAATATAATTATAATTAGTGTTCTTTTTATTCCCTTTCTTTCCTCATAATCAAAACAGAATTGTCCACTAGGAGATCACAAAGCAAATTACTTGAACACGTGTGTTCATGTCTTATTCTATTGATGTTATTATTTTTTTTACTGATTTAGAATTTATTGATAGATGAAGCCATTTTCGATATTAGAAATTTTCCCATTATTATCTAAGTTTGATATCTTTAGATCAAACCGACAAAACAGAGAAGCGAATGGAATCGAATTCAAAAGCTTCTTTGCAGAAAATGATAGTGGATCTTTTAGAGAAAAGCCGATGAAAAGCGGATAAGTTGATACGTTGATCCAGTGACGTGTTACTGATATGTAGAGGAAAAGCGGAGTTCACGGGAAGGAATGAAAGCATGAAAAAAAGAAAGAAAGAAAGAAATGTAATTAGAAAGAAAGAAAGAAAGAAAGAAAGAAAGAAAGAAATATAATTTAGAACAGAGAGAAAAGGAAATAATAAAAAATTATAATCATTACTTTTATATTCCACATCCTTTTCAGTTCTCTGGTAAGAACCAAGTATTTCTCCATATTTTCGCGATCTTTTCTTTTCACTCTGAGTCCGGTGGATCGGCAAAATCCTCTTGGGGACGAATACTTTTTCTTCCCTTTTAATTAACACTAAATCTGGGTTCTAGCCGGGGTTCGGTGATCTATTTATATCTGAAAATCCCAATTTCGATTCCGATGTTTTAAAACGCAACGTAGAAAAGCACTCGGTCATGTATTATTGATAATTACTGCAGAAAACAGACAAGAAACATGGAAATGTTTCTCATTGTTTAAAAAGGAAAAATGTTTTTTGTCGAACCCCGATAATAATACTTAATTTTTTTTTAATTTGTTGAGTGAGATAGTTGCATTTTTATACATGGCACAAATAATCAGGTTTTAAATGTCAATTTTCAAGTCATAAAAGTATTTTGCACGAAGAATATTGGAGGAAAACCATCTCCCTATCCTTGTTTCTTAATATCTGGCCTTGTTTTAGCAGGGCATTAGAAATAAAGAAAAAGGAAGATAGAAAAAAAGAAGTAAGGAAGGAATATTATTTATATACTGAATTTACTAGTGTATAGGTCGACTTCTCAAAACCTATAAGTTAGTTTAAAATGCGAGATCGACTTCTAAAAGTGTAATAATTTTGTAAAGTTGAAAATCAGTCATAATGAAACGGTCGAAGAAGTGACCTTGACTTCAAAAATTAATTCAGTAAATGAATGGTTCCTGGATAGAGGTCGACTTATACACGAAATCATCTTATACATAGATATATAAGGGGCTTTCCAAATACGTTTCATTCTTCTCCTTTCATTGCTTTCACCTCTACTTCTTGAATACAACTTTCGTTTTTGTTTGGTTTCTTTGTTTAATGACATATCAATCTTTGTGGGCTAGATAATGCCAAAGTCATACTTGTAGAAGAGAAGAAATTCAATTTAACTCATAGTGGGGAATAAAAATTAGGTATTCTAAGAGCATCTGTCTGAAATTGAAAGTAATAGAACAACAGGATTTCGAATTCATTTACTTCGAACACTTTACCAATTACGCCAATGGGTCTCCACCCTCTTTTCTTGTGTAAACAATGAGATTAAAAAGATTTAAGAAGAATTTTAAGGATAGTAAGAACATTTCCTTTTGGACTAATTGATCGATTTTAACAATATGTCAATTCATCTAATTTTATGACTAGAGGTTTGGGGATTGCGTACACTGAACGTTCATATTTGTTTTCTGTTTTTTTTTTTTTTGTGAATTTATACGGTTAGATGATATCAAGTATTCTTATCCATTACAAATAATTTTTAATCAGATATATGTGACCCATAGATTGGACTCTAACAAGTACTGTCACTCCGGTTCAGGGTGGACTTGAGAGTAATGGCAATAAAGGAGTTCTCCACATTTCCCAGCACTCTAGAAAGAGCCTCACAACCACATCTAGTTCAGGACATTCCTTTTGGAGTAATATCTTACTCCTTGGCAAGAGATACAGTCAGTATATTTTAGTTATAAGTAGAGCCCTGCAGATTCTTCGTGATTTGCAGCTCTCGTCATTTCTCGTAACGATTGAGATTTGTCCCGTCAGTATATAGGATCACTTATCTCTTATCAAAAAGGACCTTTGCAGTTGCTTGACTTGACAGTTGAACAGTTATAACTGCTGGTATCAAAAAAACATCTATCCGAACCCCACTTGGAGTGATAGGCGAGAAGAGCGTGAATAAGAGTGCCAAGCTGATTGCGACTAGCATCTATCCAAACGTGACTATCAGAGCGTGAAGATTGCCATATGCATGGTCGTGTGATTTATAAGGCTTTTTGAGGGGGGGTCTAATTGTGAATCGAGGCGATAAATGCTTTTCATAGTGAGTATTACCTGACTTATTTTAATGATGTTTTTCAATGCAACTTTTTAGCGTTCTGATCATTCACTGTATAGCGGGTGAAAGTGCAACTAACTGTATACCCAGTTGGATGTTGGTGTGTTATGTTTCGGGGGGGGGTGGATAGTGAGATTTTTTTTTTTTTTTGTTCAGGTAAAGATGGAGATAGAGAAAGCGAGAGAAGTATTTTAAGAAGACGATTGAATACAGTGTTTACAAGTTTTTGTTAACAGGGAAAACTTTTAAATTCTCTCCGGAACGGCTTGCAGTTACTTGAATCTCTACATAATCAATCAAAACCAGAGTTACTCGTTGATCAATGAAAAGGGCAATGATAGTAACAAAAAATAGAAATAAAAAAATATCAAGATCAATCAGAAAGCAGATTTAGCTGATCGATATCATACGTGGAGGTCCTGAAAATATTACTTTTGTTTATTCATCTGTTTATTTTTTATTATTGTTTTTATTTATTCCTTTTCATAATCATTATTTTACACTTATTCACTTAGAATAAGTACGTATTATGGTTCCTACATATTCCTTTCTTTGTTCGGTTTGAGAAAATTTCCTGTTGGTGTGTGAGAACGAAGGGGCATCAGTCGACTGAATTCCTTCTCAAGAACTTGAATAATGAAAGAAGCCAACCAACAAACATGCAAAGCACATGCTTGAGAAAGGCTACCCGAATCTTGATAAACATTAATGCTTTATTTATTAACCTTCGACCAGTTCGGCGCAAGGTTAAATAAAAGGAAATTCTAGTTAGTGTTATGTAATGGCCTCCTCCAACACCCCACAAGCAGCAAAGAGGAAATCCAGAGGCATGATTGAGAGGTGTCGGGTCAAGGTTCAATTCCAGCAGGAACACACATAAAGAAATAAAAGCATTTAGGCGCTCATTGATTCCTTTTAAGTTGTCACATGGTATTTGAAACTTTTAATTAGATTTGAAAAGTTAGAAAGTTAAGTTCGGACGCGAATAGAAATAGACGTATAATTTGAGGTTTAAGTGAAACTACATCAGGTATTTAGCAAAATTAACGTGAACCTGTTTTAGTGAATAAATATGTTAACCATTTCCTTCCAGCGGTCTGGGTTCGAATAACAACTTACAGACCCATAACGAAGTTGTTTTGTTTTCATTTTCCAAGTGGTTAAAACTTGTCCGCAGCAAAAATCAACTTATCAAATTATATGTATCAATATTTCAACAACTATATATATATATATTAGTGTGACCGATAAAATAAAACGCAGTTTCTTCCAGGCAGCGGTTGTATCGATACTACTATATGGATGCACTACTTTGACGCTATCTAAGCGGCTGAAGAAGACGGCAATTACACAAGAATGTTCAGAGCAATATTGAACAAGTCCAGGCGTCAGCACCCCACGAGACACCAACTATACGGCTGCTTGCCTCCCATCACGAAAACTATACAAGTTAGACGAACCAGACAGGCAGGACACTGCTGGAGAAGCAAGGACGAACTCATCAGTAATGTACTCCTATGGACCCCCGCATATGGCTAAGCAAAAGCAGGACGACCAGCTCGAACATACATACAGCAGCTATGTGAGGATACGGGATGTAACCCTGAAGACTATTTTGCACATAGCTGGAGAGATGATAGGTGGATTCATACCTTTCCCCATGGGTATTAGCGCTCTGTGAAATGCAAACAGCAGCGTACAGGATCTTAAGTTACCATATTCCTTTCCAACGACGATACGGATTACACCACGGACACCAACATATTCATATTGGTATGCATATGCAATTTTCAAGCATTACTTTGGCCTTCATTGGAACACTGATAAATACTGGAATCAGAATTTGATACACACACACACACACGTATATATATGTATATATACATGTGTGTGCTTCCGGTGCGTGACGTCATTCACATCTCCTTGTCAAATTTTCTATCTGGGATTTTTATTTTGACATCTCTGAATGACACATCCTCCCCGGGCGCGCGTCATCACCTGCGCTCAAGTTTGCACCGAACTAACCCATGCGCTAAGCGAAAGGTTCTCAGCCTAACTAAACCGAAAGGCAAGATATATAAAACGAAATCCCTCGGCAATTATATTACAGTTTGTTTTTCCCTCCAAACTAATGCAGCAATAATAAGAATTATTGTTGCTGTTGAAGTTTAACAGCAATACATTACTAATTTGCAACTTCCTATTTATTTAACACATGGTGTCAGGACTGGAAAGATGTTTATTGATTATCACGGGAATCATTTCCTGTTTTATTTATTTACTTCTTTGCCTGGACATTTTCAAATAAAAAACTTATTGATCAGTTTTCAAATATTCTCGAAGTTGTATATTTTTATTTTCGTTTCATATATGCTATCCTGTTGCCTAAAACACGATTTAATAGCATTCAAATTGTTTACCCAATTCAGTCAATAGATATTTAGTGAGCAAAATATTTCAACTTCAGTGCAACAAAATAAGAACTTTAATTTTAGTCGCCATGAAAAATATAATTTTTCATCTTCAATTTGCAGAAGCTTTTTCACATTATCCTTATTTATTATTGGGCGTTTGCCAGTTTCATTTTTTTTTACTTCCCATACATTTACTTTGCACACTTTTTCTTCCTAAACATTTTCTACCAATACTTCAATAATGTGGTATTACTGAATATATTTTCTGTTAGTGAAATTCAAGTTATGATAATGTAATAGTTTTTTTTCCCGTTTAGTTTTGTTGCTCTGATAGAGACACATTCAGTACTGTTACTATCATCTTAAAGCATTTTTTATAAGACAATGATCGTTTAAAGGAAACACCTCTCGATCTTAACAGTTACATTTGCAGCTAAAATAATTATTACCTCAGCTTGTTTAACTCATCTGTTACTATTAGTTCCACGCTTGTCTTTCGGGAGTGGGGGTTGTAAATAGAAAAAGTTCAATCATAAAACAGGAACAATAAAATGTATTTCCTTGGTTTGTTAAGTTCTGTTTATTCCTTAAAGAAAAAAATTATAACCTAATTAATGATTCTTTTTTCTTTTACATTTCATTTTTTTGCATTCGATATATATATATATATATATATATATATATATATATATATATATATATATATATATATACATATATATATATATATATATATATTACTGACGACACCCACAAATGTATTAGAGCGTATATTTAAAGTATATATATATATATATATATATATATATATATATATATATATATATATATATATATATGTGTGTGTGTGTGTGTGTGTGTGTGTGTGTGTGTGTGTGTGTGAAATTTATTTTCAGTGACGATAGTGCTTTCTGTTTTATAGAAGACATTAAAATATTAATAAAGAGACAAAAATAATATAACATCCTAATTCCTTTATATATATATATATATATATATATATATATATATATATATATATATATGTATATATATATATATATATATTCAGCTTAACAGAACTAAATAGTAATGTAAGTCAAGGTTCCACTAAACTTTAAATGACAAATTTTATAATCATTGTGAGACGTTTTTTCTGATATTTCTTTTCTCTTATTTTTAGGTAAGTCGACACTTCTTTGAAATTATTTTACGATATGAAATAAGCTTACAACATTGAAAACGACACACAAGATTTTTTGATCTTCATCACTTCTAAAATTATAAAAGAAAAGACCTCTTCATGAATTGAATCAGGTATGTATTTATCCACTCCCCCCAACCACCATGAGAAAGATGCAATACAAATTCATGTTTTTCAGAATAGTGCAGTTGGAGAGGAGATTGATATAAAAGTTAACGACTTAGAAAAGAGACAAAGTGGCCTGAGTTCAAATCCTGGACGAAGTAATTTACGTTTCACTTCATGTTAATATCGTAGGGAAAAGCTGGAATACATCTCTTTGAATAGTAGTAAAAGCCGGGTTCTCTAGTCTTGGCAGGGTAACAGATCTTGGAGAAAGACAAATTCTGAATTCGAAACATTAGAAATGTTGTTCAAATTGATACACCCGTCTTCCATTTTCAACTTATCTAAAAAGTATGGCTTGTCCTAAACAAGCCTTCACCATAATAAACAAAACCACACGAGGATGAAGTCTAACTGTTCACATCGGTTGAAGCAAGGAAAGATCGACTAATACAACTACTACTTCTACTACTACTAAACCTGGTTTTCTTTCTGCAAGGCAGAATGCCGTAGGGAGGCTTAAGAACCCACTCTACTGTACTCCTTATCCAGTAATTGTGGGGGAAAACAGGACACTAGCTAGAAATATAAGACAGACTCCTCTTCCAGGTTTGAAATTGGATTGACGAATTTATTTCCTCAAAATAATATGTCCGTCCACGAAATGAAGCAGACACAAAGCTGTTTTTGCTTCTTTTTTTCATTGAAACTTTAAGACATATAAATTTTCTTTTTTTTTTATTAAAAGTAATCTGTAAAATCCCAATAACCTCGCAAAAACCGTCCAGCAGGGATTGTCTGTATCAAATACTAATATTATTTTTACATCCCTGACCATCCCCGAGAATCAAGTGGTCACAAGGATCCTCGCATCTTCAAGATTCTTCTCGGTATTAACATAGTGCTTAACATTGCATTATAATTATTATATATATATATATATATATATATATATATATATATATATATATATATATTGTCATCAACAGTCAGTCTGTTTTCTTGTATCACAACTCTTCAATGTTGCTAGACACACAAGAAGCTTCAAGCTGGGATCGAAATCCAGCTGATTTTACAACAGTCGGGTATCTTACCCTTAGCTATCGTCATCTCGGCGTCAGCGAAGAAATTTTAAGGTATATATTCATATACGCTTATCGGCTACTGGAGTACTCAGTTCATGAGAAGAGCTTGTGTGTGTGTGTGTGTGTGTGTGTGTGTGTGTGTGTGTGTGTGTGTGTGTGTGTGTGTGTGGTAACCCTGGCAAAATGTTGGAATTAGAACACGTAAATGCTTTTCAAAGATTTTTTTTCAGTCCTGTATTATTTCACATTTCCCACTAAAATACTACCCCTGGATAATATAATGGAATTGGTATAAATTGGTGGATCTTTTATTGTTTTTTTATTTATTTTATTAAGCAGTAAATTGATTAATTACAAATAAGACGCAAAACAGTTTTCATTTAATAACTGAACATTTAAAGTTCATAAAATATACCCTAAACAAACGAGTTTGAATAACTTCAATAATTTAAATATTTTTAAAGCTAATCATAGGAAAATATGAAATAACACAATATTCGGGAAGAAAACATGGAATAAGGTGATACGAAGATTATTATTTTGTTTGTTATTTAATGACATATCAACCTTCTCGGGTTATCTAATCATTCTAGAAGGACAGTAGTGGTAATGAGAGAGAGATGAGAGGATAAGAAGGTTCATGCTTTTCCCAAGGGTATTTGTCCGAAAGTGAAAGTAATAGCGCAAATGGAGTTCGAACTCGCGTCCATCGCTTTAACGATTTGACCCCAATACTAAACTTGATATTAATACTTAGTTGCCCTTTGAACACCACTTGAAATCATTACATATTTCTTCGGTCTCACTAGTTTTGGAGAAATAGTACAATTACTTGAATGCCTTTTTAATTGGACTAGTAAACCCTTATTTTAGACCAGGTGATTTTTTAGATGAAATCATTTTCTTCTTAGTGGTTCGAAACCTGGGTGCAACAAAGTGGGTATACGAGAATCGTTCAAAAACTTCTAAGCTACACCCAGACAGAAGAGTCATAACTGAATAATTTTTTTAGAAATTAGTAAAACTAATTCAGATTTATGTCTTAAATTTCTGTGCAGGTGAGACCCATACAAAGGTATAAAGTGTGCAAAAAATCTTGAGATCTATGTGAGGCTTATAACTTTTTGAACGACCCTCGAATGTTCGTATAGCGATAAAGTTGTCTGCCTCACGTAATGATTATCAAGAAAGTTGGTCAGTGCTCTATCAATCCTTTTCAACGAAAAGAGGGCTCTAAGACATGTATGATTAGAGGCAGATTCTATCTAAAACAATCTGAGTCGAATTTCCTAATATAGTTCAAAATCTTCTCGGACATTACCAATTCCAGAAAGTTTAATTGAATTCGGGCGAAAAATTGGCGGTGTCTTAGATGGACTGATGAAAGGACGAACATTTGCTGAATTCTGATAAATTCTAATACGCTTCTTATTATAAAGCAATCAAATATTGTTTTTTTTAATAAATGATATAGATAAATAATGTTCTATATAATGAATATTATCAACTTTTACAATAGCAACATCTGCAATTAATTACGCACTAACCTAATGCATCAACAATGTCTCTATCTGTGACGTTAGCAAGCATGGTTCGACTCATGACAAAAGTCATTTTCTCAAGAAACCCAAGTAATTGAATGGACATACAGAATTGTTATCTTACTGAAAGGAGTTTAAGTATCTCGTAAGAAAAGCACGCGCCCGTTACACTGATTCTTGTGCAAACTGAAGTTGGATTATTCAGATGCGATATCGACACCTCCAGCATTAAACTCAACAGAGAAGTGCCCTTCACTTCGGCTCAGTATCAAATTATTGACTCTTTATGTCAACCTCAGAGTAATTAAGTTCACGAATCTGTCAGCGTGCACATTATCCCAGACTTACTTCCGAGTTAATAAGTGTGGAAACCAAAGATCGAATTTGTTGAATAGGAATGGACGTTTTGCCCAAGTTTTTAATTAACACATTGCAATGGAACTTTGTTAAATGGGCAATGGCTCCTTGCTTTTTCTAAGAGAGAGATTTACGTTGGTAAAATTTAGGTGCTTATCCTCGTTGTAAATGTGCCCTGAGTATGACAGTAAACGGCATTCAGTGGTGAGGCTCCACTACTGGAACTCTAAAAAGTGTCGCGTACTACTCCATTGCCATAACTATCGAGTTGATTTGGACTTTTGACAGCCCTACTCTCTCATACTCCAAGTGTACCTGGGGGAGGAAGCCCTTTAGTCAGTATCCATTCGGAACAGTAGTAGGTAGCTGTAGGCTACGTGGTAGCAGTAGCACTATATAAATAAGTTTACTTGAAATTATATGACTCAAAGGAAGTAGTACTGTACAAATAAATTTATATTAACAGATATTGTTTGCTGAAAATTATTCTATATGAACGAATTTACTTGAGATAACATAACTCAGAGGGATCAACATTATATGAATAAATCTAAATGTAGAAGATATCACTAAGAGGAAGTAACTCTATATGAACAAATTTAATAGTAAAAGGAAAGACTTTCAGGAAGTAGCAGTATATATGAACAAATGAATTTGAAAAATACATTACTTACATGAAGTAACACTATGCCAATGAAAAGATTTGAAAAAAGACATGACTAACAGGAAATATCATTAGATCAAAAAAGTTAATTGTAAAGGGAATTATTTACAGGAAGTAGCATTATATGAACAAATACAATTGAAAAAGACATCACTTACACAAAGTAACACTATATGAACTATAGGAAAGTACATATTGTACCCCATAGGGTGTGCGTTTGTTCAGTATTGATTTAAGTATGCGAAAATTGCGGAGAAGGAGAAGGAGGCGGAGAAGAGCAGAATAAAGCAAATAGCTGCTCCCAGTATAAATTGGTTACTGTGAGGATATGGCGCCGAGGAGTTAGGCTTAAATTTGATTGGAATACGTGAGTCAGCACACCAGCTAGCTTAGTGGTCGGCTCATAGATAGGCATACTGATAGGCATGATCATTTAGCTTGTGTGCATTTAAAGAGCGTCACACAAAATGTATTGAATAATGTGCTAACGTTAACATGACTGTCTAAGCGCTACTCTGTTTTGTTAACAAGTTCCTCTTTTTGTATTTACGCCGTGTTCATCAAAATCAACACAAGACCAAAATAAACCACAGTCTATAACTAGATAACCATTTTATTATTGTTTAGCCACGAAGCTTTAACTTTCGCCATTAAAGGAAATATCTTTTGTCTTCTCTTGAGTATTTACGAAGTAAATTTTGAGTTTTGGATTCATTAAGTTCCTCGGATATTTGTTATCAGAAAATAAGTTCTATTTCTCACACTGTCGTGTAATATATTCGACAAATATTTACTCCATTGTAACATGTCACTGGTAATATCACTAAATACAAAGAAATAATAAAAATGATAATAATAATACGTCGACTCGAAGACTACATAGAAAAACACGAACGAGGACTGATTACAGCCATCAGAAACGATACTGATAACATGATGGACAACAGAAAGACAATAACTAGGAAACAAAAATGGGAAGGACAGCAACTCTATGGGCGTTTTAAACGACTAATAAACATAACACACGACACAAAACCTGGATATGGCTAAGAAAAGGAAACTTTAAGAGAGAAACGGAATCTCGTAATAGCAGCACAAAACAACGCCACAAGAACCAACCATATCAAAGCGAGAATAGATAAGATGCAACAAAATAGCAAATGTAGTCTATGGGGTGACAGAGATGAAACCCTCAATCACATAATAACCGAATGCAGCAAATTAGCTCAGAAGGAATATAAGACTAGACACGACTGGGTCGGCAAGGTGATATACTGGGAGATGTGCAAGAAATTTAAATTTGACCATACCAACAAATGGTATATGCACAACCCAGCAGCTGTTCTAGAAAATAACATACATAAACTCCAATGTGATTGATCGTTTCGTCTCTATCACCATATAACCAACATCTGCTGTTTAGTTGCATCTGATCTATTCTTGCTTTGATATGGTTGACCCTTATGGCGTTGTTTTGTGTTGCTATTAGAAGGGATTCAGTTTCTCTCTTAAAGTTTCTTTTCCTTATATGCGTTCACGTTTTATCATGTGAGATGTCGTTTGTTCTTTGTCTTAAACGTCCACAGAATTGTTTTTCCTCCTATTTTTGTTTTCTGGCTATTTCCAGTTTGCTAATCCTCGTGTCGTCAGGATCGTTTTTGGTAGCTGTGATCAGTCTTCCCCCGTATTTTCTGTATAGCCTTCGAGTCGTTGTATTGATACGTAAATGCTGTCTTCAGTGCTGGCAAGTCTTCAGCCTCCCACTTTTATTGACATAAATAGTCTGTCAACGTTATCTCTGGGGTGCAAAGCCTTATGCATGGCCATTAGTTTTCTTGTTCTCTGGTCTATTTGTTTAAGGTCTCCTCTCGTCCACTTCACGAATGGTCCCGAGTATCTTACGACGACGACAACCCGGGTATTCATCCCTTTGATAAGGTTCCTGCTATATAGTTTTGTCTCGAGTAGCTTTCTGGTTCTCCTGAGAAACTCTTTTCTATTTTTTTCTTTCATTTTCACTTGTTTATTCGGCTAAAAGGAGTAGCACCCTCACCTGCACCTCGTTGTAGTAGCTATTGAAAAGGAAGCCTTCTGGTCGCCCTCGACTACGGTCACCAACTTTATTTTTTACTATTATTATTATTAATAGTTACTTGAAACTATATAAATAAAGTTGGCGACGTTAGCTGAGGGTGACTCAAAGGCTCTCTTTTCAATTGCTACTACACCAAGGTGTAAGGGAGGGTGCTACCCCATTCCCTGGATTGCTCCACCTTACTCTTGATCCTTAACTTATAATGCTAAATGCTAAGTATGGTGGCATCAAGTACCATTTTTTGAGTCTTGGATGTAACTCAACCAGGGATTGAACCCTGGTCTCCCAGACCATTGGCGAACACTCTACTCATTAGGCCAATGGCCCGGTAATATACTTGTGTATAATCATTAGCATTAAGGATAGTTACTTAAAGCGATAATAGTTTAGGAAGGATTATTATTAGTTACTTGAACTCATATATTTACTTAAAATAACGAAATCATCATGAAGTTGTATACAAACTATTCGTATTAAGAAATCAAATAAACAATGGTACTTGAAACCATATAATCATTTACAAGAAAAAAGACTAACTTTAATTGATATACTATAA
This sequence comes from Sepioteuthis lessoniana, assembly GCA_963585895.1. Classification (NCBI taxonomy): domain Eukaryota; kingdom Metazoa; phylum Mollusca; class Cephalopoda; order Myopsida; family Loliginidae; genus Sepioteuthis; species Sepioteuthis lessoniana. The sequence goes on from OY757909.1 coordinate 38,666,160, forward strand.
AATCAACTGATACATCTGTGTTGAATAAATGTCTTTGAAAAATAATACTGTAAAATTGAAATAGTTGAAACAATATAACTTAACGCAAAACATCTGTGTTCAGAATTCTTTATTGAAGCTATAATTGTTAAAAATGATTATCCTTATTAGATACTAAAATATATAATTGCTTTATATATTATTTATATATTTGTTATTTATATATTTATTTAATTTAAGACAATTATATGTGTGTGATAGGAATATATTTTTGTGCAAACAAATGTATGTGATAGGAATATATTTATGTGCAAACAAATGATAATTATTATTTTACTCCAGCGTTTTTTTTTTGGGAGGGGGGTCTGTGAATGACAGCAAATCTCTTCAGCACTTTAGAACTCTTTGGAATATTCTAGAATATCTTATTAATTCTGAGGTCTGGATGGTCTCAGTCCTTTTACTGATTTCCAGTTCTTCCAGTCTCCTTTCCATGTTTTAGTGGACTGTTCCAACTACACCAAATATACGTGCTCAGTTAGCTGTAGAATACACCGACTGCACCTCTGCAGAGAGGTGAGACCACCTCCCTAAGGAGTGTCCTGATATGACACCAAACAATCTGATGGTGAGTTTCCAGTAATACTGGAGCTTTAGGGAATGCAGAGTACCCGTTCATTGCCATTGCTTCCTGGTCAACCCTGGCCCGAAGTGGTAGTACCTGATAGGGTCCTATCAAAGAGGCAAATAGATCTATACTGTGTACTTATGCTAAACTGAATTGGTTGAAATAGAATTATTTTGACGTTTAAAGTGCGTAATTATGTTAAAACTTTTAACATTGATACTGTACTTACGCCAAACTCAATTGTTTTTAATAGAACTGTTTTGACATTTATCTGTGTGTAAACAAAAACTATACTTATACTAAACTTGGTGTTGAAACTGTTCTTATGCTGAATTGAATCGTTTGCAATAGAACTGTTTCACTAAACTGAATAGCTTGTAATCGAAATGTTTTTGTCAAGTAAACTAGGTACTAATGCTAATGAGAATTGTTTGAAATAGAACTGTTGATTTGTATAAAAATGGATTTAGCATAAAATAAGCTACAAAGATTGATATTTCGTAAAACCCAAACAAACCAGCAAACAAATAAACCAAATACAATCACTATTACCATCACTCTAATGTACCACACATTTTTTCAGTTCTCCGGCAAGGTCCAAGTATTTGTTCATTTTTTGCTTTCTTTATTTTCAATCCGTGATCCGCCAGAATGACAAAATTTACTCAAATAACTAGTTTTTTTTCTGTTTAATCAGTCAACGCAAGGCTTATTCTTTTGGGAGAAAGATAGAGGGTATGGAAGTTGAGTCGACTGCGTTAACTAGGCAAGGAGAAACGAGTCATGAGAAGAATGAGAGAATAGACACAAACCTAGAATTTTCTTTCTGGTATTCTAGAGTATTTCTAACAATTTTGTCTACAGGTTTTGTTTTCACTGGTTTGCGTCTGGTGGGTGGTCCCATTTCAGAGCAATCCCTAAAATAGGGGCCCGTCATTTTTCGTCTGTCTTTACATCTTCCTGGCTGGTGTTCAACTGACTGTCTTTACCTCATGACGTCTTCTAGCCAACTCATTCAAACCGAATCGTCCGCTTACTTCCGTCTGATGTGGGAGGGATGACCATATACGCTTCCGGTGGTTCCACACTTGTGCAGAAGCTTTGGGACCTTCGTCTTTTTTCAAGTCATTTTTAGTTAATGTAGTCACTCAACCCGTGACTGTGCTGACCAACAAGTGCCTTGACCTAAGTTACCCAGGATATTAGCCTTTTTTTCTATTTATAACTTGGACCTACCAAATCACGTTACATAATGTCTCTCCTTACACCCCAGCCATAAAGAAAAAATGACAAAATCTGAAAATCCATCGCACATACATAACACATACACATATATATATTTGTGTGTATATATATATACATATACTGTTGTTCACAGAAAATTCCAGTTTTATTTCCGCATCAAATTGGTGAAAGACCAGTCTTAAGTACTACATGAAGATTATTTAGTTACACCGAGCACACTGGAAGAGCTATTGAACTCTATCAATTCATCTTTTTCCAGCGGCTGGCTTTTTATAATCTATTTATTTGCGCCTCTGTTTCATATACTTTAAATGCTCCAATAAGTCACTATCTTTTTAATTATCAGGAAGCGAAAAGAAAGCAAACATTAAAAAGAAAAAAATGAAAAGGATATTATCAATAATAACGACAAACTCTTCTCAAATGAAAATCAATCTGAGCAAGATTCAAACTCACATCCTCTGCAATGATGAAGTGATTTCTCAATTTAATGAAAATATATCGATATATAAAAATGAAATTGGCTTGCTACACAATGGCAGGATTTATTTATGACAATTCATCAAATCAAACTAATTAAACATTAAAATCCTATCAACGCACAAGGAAGTGATTATTGAACAGCGACAAACAAAAAAGTAAGAAAGAAAAACGAAGTAAGACAATTAGATTAAAAAACACACAAAAAATATCGAGGTCAAATTAGGTGGGAGTATTTTTCAGGCGATAAATAATTAATTGATTTGTTATTACCGATAACTGCGAAAGATTTGATAGATTGATACGAAGTTAACATGAGTAAAATAAAGAGAGTGGACTATAAGTGATGGAAAATGAAAAGCTGAACAAATATCTGGGTCTTACTCGAGAACTAAAAAGGCTGTATAACATGAAGGTGACGTTGATATTCGGAGCCCTTGCAATAATCCCCAAGAACTCGGATAAGTGGCTCGGAGATCTGGAGACCAGAAGAAGAATCAAAACCATCCAGACCACAGGGCTGCTAAAAATTGTTTTGGATACTTAGAAGAATCTGGAAGACCTGGGGAGACTTGCTACGAATCAAACACCAGTGACAACTTCAAGTTAGACTTTGAGTGAAAAACTCGAAAAATATAATAATAATAATAATAATATAATTCCATAAGAATCAATAATGCCATGGTAAAAATTGACAATACAAGGAATAACAAGTGTAATTTATGACAGGCAAGAAATGATTAATCACATTAGAAGCGAATACAGTAATATGGCAGAAATGGATACCAAACTTGACATGAGCAAATTATAAATGAGATTTGGTTTGGTTGGATTCTATGGCATATCAACCATTATACGCTATTTAATGCTTGGGTTTTATGGCATATGAATCATTGTAGGTTATGTAATGCCTGGGGTTTATGGCATATTAATCATTGTAACTTATTTGATATTAGGGTTTTATGGCCTGTCAACTATTATAAGTTATTTAATAGCAAATTATCTTTTTACATATACACTAGATATTTATGATTTGTAAATATATTTTGTAGATATCTTAAACAAGCATGAACTCTTTTTTTGCACACAGCTAAATGGTTTCAAGTAATTGTCGTTTCGGCCGATATATCCTCCGGCCGTCTTCAGGCGTTTGTCGAACTCGGTAACCTACACGGAACATCAAACTGCACATAGCGTAACGGTTATAGGCGTTTGTTCTCTAAGCTTCTAAGGAGACAATCCTCTGGAGGTTGCAGGTTCAATCCTGTCTGCAGGCGAGTAACAATACCGGAATACTTTACACTTGTACCCGGTAATGGCTAACGGAATCAGAACAGGTGACCCCGTGGATTCAATAAAGGACGTAGTTCGAAGTTCCGTGTAAGACCCGAGTTTGACAAACATCTGAAGAAGGCCGGAGGACATATCGACCGAAACGTTGTGGAAAAAACAATAAAGATAAAGACAATAGACCGAAAACCCTTAATGATAAAATAGCACTAAGGGATTACAAAACTGAGAGGGTAGAAAAGTTAATCTCCAGGGAATTATGCAAGAGACTGTGATTTAACAATACTACAAAATGGTATTAGCAGAAACCAGAACCCGTCCTAGAAAATAAGATGCATAAAATTCTCTATGGTTCTGAGATAAAAATGGATCACCTAATCCGAGGCAGAGGGCCAGACATTTTCCTAATTAAGATAAGATAAAAAGGACTTGTCGTCAAGTAGATTTTGCCTTTCCAGCAGAACACAGAGTGAAAGTGAAAGAAAGTAAAAAGATAGACAAATACTTGAACCTCGCTAGTGAACAAAAAAAGTTGTGGAGTATAAGAGTGAAGGCGAATAGTTGGTGCACTTAGAACGATCCTTTGTAGCTTAGTAAAAAAAACAGAAGTAATTAAAAATTAGAGAAACAATCGAGACCATCCAGACCACAGCATTGATAAGATCGATTAGAATATTGAGAAGAGTTCTGGAGAGCTGTGGAGACTTGCTAACGCTCAGACTTCAGCCAAAGACTACCAATTGAAACTCGCAATGACTGAAGAAATAACAATGATAATAATGTGGATCTTAAGACATGCGCTTTTGCATTGTGGGCTTTCGGCTTTAGACGAACGTCACATGCCATTCTCATGGGCTGGCCCGGGTATTATTAGACGTTTCGTCGCATTCGCTTGGTCTCAGGGGGCAATTTTTACCAGGAAGTACCAGCTTTGCAAGGCTGAGTTCACGGTTTGGTGTCTGCAGTGCACAAATAGGAAAATACCCACAGATCTAAGCACATTTTTATCCTGGCAAAGCATGGATTTCGATTTGTACATGGCTCCCCACCATAAAATGGCCTTGTGTCGCATTCTGACAATGCCACTAAACAAACAAATGTTATTATTATCATTATTATTATTATTGTTATTATTATTATTATTATTATTAACAGTAGTAGTAGTATGAGTAACTGCTGACTTTAACTGGAGTCTGAGTGACATCGAGTTTCTTCAACTCTTTTTGCCTCTTAGACACTATTATATTCTTGTCTATCTCAGCAATGATGCAGTCTGGTCAAACTCAATTCTTCCTCGAATATATACTTTCCCCATTTTAGACACATGGAGATTATTCTGAAAATTTTGACAATCACTGATATAGTGTGAATCTTTCTAGAATTTTTTGCTTAGAAATGGAAAATAAGTCTCACGTTTTGTTTTACAAAAGATTTTGGTTAAATATTAAGGACTGATTCAGCTTCAAGATTTTTTAGAAACTTTATATACGACTAAAAATTATCAGTTCATTATACGAGGTGCATACGATAAGTTTCGAGACTTTTTTCGTATGGGCACTTTTATTGATAGTACACACATGAAACCCTAGTCTGCAATGCACTTGTACCGTTCCAACAACTTCTGGAAGGCCCCATGGAAGTCCTCTTGTGTTATTGTGTCAATGACCTTCATCACAGCCTCTTTCATCTCCTCAATTGTCTCATAACGACAGCCTCTGAACTTAGGGAATAACCAAACGTCACAGGGAGCAAGGTCTGGACTATAGGGAGGCTGAGCAACTGTCTTGATCTAATAGTCTGTGACAAGGATGGAGTTGTGGACTGGTGCATTGTCCAGGTGGAAATGTCACTGACCTGATTTGAAGAGTGTTGGCTTCTTCCAACGGAATCTCTTCCTCAACTCCCTTAAAACCTCAACATAGTAACCCTAACCCTAACCCTTTGGACAATCAACGCTAGTGTATTGACTTTCTTACTCCTCCCACACCTCTCATTGTCCCTCACAGACTCCCTACCTTGTTTGAATCTCTTATACTACTCAAAAACTGATGATCAATTCATGCAAAAGAAATCTGAAGCATTCCATACGTTTCTGTGGCATAATTTTCAAGTTTAAAACAGAATCTTATTGCATATCATTCTTCTAAAGTGTCATATTGCATTTTTGAAATTCACCTGCTGTGACAATCAGGCTTTTGTCGGGTGTATTCCAATTGCTGCTGTAGCTGTTGATTTGAAGCTGAAATCCTAAAAATTAGTCAGTCATCTTATAAGATGTATAGCAATAAGATACTAAATTTTCAAGAGTCTATGACAATTTTAAATACCCATACGAAAAAAAGTCTGGAAAATTAGCGTATGCACCTCGTATATGTTACTCTGTTGTATATGCTTCCTAGTTTAAAGTTGGAACATTAAAATAAAACGTAAAGATTTAGTTTCCATATCTTTCATCACACCTCCTTGTCTGTCTCTCAGTAATTATGTGAATCTATATGTACGTATGTATGCATGCAATTGTAACCCAGAAAAACGGCGAATCACAGCGTTATTTTCATACGAGCAATAAGATAAAAATGTTTTGGTAATAAAATAGTTTCCCTTTTAATTTGAAATTAATGATAATTTTGTCGTGTCGGTATTCTCAATAAAACGGAGGTCAGTATGAAATACTTAGAAAAACACAAATTCCTCACTTCTAGAATTGAAACAGCATTAAAATCTAATGATCTTATATCTAATGATCTAAATAATCTAATGAATATTTAAGGAATTTTTAAATTGAATTCATCATCTAATATTCAATGAAATGTGACATCTTCAACTCTTGTAAGAGATAAGAAATTATTCAAGATATTTTTAAGAAAAAGAATTCTTCCAATAAGGCATTAAATGAAGACTTTATTCTTTTCACGGGAGTAGATTCAGCTCAACCTACTTTGGAACACTTCGCCTTCTTAATTTGCTTAATGGTACAGTTCGAAATTTCCAAACACACACAGAACCAACCACCAATATATATATATATATATATATATATATATATATATATATAAAATGGAGCATATATGTTAAAAGGAATATATATATATATATATATATATATATATATATATATTTGTTAGCGTCCAAGTATTGCATCCGTTTGGACTACTTGGACGCTAACAATATATATATATATATATATACATATATATATATATATATTCCTTTTAATATATATGCTCCATTTTATATATATATATATATATATATATATATATATATATATATATATAAAATGGAGCATATATATTTAAAGGAATATATATATATATATATATATATATATATGTATGTATATATATTGTTTGCGTCCAAGTAGTGCATCCGTATGCACAACTTGGACGCTAACAAAACGGCTGGAGAAGAAGCTAGATAGAAATTACACAAGAATGTTGCGAGCAATATTGTACAAGTCCTGGCGGCAACACCCCACAAGGCACCAACTATTCGGCCACCTGCCTCCCATCACGAAAACTATCCAAGCTAGACGAACCAGACATGCAGGACACAGCTGGAGAAGCAAGGACGAGCTCATAAGTGATGTACGCCTATGGAATCCCACAAATGGCCGAGCAGAAGCTGGACGACCAGCTCGAACATACATACATCAGTTATGTGAGAATACGGGATGTAGCCCTGAAGACCTGCCAGAGGCGATGAACGATAGGGAGAAGTGGCGAGAGAGGGTCAGGGATACCCGTGCCGGTGGCACGACATGATGATGATGATGATGATGTTAATCTTTATATTGAGAGCTGCAAGAACTTACGGTTTTTTTCTTTTGTTCTTTTTGTAATATATATATATTTATACACCCCCCTCACACACAAACACACATATATATATATACAAACACGTACATATATACAGGGTGGAACGATAAAATTGGTCATGTTGGTGATGTTCTTGACGTATGACCAAACGAAGTCGTCCAGCAGGTTCAGGTCGGGGGAAGAGGGGGCAGTGAGAGAAGGGTACAAAGTCGCAGCACTCCTTCTGAAGCCAAGGCTGGGTCTCTTTAGACGTGTGGGCCGTCGCCGAGTCCTGTTACCACACCCAGGGTCTGCCACCTGCCACCTGATTGCACCAAAGGATCACCACACTCTTCAGCACATTCAGGTACACTTTGGTGTTGACTTTCAAGCCGACTTCGAAGATGTGAGTTGGCATGATGTGGCCCTCACTTGAAACCACACCAAAGATCATAACCGTAGCCGGAAACTTTGTTTTCCTCACCCTGGGCACGTCCCTGTTATTAGTGGCAATCCAGAGTGGGTGCTGGCAATGGTCCTGTTGTCATAACTTGGATCGGTAGAGAGAATGAGTTGTACAGCGGCGCATCTCCGATCTCGTTCGTTAAACATTGTGTCACTTTCAGACATGATAGAAGGCTCCTATCGCTCTTGGGATTTGTACACAACTATCCCACTCGTAGATGGTCTGCAACAAAAAAAGAAAACCGGTTTTCATTAAACGGAAATAGAATCATGTCTTCTTTTCTAAGGCGACAATTTTATCGTTCCACCCTGTATATATATATATATGTGTGTGTGTGTGTGTGTGTGTGTGTGTGTGTGTGTGTAACATATAATGAAAGTTATAACGACCTCTATTCGCTAAGAGCTAAAACAGCATTAAAATAAGAATGTTTAATAAAATTGTATACCCACCACAAAACTAGAGCATATATAACAATAGTTAAACACACAGCACATACACACACATATTTATATATAATATCCAGGATTTATCCTTAGTTTAAGTAGTTTGTTGTTTTCAGAATTATTCATTGGTACTAATTTATTTTGGTATGTAGTTGTTCATTTTCGCCCTTAACGGAAGTACAAATTTAGAGATCGCTGATGGAAAACAAATGATGTCAATTAAGTCAGTAAATCAAACAATTCATTTTTCATATTCAATCGCTTTCCCTTCAATTCTTTCTTTCTGTCTTTCTTTCTTTTTATTGCTCAACTTCTTTGTCTTTCTTTCTTCGTTTATCTCCCCTTATCTGCTCTTACAAGACGGCAAATTAGATGTCAGAACATTTGCATATTAATTACTTTAATTAGCGTGCATTTCTATCAAAAAGCCGCGGCCACGTCAATTGGTACAATACGGTCTCACTCATAAACATGTATACCTCAACATTTCTTTATTCAAATGAAACGTTAATTTTTTTTTAAACCAAAGATAGCTGTTTTATATCATTTCAAGTGGAATATTTTTCGAGAAAAGAGAATAAAATTAAATGTTGTTTTTATTTTACTCTTTAGAGAGATTTTCACACCAGCGTTAGTTGATGGACTTTCACTGAAGTTTGAGTGACAGCAAGTCTCTTCAAGTCTCCAGGACTCTTCTCAGTATTTTGGCCGATCTCAACAATGGTGTAGTTTAGACAGTCTCCGCTCGTACTCTTATTTCCAAGCCCTGCCGTCCCTGTACTAATCTTTTGGTTACTGTACCAAGCATACCAGTTACAATTGGTATCATTGTAACTTCCATGTTCCATAGTTTTTTTAGGTTTTTTTTTGTTCTCTAGCATGGTTTCGGTACTTATCTCTCTTTTCGCCTTCTTTCTGTTTAACTCAGTCATCAGCTGGAACGGCAAAGGCAGCGATTCGGTAGTTGCTTTTTTTTTTTTTTTTTTTTTTTTTGTATACGATCACTTGGCCTGGTCAAGATTAGGTGATCTGTTCATATCTTGAAATCACAGGGGATTTTGTGCTTCTCATTTTCCAGAACGGATCCTGGGTTGTGTATATACCACTTGTTCGTATGGTCAAACTTCAGTTTCTTGCACAATTTTCAGTGGATCACCTTCCCCACCCAGTTGTGTCAAGTTTTATACTCTTTTTGGGTTAAACTACAACATTCGCTTATTATATGATTGATCGTTTTGTTCTATATGTTCTAATCTCTTTATTATGGGACTGATCGTTTTATTCGATATGTTCTCATCTGCTTATTATGGGACTGATCGTTTTGTTCGATATGTTCTCATCTGCTTATTATGGGACTGATCGTTTTGTTCGATATGTTCTCATCTGCTTATTATGGGACTGATCGTTTTGTTCGATATGTTCTCATCTGCTTATTATGGGACTGATCGCTTTGTTCGATATGTTCTCATCTGCTTATTATGGGACTGATCGTTTTGTTCGATATGTTCTCATCTGCTTATTATGGGACTGATCGCTTTGTTCGATATGTTCTCATCTGCTTATTATGGGACTGATCGCTTTGTTCGATATGTTCTCATCTGCTTATTATGGGACTGATCGTTTTGGTCTATATGTTCTAATCTCTTTATTATGGGACGGATTGTTTTGTTTTATATGTTCTAATCTCCTTATTAGGGGACGGATCGTTTTGGTCTATATGTTCTAATTTCCTTATTATAGGACTGATCGTTTTGTTCGACATGTTCTAATCACCTTATTATTGGACGGATCGTTTTCTTCAATATGTTCTAATCTCCATATTATGGGACTGATCATTTTGTTCGATATGTGTTAATCTCCTTATTATGGGACTGCTCGTTTTTTTTCTATATGTTCTAATCTCCTTATAATGGGACTGATTGTTTTGTTCGTTATGTTCTAATACCATTATTATGGGACCGATCGTTTTCTTCTGTATGTTCTAATCTCCTTATGATGGGACTGATCGTTTTGTTTTATATGTTCTAATCTCCTTATTAGGGGACTGATTGTTTTGTTCGATATTTTCTAATCTCTTTATTATGGGACTGATGTTTTGTTTTATATGTTCTAATCTCCGTATTATGTGACGGATCGTTTTGTTTCATATGTTCTAATCTCCGTATTATGTGACCGATCGTTTTGTTCTATAAGTTCTAATCTCCTTATTATGGAACTGATTGTTTTGTTCGATATGTTCTAATCTCCTTATTATGGAACTGATTGTTTTGTTCGATATGTTCTAATCTCCTTATTATGGAACTGATCGTTTTGTTCGATATGTTCTAATCTCCTTATTATGGAACTGATCGTTTTGTTCTTTATATTCTTATCTCCTTATTATGTGATTGATCGTTTTGTTCTATATATTCTAATCTCCTAAGCTTATCACTTCGTCGCCTACATGTTATTCTCCTGCAAATTATCAATTTTTGCTTTGAAAAATTTATTTCACACCAGCGTTAACTGATGGTCTTTTACAGTAGTATGAGTGACAACAAGTTCCCTCAAATCTCCAGGACTCTTCTCAATATTCTGGCCGATATCAATAATGCTGTATTTTGGATGGTCTCTACCGGTCCCGTTATTCCCAAGCCCTCCTGTCCCTGTATCAGTCCTTTGGTGACTGTACCAAGAGCATCAATTACAATTGGTATAAACGTCACTTTCATGTTCCACCGTTTTTTTTTTTTCAATTCCTTAGCAAGGTCCAGGTTCTTATCCCTTCTCTACTCTGTGGTCCGCTTGGACTGAAAAGTTCACAATCCTGCAAATTCTCTTTTTTTGTTGATTATTATTATGTCTGCTTGGCGATCCGTTTGTATCTCAAAAGTTTGTGTGTCTCAGGACAAATTCTGGGTTGTTTATATGCCATTTGTTCGGATGCTCAAAGTTCAATTTCTGGCATAATTCCCAGTGGATCACCTCGTTCACCCAGTCTTACATAGTCTTATATTCTTTCTGTACTAATTTGGTGCATTCGCTTATTATGTGATTGATGATTTCGTCTCTATCAGCACATAACTGACATCTACTGTTTTGTTGCGTCTTATCTATTCTCATTATTATTCACTCATTTGAGCTTTTCACATCAGCGTTTGCCGATGGTTTTTCACTGGAGTCTGAGTGACAGCAAGTCTCCTCAAGTCTCCAGGACTCTTCTTAGTATTCTGGCAGTTCTCAACAATGCTGTCGTTTGGATGGTCTCCACTCGTCCGCCAACCTCCAAGTCCTCTCGTCCCTTTAGTAATCCCTTAGTTACTGTTCCAAACGCACCTATTACAATTGGTGTAATTGTCACCTGCATGTTCCACAGTTTTTTTAGTTCCCTAGCAAGGTCAAGGTATTTATCCTTCTTTTCACATTCTTTCTGTTTTATCCTGTGGTCAGCCGGGACAGCAAAGTCGACTATTTTGCAAGTTCTCTTTTTTTTGTTGATTACTATTAAGTCTGGTCTCCTGGTCGGGATTAGGTGACCCGTTTGTATATTAAAGTCCCATAGGAGTTTATGCGAGTCATTTTCTAGGACAGGTGCTGGGTTGTGCATATACCATTTGTTAGTATGGTCGAATTTAAATGTCTTACACATTTTCCAGTGAATCACCTTACCGACCCAGTCGTGTCTCGCCTTATATTCCCGCTGTGCTAATTTGCTGCATTCGCTTATTACATGATTGATGGTTTGATCTCTGTCACCACATAGCCTGCATTTGCTATTTTGTTGAGTCTTATCTATTCTTGCTTTGATATGATTCGTTCGTATGGCGTTGTCCTGTGCTGCTATTAGGAGAGATTCTGTTTCTCTCATAACATTTCCTTTTCTTAGCCATGTCCAAGTTTTGTCTTGTGAGATATTGTTTATTAGTCGTTTAAAGCGCCCATAAAGTTGTTTTCCTTCCCATTTTTGTTTCCTAGTAACTGTCATTCTGTTGTTCATCGTGTTCTCAGTTTCGTGTCTGGTAGCTGTAAGGAGTCCTCCTTTGTGTTTTTGTATATAGTTTTCGAGTCGATATATGGATGTGTCAACGCTGTCTTCAATGCTGGCAAGTCATCTTCCGCCCTCTTTTCTAGATACATATAGCCTGTCAACGTCGTCTCTGGGATGTAATGCCTTATGCATTGTCATTAGTTTTCTTGTCCTTTGGTCCATTTGTTTAAGTTCCTCTCGGGTCCACTTGAGAAAGGGTCCGGAATATCTAACGAGAGATACAGCCCAAGTATTTATTCCTTTGATGAGGTTTCTGCTATTGAGTTTTGTCTCGAGTAGTTTTCTGGTTCTTCTGAGGTATTCTTTCTGGATTTTTTCTTTCATTTCTGCTTGTTTGATGGTGTCAGCCTCCAATATGCCCAAGTATTTGTAGGTTTCGTTTTCTGCGAGTGATTTTATCTTATCCTTGTTTGGTAGTTCTATCCCGTCAGTTAGATGTCGTTTACCACTTTTCATTATAAGCATTGCACATTTTTCTATACCACATTCCACTCCTATGTCCCGGCTGTATTTTCTAACTATTATTATTATTATTATTATTATTATTATTATTATTATTATTATTATTTCCCTCTTTTCGAGTTTTTCAACGTTCTGCTTCTTTGTTGTGTCTTGTCTATTTTTGCTTTGACACAGTCCGAATGGTGTTGTTCTGTGCTGCTATCAGAAAATATTCAGTAATTATTATAATTATTTTTCTCTCTTTTTTGAGTTTTTTTTTATACCAGATTTAACTAGTAGTTTTCTCTGAAGTCTGAGGGACAGCGATTCTCCCTAGATTTTCAAAACCATTCTATGTATACAAACCAATTTTTAATATTGTTGTGGCTTAGATGGTCTCGATTCTGTTTTTATCTCAACATTACAGAGAATTGTGTCTCATTTTTTTCTAGAATATAATTAACTTATTCCGTGAAAGTTTTTTTCACGCCGGTTTTAGCTGGTCGTTTTTCACTGATGTCTGAATGAAAGCAAATCTCCTCGGTTCACTAGAAAAGTAGAATCGCCAATTGAAAAGTTTCATTTAATGGTTATGTTTTCTATTTTATAAAAGAGTCGAACCTTTTAGTTATGGGACAAAAGTGAAAAGATGATATCCTAAATCGTTTTGTTTTCTGTCAATTTCTTTTTTTCTTTTTACTTTTCTGATGTCTAGCATTTGAGTTGGCCGACCGTAGTCGAGGGCGACCAGAAGGCTCCCTTTTTAATAGCTACTACACCTAGGTGTAGAGGAGGAAGTTACTCCTTTCCTGGGATTGCTCCACTTACACTTGATCCGTACCTTATAATGTTTAGTATCAAGCGAGGAGGCATCAAGTACCATTTTTGAGTCTTCTGTATGACCCAACCTGGTACTGAACCCTGGTCTCCCGGACCATTGGCAAAAACTCCACCCATTATGGCAATATATATATATATATATATATATATATGGAGAAATGGTAGGTTTTCGTGAATCTGACAAAATGATAAAATAATAAGTGGAAAAGTGGATTTCGTACTTTAATAACAGAAGAACTTCAGTAGACTAAACATTTTTGTATTTTTCTACATTTTAGCAAATATAAACTAATGAAGACTGTAAAGAAAGTTATAGAGGGAGAAAAAGGCTTTAAAGACAAGAGATAAATAAGGGAAAAAACAAGGAGAGAAAATGAATATTGGTTTGAGTGATGATCGTTTGGGTTTATTTGGTTTTTGACTGTGGCTCTCTGGGAAGATGATTGGAGCTAGGTGGTACCGAAGTGTATCGGGTTTCATCAGAGATTTGACCAGATAGAGGTGGGTTAATTTCACTGAGAAAGAGGGAAATATGAATGGGAGAAGTTTTTTAAAGAAAAGAAAGAAGAAAGAGGAAACGGAGGGGGCAAGGGTTGAAGCCTATCCTGTTTCATCAAAGACATTGACTATAATGAAGTATCTAAAAGAACAGGAAAAAGAAAGAAAATGAGACAAAAGAAAAAATAAATCCTGGAAGAAATTGTTCTTAGTATGATAGTATTGAGTGTAAAAATGTCTCGGTTTTTGTTAAAAGTGATGAAAGATAAATATAAATCAAATAAATGTTTGATTCAGTTGAAAGTATACATCAGGGCCAATAGATGCTGTTAAATGGAAATGAACTAATACTGGGTGCAACTGAATCATATAACATCTATTGGCCCTGATGAAGACTTCCAACGGAATCAAAAATTCATCTGTTATAATGATTTCTCAAATTTAAAATAATTTTGATAAAATTTTTTTGTGTATTCAGACATAAATTTTAAAGTCGAAACACGTCCGTACAATAAAATGAAATAAACTATCCAATATACCAACAGATATCTTCCTTCCATTTTACCTTTTTCTACATACATTCTCTTGGATTCAATTCATTTCTTCTTTCTCTCTCTCTCTCTCTCTCTCTCTCTCTCACACACACACACACACACACACACACACACACACACACACACACATATATATATATATATATATATATATACTAGCTAATTATTGATGTTTAAATACAGAGCAGCATATAGGATCAAAATGTTCAATAAATGTCAGTACATTGATATGTCAGTACATTGATATGTCTGTACATTGATATGTCTATCCGTAAATTTTGTTATGGGGTCAATGCATTTATTGAGAACTGACCAAAATCTTTCGTTCTAGAACCTTCGTCACTTAAGCTGGTTTTCTTTCATTTGTGCTGCATGACAAACTAAAATCAAGGAAATCTAGGCACCCAGTACAATGACTCCTTTTTATCTGTTCACATGGCCTGCCATGTTCAATTTGTCAAGTTTAGCTCAAGTTTAGTATCGGCAATCTACTGTGTCCACTCACACATTCAAATTTAATTTCACTCATCTAACTCGTCATAACAAAATATGTAAGTCACGTGTACTATTTCTTAAAGTATAGATGTACAAACTGTGAACGTATACATTTTATTGATTTTTTAAAAGTGGTCTGTGAATTTTCATTATTAAAATTAGTCATAATATTGAAATCCTCTAACCAATAATAACAGCAAAAAATCTACACAAAAAATTGCATAGAAATATAAAATAGGTGTAGTCATTTTTGATTGCAACATATTCATATTTTTGTTTACAGAATTTGGGAATAGAAATATACAATAATGACCGTTTTGTGATATGATCTTCCTCAAAAATAATTAAATCCTGCTATGTTTGGTTTTAAAATGAATTAACTTTTATAAGAAATTGATATATATATATACACATATATATATATATGTATATATATATATATAACTTTTTCTTAGTTGTTGGTGAAAAGAGGGAAAAGTAAATATTTCAACATGAATTGGACCACAAAGAGATTTATATTCCTTAAAAAATATTCATTTAGTTCTTACGCAGCGTTTCCAGCCTGTTGCTTTCTTCATAAAACTTTTAACTTTTTTTCCGGTGTGGTGCTCGGTTTATATAGAGGTCACTATTTCATGGTGTGATTGTTTCTTTTAATTTCGGGATAGATTCCTTGTTGTGGTTGGTCTTTCTTGCTTTTCTTTTTCTTTTCCCTCTCTTTCTCTTTCTAAGAGTGTGTTTTGTGTCCTCCCTCGTTGGTGCATTATTTTTTTTATTACCCCAACTATTCATTAGAGATAAAAGTTCTCTGAAGAAAGTTATAGGCTAGAAACGCTGTGAAAGAAATAAATCGATAATTTTCAAAAGAATATAAATCTCTTTGTGGACCTATTCATTTTGAAATTAATGTACATAAATAAAATGGCAGCACAAACAAACTAGAAGTGAATAAATAGATGGTGAAAACAAATTCTATATAACCCCCGTAGAAGACAAAAATGTAACAGGAGAAAGGATTAGATAGTGGAGTTATTAGTTATTTGTCTCACAGGAGATAGATAGATAGATAGATAGATAGATAGATAAGAATACTTGTCGAAAAATGCTCAAAATTACTATGACTCAGCTGGTCTAAAACCTAAAATATCAGAATCATGTTCTCGTTGAGTCCATTGCTCAAGGTTTCACAGGGAGCACACAACTGTCAAACAGAAACAGTAAAAAACGTCGCTAGTTAAACTTATAAAAGGTTTGTCCAGACGGATGAAGCTGTAGAATACACCAACCGTTTCACTGCAGAAGGGTAAGACCACCCCCACAACGAGTGTTCTGCATATGACACTAAACAATCTGATGGTGAGGTTCCAGTAATGCTGGAGCTTTGGGGAATGCGGAGTACCCCTTCATTGCCATCGCTCCCAGGTCCACTCTGGCCCGAAGTGGTTGCACCTGAAAGGGTACAATCTATGAGTCAAATAGAACTAAACTGTTCTTACGTTAAACTGAATGGCTTGAAATAGAACTGTTTTGAAATTTTAAACTACGTACTTATGTTAAACTGAACTGTTTGAAATGGAATTGTTTTTCTATGCTAAACTGAATTGTTTGAAACAACTGTTTTTGACATTGAAACTTTACTTACGCTAAACTGAATTGTTTGAAATAGAACTGTTTTGACATTTAACTATGTATAAAGAAAAACTATACTTACATGAAATTGAATTCTTTGAATTAGAGAGGTTTGACTAAACTGAATAGCTTGAAGTAGAAATGTTTTTGACTATTAAACTGTGTACTAATGCTAAACTGAATTATTTGAAAGAGAACTATTTACTTGTCTAAAAATGGATTTAGATAACCAACAAAGATTGATATGCCATAAAAACCTAACAAACAAATAAACAAACATTTAAGGTATGAGGATTTTGTCACGTAGCTTGATATTTGTGCACACAGACAAAAGTTGATTTTTGAGCTCTGAACAGACCAAAACACGTAGGTATACTGGTAAAATACATCTTGAAATCAATCAGAATCTAAGTAACAGAGAATACATTTCTTAATATGTCTGCACTTAGAAATCAATTCTCTAATTTATTTATACAGCAATTTATTATTTGAGGCAAAGTTCAGAATACATAATTTTCCTTACAGACATAATCTGCAATTATAATAACCTCTTTTATATGCATGGGCTTTCCCCCCACCACCACATTCCTATTTTATTAATAGAAATTTAACTGTTTCATCTTTTATCTACTATAAAGATTTTGATGATGTTTTACTGTTAGCGAATTTTCTGGTGCAAAAGCTGACTTGGTGATTAGACATTCTACTTTTCAAATTCAAATTAGCAACTCTGATTTATATTATTTCCTCATTGTCATTATAATCATTATTAGCATCTCCTTTCAGATGCTAGCCTTATATGTAACATTATCAATCAAACAATTACTGAAGGAAACACCGAAAGGGGAAAGGGTCAAAAGTCAGGTATGGCTGACCATATACGGAAAAAAACTATCTGCCTTCATGGGATCAATTATTGACAAGGGAAGAATACTGGAAGATAAGACGTCTCAAAGAAACGCCACACATATTGGGCTACAGTGACCTGTTGAGTAGACCAAGTATAAAAATATATACTATTTGGCAACCATTTATCAAAAAGACTCGACAAAAATGTAATATATATATATATATATATATACATAATGGAGGTGCCTATGATGTAATCGTTACCGTCCTTGTTGAAAGTGGACACAGCAGCCCAAGTTCAAATCCTGAATATTCGTGTGAAAGGTTTGATATATACATAAATATATATATATATATATACATGTGTGTGTGTGTGTGTGTGTGTGTGTGTGTGTGTGTGTGTGTGTGTGTGTGTGTGTGTGTGCCAAAGTGAGAAAGAAAGAGAGAACATATTCTTACAAACAAATGTTAAAAGAGGATCGTGACTAAATACGTATTTACCAAGACAGTAATAAGTAATAAATAACACCTTTTTTTTTTTTTCAATAGTCCCCTCAGCATTCAGCACATACATTCCAGCGATTTTCGATGGTTCAGAGCACCTCTGAAATTCTACTTTTAATACTACATGAAACTTTTAATGTCTTTCGTGTCCTCAAATCTTACTAAATCTCATCACTTTATCACGTAAGTTGCTTTGTTGTGTAAGGGTTTTTATCTAAATTTTGAATTTTGAAATATTAAAAAAAATAGAACTTTAGCTTTGATACTTAAAATGATTTTGGATATGTTGAACAAAATCATTTTAAGCATTTTTCCAAACTAAATGCCCAGGAAATCACCCAGCATGTGTTGGTTAGCCGTAAAACTAACCAGACTTTAGCTGAAATCTTTAACGTCAATGCACCATATAAATTAGAATATATCTTAGCAAAAAAGCTTTTAACTATTAGGAGAGCCTCAGAGATAAAGTACTTATGTCTAATCCCAGTGATACGGTTTCGCAACCCACACATTGTTAATGTTACATTAATTGATTCGTTCCAACCTGGCATATTCAAGGGAATAGAGAGTCAAATTCACTGATAAAAGATATGTGTGCGCACATTTATGTGGATAGATTGATTGTGAGATAGATACATGAGATGCGACTATAAATCGTATATACATCTGTGTGTTTGTGTATGTGTTTGTGTGTATGTGTGTGTACAAATAGATAGATAGATAGATAAGTGGCCACTATAAGTCATCAATGTTACCCAGAGACATAATGTTGATACTATGTACTATATGTATAATTTAGAATATGAGAAAGTTTTTAGCATCCAAGTACATTTTTAATCGATCCAATTTATCAAATCTCTGTGCCCATCCAGGTTTGCACAACTGATACTTGACACCTGATCATTCTGCAAATAGCAAAACGAAATTTTCCATTCACCTGTTCTATTTTTCAAAACAAATCTTTGACTCAGTTTAAACACCTGTCCCTGACGTCAATGGAATCTTTGATATGAATTACTCAATGTTTTGGTCAATGGAAAAGATCATAGAACCCTGCGCCACACACAAGCACGCACAGAAATTAAATATCGAATTTTTTGGTCCCAATATTGTAAAATTAGATTTCACTCAGATAATGTTATAATAAACAGAAAAAAAAAACTATTTACTGCTGAAATTTAGTTGTTAAGTTAAAATAAAAATATTTTTTGAAAAGCAGTAAAAAAGCAAAACAAATTTGACATTTTTAAAGACTTTTTCTATTATTACATCCAGAAATCTGTTCGTCTGCGTTATGTTATTAAACGAATTTTGTTTTTTGTTGTTGATTTTTTTTACTGAATTTTGTTGGCCTAAAATAGCTCGCTATGTTATTCTTTCTTCGTCTAACATTATTTTAAACACAGTCAGCAAAATATATCGAAATCAATATTTTACACAGACAGCAAAATATACCAAAATCAACATTTTACACAGCCAGCAAAATATATCGAAATCAACATTTTACACAGACAGCAAAATATACCTAAATAAACATTTTACACAGTCAGCAAAATATATCGAAATCAACATTTTACACAGACAGCAAAATTTGTCGAAATCAACATTTTACACAGTCAGCAAAATATATCAAAATCAGCATTTCACACAGTCAGCAAAATATTTCAAAATTAACATTTTATGGTATGAAAATAAAACAAAGCTATAAAAGTAAATGACATAAAAGATTATTCAAGAGTGTTAGACTCCAACCAAAGTCAAAAACAAATTACCTATTTTGAGAGAAATTTTATTTCGAAATGGATAGCCTTGAGAGAATGATTCGTCAGCCTAACCTCGAAAAACTCTACCCTTGGAGTTGCTACTTATATATATATATATATATATATGTGTGTGTGTGTGTGTGTGTGTGTGTGTGTGTGTGTGTGTGTGTGTGTGTGTGCGTGTGTGCCTGTATATATATATCGATTGATAGATATATATATAGAGAGAGAAAACAAGAAAGGAAAATCTGGTTAGCCCATGGCAATGCATCAGAATTATAACTCTGCTCATTGGCCAAATGAGTAGAGTGTTCACTAATGGTCCGGGAAACCTGGGTTCAATCCTAGGTCGAGTCATACTAAAGACTAAAAAATGCTATTTGATGCTGCCTTGCTTAACACTCAGCATTATAAGGTATGGATCAAGGCTAAAGTGGAGCAATCCAGGGATAGTGTAGTAGCTATTGAAAAGGAGCCTTTGGGTTACCCTCGACTGCGGTCACCAACTTTATATATATTTATATATATATCAGAGGGAACAGATAGAAGTATGTTTCTGTTCTTTTTTTTTTTTTTCAATATTAAAGAAAATGATAATTAAATATTATTCTTCATATTTTTCAACTTCTGAAAATAACATTTGATTAGCTATCTAGCACAGTTAATTGATGAAAATTCCCAAGGCGTTTTGAAGGAGCAAGCGATTTAATAGTATCTCTTGATATAAGTTCTATTAATCCAGCATTCATTTTTACTTTTTCTTGACAAGTCCATGCCAATTCTTGATACATTGTGATTTGTGGGCTTTTGGAAAAACAGAAGTTTGTACGATTACAGCACCTGTCATACTTGCTTGCTTCAAACTCTCCATATGGATGTGAAAACCGATTTGTCATTAAAGGTCGCACATCATAGCAAAAAGAAATGTTTTGACAGAGCATTAAACAAAAAATATCTCACTGAAATAAACGTATTTTAGTAAAACACCAGAACAGAAATAAAATTGAGCTTATTTCTAGTCTTTTTTTTATCAGTATTATTTCATTTTTAAAAAAGATCAAGAGGAATCTTCGAAGTAATCACATTCCCAATGTCCGTAAGGACAACCCTCAGCGTGGGATGAAATAAAAACGTCTCGCATTAAAATCTTGTTTTAATCTTGGAACACTTAGATTAATGGTGATGGCCTTAGACATGTTTTCTACCCACTCACAAAATTTGTGAATCAGAAATATTTTAAATCTGTCTAGTGTAGCGATTAACACCATGAGGACAATAGTGAGGATAGATATATAATTCAAGTCAGCCTTTTATGCAAAAAGTTTTATAGTTTCAAGAAACAAATAATAATAATAATAATCTTTTATTAAAAAATTATATCTTCAATTAAACATCATTGAAAAAATAATTTGCACACTGCTGATTTCAAATATTCTCATTAAGTAACAATAATTTACATGCAATTATATGATTACAAACAATCCTATTTACTTCAACTTCATTTGTAGTAGTAGTAAATGGGATTATTTGTAATCATATAATTCCATGTAAATTATAATAATGTAAATAATAATGATAATAATAATACTGGGTGGGCAAGGTGATCCACTGGGAAATGTGCAAGAAATTTAAATTGGACCATACGAACAAATGGTATATGCACAACCCAGCAGCTGTTCTGGAAAATGACACACACAAAATCATATGGGACTTTGATATACACACAGATCACCTAATCTCGGCCAGAAGACCAGACCTAATTGTAATCAACAAAAAAAAAAGAGAACTTGCAAAATTGTAGACTTTGCTGTACCGACTGACCACATAATAAAACTGAAATAAAATGAAAAGAAGGATAAGTACCTTGAACTTTCTAGGGAATTAAAAAGCTGTGGAACACGGTGACGATTATACCAATCGTGGTTGGTGCATTCGGTACAGTAACTAAAGGACTATTAAAGGGACTGGAGGACGTGAAAGTTGGCGGACGAGTGAAGACCATCCAAACTACAGCATTGTTGAGAACGGCCAGAATACTGAGAAGAGTCCTGGAGACTTGAGGAAACTTGCAGTCACTCAAACTCCAGTGAAAGACTACCTCAAACACTGATGTGAAAAACTCTCAAGGAGTAAATAATAATAATATTGTATTCTTCAAGTGAGAAATCATTGACTCTGCAAATAAGATGGCCTGGACATGGCAATGAAGATAGAAAGTGAATCTCTTTTAACAGCAATATAGAACAATGCCATAAGGACTAATTATGTAAAAATTGATAATTCTGAGGAGAATACTTTGAGACACAAACGGATTTTCCAATCCCGGTGAAAAGACCACATCTCGTTTTAGTTAACAGGAAGGAAAGAAATCGTCATTTAGTGGATTTTTGCCATTTCAGCCAAAAAATGGAGTTAAAATAAAAGAAATCGAAAAGCTGGACAAATAGCAATAAATTTTGAAAGACCTGAAAAGGTTGAGAAAAGAGAAAGAAGGAATTTGATTATAATCGTAACTGGAATACTTGGACTAATCCCCAAGAACCTAAGCAAGAGACTCGGTGAATAAAAAATCAGTAAAATAATCGAAACTAACGAGACCATTTAGATCAAAACTCTACTAAAGTTGACTAGGATACTTTGAAGAGCACTAAGGACCTAATAATTCTTGTTGTCACTCTAACTGACTCCAATGAAAAACATCAGTTCGAGCAGATATAAAACTTTCAAGAAGTAAGATAATGATAATACTCAACTGCTTGCATACGCTTTTATTGTATCATGTCTTCCTAAATAATACAAATCATTCTCAAACATACCGATTTGAAGCATAAATGATGCCTTGAAATTTACTTCCGCTCCTGGGTCAGAGTGAACCTGGATGTAAAGGCAATGAAGAGGCGACTCCATAACCAAGAGCCCTAGTACTGGAGCCTGATCACCCAATGCACTATAGTGTCATACCCTGGTTAACCCTCTTTTTGTTGAGGGTCTTAATATTCTATACTCCACCAACAGGGCTGGTATATACTTTGGTGCAAATAACTTCTTTATTTCTATGAATACCAATCGATGGTTGACTCCAATTTAGAATAAGATTTCTGTTGCTTAATATATTTATACTCTGACGCGGACCTGATTTGTCGCAGTGCAGGTTTAATGCAGGAAACAATTATATTTATGATAACAAGCTGAACTCGTACAAAACCAACAATTGAAATAATATATAGAAATTATATATATATATATATATTTATATATATGTGTGTGTGTGTATGTGTGTGTGTGTGTGTGTGTGTGTGTGTCCTATAAGTATCATAGCTAACGTTAGCAGAGTTAAAGATGAACACGGTGACCTGAGTTCAAATCCTGGATGAGGTTTTTGGCAGCTCACCTTAGAGAATGTATTGATCCAATTATTCTCCCTCCAGCTATGGGTAAATAGTAGGGCAGACTAGGCTCTTCACCACTGGCATGGCAATCGATATATGAAAAGAAAAGATTCAAGCAAAGATACGGATTGTTATACTGCTTACGGGGCTGATTTGTTTATAGAAAAGGCTTTGAGTAAGACCAGCCAGTTTTCCGGTGAGCAGATAGCAGAAAAATTGTACACCAGTGTGCCAAATATATATATAGATATATAGATATATATCATCATCATCATCATTTCGTGCCACCGGCACGGATATCTCTGACCCTCTCTCGCCACTGCTCCCAATCGTTCATCGCTTTTGGCAGGTCTTCAGGGCTACATCCCGTATCCTCACATAGCTGCTGTATGTATGTTCGAGCTGGTCGTCCTGCTTCTGCTCGGCCATATGTGTGATTCCATAGGCGTACATCACTTATGAGCTCGTCCCTGCTTCTCCAGCAGTGTCCTGCATGTTTGGTTCGTCTAACTTGGATAGTTTTCTTGATGGGAGGCAGGTGAGCGTATAGTTGGTGCCTTGTGGGGTGTTACCTCCAGGACTTGTTCAGTATTGCTCGAAGCATTCTTGTGTAATTGGCATCTAGCTTTTTCCCCAAATTTTCAGTGGACAAATAGATATGCAACGGTACAACTAATTTTTCACCACTTTTTTGTGGTATATGACCTCTGAAAAACTATTTCGAGATCTATTTTGAAAAAGAAATTTTTGCTATGTTCTCCAAAGGATTATTTACGGTCGAAACACTTTTGGAACAATCAAAATATAAATAACGACAAGGAAGAAATACTCCTATTTGTGTTATAACTTTGTTAATCTCATTATATATATATAAAAGCGTGTTTGATTTAATAATAAAGACACATTTTGTCTCTATAATTTTATTCAAATCCTTTTAAGTTTCCTGATAAGTGTCTTGCTTTCAGGTTAGAATTGGTAGATGAACTTACTAAAATTGTCCCGAGCACCTTCAGACCTTTCATAGGCCATCATCAAGGGTTTTTACCATGTATAAAGAGTGTTTTTATGCTGATGAATTTAAAAAACAGAACGCTATCAACGGAAATAGAATATTATTAAAAAAATACGGAATATTTAAAAAATAAGTAACGGCATTTCAAAACATTGTCGCTAAGTTCAAAATAAATTCTATTGATTTTAGTTGTTTTTTTAATTTTTATATGAAGGGCTTTTAGGATTTGTTGTCGTAGCTTATTAATTTCGTGTACTAACAGGGGTGTTTTCAACTAAAAATTTTCGAAATTTAGTCTTGAAAGAGTTTTAGTAGTAAGATCAACATACGTATTATTTTCTTTGGAGACAGTCTCCCAAGGGACATCTGAACATATATACGACGTTTGTCCTATCAAGAACTTCAATGGAGGAAGAAGATATATTGGAAATAATAAGGCTGGAGGTTTTAGATTTGTTGTAGTAAATGATACGTCTTACTTTATTGGTCGGATCGGTAGGGGGAACATTTTTTTGGATAAGGTCTTTTAGTATATACTCATCTATGGTATAATTACAATGAAACTGGTTTTTTTTTGTACTGTAGGTTTATGGATTGTTTATGGTTTAGGGTATTGTCTATCTTGTGTTCAGTTTTATTAATGAAATGTTTAATTTCTGTATCAACAATGCTGCTGGGACACCCATTATTAATTTTGACAATTTTGGTAAATTCATCCACCAATTCCAACCTGAAACCAAGATACTTATCATGAAACTTGAAAGGATCTTAATAAAATTATATAGACAAAATGTCTTTCTTATTTAATCAAACATGCTTAAATGAAAGACTGCTGCCCAACTACACACACACACACACACACACACACACACACACACACACACACACACACACACACACACATGAAGAAATTAAATTAGTGGAAGACATATATTGGAGAATTTGCCCTGGACTGTGAAATACACCGACTGCTTCTCTGCAGAGGACTAGACCCTCCCCCAACGGGTTTCCCGGATATGATACAAAACAATCTGATGGTGAGGTTCCAGCAATGCCGGAGCTTCGGGGAATGCAGAGCACTCTTTCATCACCATTGCTCCCAGGTCCACCCTGAGACCTGAGTGGTAGCACCTGATAGGGTCCTATCTATGGGTTAAGTAGAACTAAACGATGTACTTATGCTAAAGAGAGTTGCTTGAAATATGACTATTTTGACATTTAAACTTCGTATTTATGCTAAACTGTCTGAAAGAGAGCTGTTTTTGACATTGAGAGTGTGTACTCATACTAAGCTGAATTGTTTGAAATAAAACTGTTTTGAAATTTAACTGTGTGTAAACAAAAAAAACTATACTTATACTTAATTGAATTATTTTAAAAAAACTGTTTGTATGTATAAAAATGCTTTTGGCATTTAAATAACCTACGATGGTTGATGTGCCATAAAACAAAACAAAACTATATTCGAGAACGTTACAATTGTCTATGCAGTTTCATGACAACGTAATTTGGAATGCCGATTTTTATAAAGCTTACACTAATGAGTATCATGACTACAATATCCTCCATTTTTCCTTTCAGACTTTTGAAAATATCATCATAATAGGCGTTCCTGAATACGTTGCTATAAACTCTGAGAAGTATGTATAACCTCTTCGGGGACAATAGTCCCAGGTTTACTAAGGTAGAACTTGTCAAGGTTTCATCAATGGGTCAAATATATCTGTCGGAAAGTTATATAAATAATATAAGAAAATATAAGAAATATGTAGGATTAAATGAAAATTACTAGGAAATTATTATAGGAATACGTAAAACCATATAAGTGTGTACAGATTATTTGTATCAAAGAAAGATACTTAAATCTATAATTATTTACTAAGAATTATTATTATGCGTTGTTTGAAACTATATAATTGCTTGAAATACTTGAAACCATATAAGTTTGTACAAACTATTTGTATTAAAGAAAGATTCTTAAATTTATAATTATTTACTAAGAATTGCCATTGGTCTAATGAGTATAATGTGAGCCAGTGGGCGAGAGATCAGGGTTCAATCCCAGATCGAATCATACTAAAGACTCAAAAAATGGTACTTGATACCGCCTTGCTTAACACTCAGTATTATATGTTAAGGGTAAAGTGGAGCAATCCAGGTAATGGAGTTGCGCCTTCCTCTACACCACCGTGTAGGAGCTATTGAAAAGTGAGCCTTCGGGTCACCCTCGACTACCACTATCATTATGCTTTATTTGAAACCATAAAATAGTGCATAAATTTTTAGTATCAGATGGAAATACTTGAAACTATATGACTGGGTGAAAATTATTTGTATTAAGGAATGTTACGTGAAACTTTAATTGTTTAGAAAGGATTATCATTATGACTTACTTGAAACCAGATAATTGCAAAGAATATTTAAAACCATATAACGGTTTGGTTCAGTTGGGTTTTATGGCAAATCGTGTTTATACATATATTGAATAAAGACTTATAAAAACATTTTGTTGATAAAATATTTTAAATGAACCTGAGCTCTTTATTTGCACATAGCTAAATGGTTTCAAGTATTGCTATGTAATTGTTACAATTTAACTCCATTTATTTGCCCACATTTAAAAGGATATTCCAATAAGATTTGCCATTGGATTGATTGTCGGTAGTTTTAGTTTTAGATGAGTTAGAACGAATTTGTTTACACGCAAGTATTGCTATTGTTTCTACAGTTAAATGGTTTCAATTATTCCTATTAAATATTAATAATTCCATTCAAAATTATTCCTTTATTTGCCGACTGGAATAGTTACAAATATTGCTATTTAACACTAATTATTCTATTTCCACACAGTTAAATGGTTCATGTAATGCTCTGTTAAACCAATACTTCAATTTAGTTCAAGTATTGCTGTTTAACGCCAACAATTCTATTTAACATCACTCATTCATTTTCACTCAGCTAGATTGTTCGTAGTATTGCTATATATCACTAACAATTCAATAAAACATCAATCATTTGTTTACACAGCTGAATGAACAGTTCTCTATCAAACAATTCAATTTAACGTTATTCATTTGTTTTTACACAATGTAAATGCCAAATACTTCTATTTGAGTCAAAGATATGATCTTATTAGGTGCTACCATTCTGGGTGAGATGGACCTGGAAGTGATGGACCGGGGAGTGATGGCAATGAAGAGTTACTACATATTCCCCAGAGCTTCTCTGACTGGAGCCACACCATCAGATGGTTTAATGTCATACATTCATTGGGGGAGTTTTACCCCTCTGCAGAGATGCAGTCGGAGTATTCTATTAACCCAGTCGACTGGGCAGCCATATAATTGTATACAATTTATTTTAAGTAAATCAAGTGTGATTGCATATGAATATTGACACGTAGAGATTACACTTGGGCAGGGGTAAATAAAAAGTGTGATTAAAATAATTGCAATGGAACGTTGAAAATATAATTATTATAATTAAACATTTAGAAATAAATAAAATTTCTGTATTAAATAACCCATAAGGAGTTGATATGTCGTTGAAAATAAACCAGACAAAATAAAACAAATGAATCAAATTTCGGCATTAAATTGCCCATAAGGAGTAGATATGACGTTAAAAAATAAGCCAAATGAAAGCAAAGAAAAAATCCTTTTCAACTATTTACGCAGGATTTGTTACCGACTCGTCGAAGTTTTCTCGAAACAAACAATCCAGTCGACTGGACATAATCACTTTGTTACATAGATTGATCAGCTTTGCGCACACCTTCATTTAAATTTTGAACATTTTAATTTGAAATATATTCAAGTCTTCAGTTTAGATTGTAATTTCGCTTTTGATCACACTGCATTATACATCAATTCATCCGTAGATTGATTATGAAAAGATCACTTGTTCTACATAAATATTTATTTTTCACAATTTCTACACTTGTTAATAATACATGACGAATCTCTTCTGCATACATTACAGCGATTCAAAAATTATATTGATAAAATTCAGCTAATAACAATTTCTGATGACAAACATAAGTTTTTAGTAGCAGAACGTTTGGTATAAGGCAAAAGTTGTCACATCTGCCCACATCCCTCGTATTCCAATAAATGGAAAAAAGGGGTATCCTAGTATGACACTAAACAGGACCAGTTTCTGAGACTCAAGTTATGAATTTCTGGATTGTGTGAAGTCACCCTTAGTTTGCTATCACGTCAATATCGTCTTTGTCCCGAAGTAGTAATACTTGTTTGGATCCAATTTAAAGATAAAATTGATTTGTTTGAAAATTATAAGAACTCAATTGAAATACGTAGAACTATATAATTCTGATGAAATATATGTCATAATTAAATATTTTCAAATAAATTAAAGTTCAGCTTTGAAAAAAAAAATCATATGAAGTCGATAAGCCGTTAAACAAATAAAATAAATTATATCACACAAATGAATCAAATTTTGGCATTAAATAACCTACAACGAATTGATATTCAGTACAATGAAATCTGACCAAACCAAACAAACAAGCCTCTATATTTTTTTAAATAATAAAAGAACTAACAAGGAAGAAGGCACATCATGACCAGACACAAAACACGCGTAAAGAAGATGATTATACAAGTGTCTCAGTTGATGTTAACCACTGAAAGAGAGAGACACACTCTCTCTCTCTCTCTCTCTCTCTCTCTCTCTCTCTCTCTCTCTCTCTCTCTCTCTCTGTGTTATCTGTTTGATAGCATCCACTTGAGAGCAATAGTGACTGGCAAGTTATAAGCTCTGAAAAAAAAAATCGATTTTCTCGGCAGAGTAAACTATTACGGCGGACAGGTACGGAAAGCTAGGAAGATCCGGTAGCTGAGTTTTCTCCGTTTTCGTTGGGGGAGAAGGAGCCCAGATATAACGATGCGCCTATACGCACGCCGTGGAAGCAAGATAAGATAACGGATTGAGCCGAGATAATTGAAATAACGCGTTGTTGGCACAGCAAGAAGTGCGGTTTCCATTTGCTTTCACTTCTTTGTACGAGGGTGATGTCCGAAGTTCATTCTATACGTAAGAAGTCATTTATAGCAATGGCTATTATAGTTTTAACATAAGAAGCCACATACACTCATCTGTGAAAATTGAAGGGCAACAGAGAGATGTGAGACATCGTCTTACATGCAAACTCAACCCCATAATGTTATTATCAGCAGGACTTGTAATAGATGAAAGTAATAACAAATATGTGTATATATGTGTATGATTTTGAATGTGTGTGTGTGAGTGTCTCTGCATGTGGGGAGGTGTATGTGATTAGATATGTCTGTGTATGTGTGTGTATGTGTATGTGAGTGAATATTCAAATATGTAAAAACAAGGGATTTAGAGGATGGTTTTTATTCATAATAGGATTATTTGCCCACGGAAAACATTTCAGTTTTTACATTTAACCTTTATCAGGGCAATGTTAAACTGAGACGTTTTATTTTCTGAATTATATTCAAGTTTAAAATGAAAAGAAGAAATGAGCAAACATTTAACATTATATTTCCATTAAAAGCGTTCTGTTTCAAAACAACCTAACGTAATTAGTTTTCAAAATTTATTTTAAAACGTAGCATATTTGTTAAAAAGATTTTTAAAAATACATTTTCATATCGCTACATAACCTCGAATTTATTTCCATTTCCCTTATATATACATAAAAGTGTATATACATATGCGGGTGTGAGAGAAAGAGAGAGATAGAGATAGAGAGACAGATAGTGTGTGTGTGTGTGTGTGTGTGTGT
The DNA here is from genome assembly GCA_963585895.1 of Sepioteuthis lessoniana. NCBI lineage: Eukaryota > Metazoa > Mollusca > Cephalopoda > Myopsida > Loliginidae > Sepioteuthis > Sepioteuthis lessoniana. The sequence continues at coordinate 38,696,268 of OY757909.1, forward strand.
GTGTGTGTGTGTGTGTGTGTGTGTGTGTGTGTGTGTGTGTGTGTGTTTGTCAATAAAACGATAAAATAATTTCTAAAATAACAACATATATCTATATCGAAAAATTAGGTCTCTCTCTCTCTCTCTCTCTCACACACACACACACACACACACGCACACACACAATCTCTTCATATGTATATATAAATAGCTACTACACCAAAGTGTAGGGGATGGTGCGACTCCTTTCCCTGGACTACTCTACTTACCCTTGATACGTACCTTATAATGCTGAGTGGTAAACAGGAAGGCATCAATACCGTTTTGTGAGTCATTGGTATATATATATATATATATATATATATATATATATATATATATATATATACTGGGCGGAACGATAAAATTGTCGCCCTAGAAAAGACATGATTCCATTTCCGTTTAATGAAAACCGTTTTTCTTTTTTTGTTGCAAAAATATATTCCCCATCTCTTATGGAGTGGCCAGCAGAAATATATGTTTTTAACCAAAAAAACGGTTTGTTGAGTTTTTCTAATATATATATATATATATATATATATATATATATATATATATATGCGTGTGTGGGGGGTGTGAAAAAGGTGTATTTAGGCAGCATCTTTTTATTCAATCAGGTTTGATTAGATAAAATGGAATCCTTATTATTTTGAAGCTTTTTTTTATTTTTTCTTTCAAGCGTCTAAATATTTCATTTGAAGTTACGATCTTGAAAGGCATAAATGATTTCTTCAAAAGAGCCATTTATGGTAAGTTCGTATTCGGTTCGTATTCGAACATCGAATTGTTATCAAAGTAGAGTGCATATGTATTTGTATTTCGTAATTAAAAATGTTTTATATATATATATATATATATATATATATATAATGGACTCTCGCACCGATCTCTGCGTATGAGGACCTGAACGTTCAATAAAATATATGAGCTGCTATATTAACCACACGAGTAATTTGTTCGTAATAATGAAGGCTACACTTTTAAATGAGCTGATAATATATATATATATATATATATATATATATATATATATATATATATATATATATATATATATATATTGCGTGATATAGGTTTATTGGAAAATTGCCAAAATAGATTATAGAAGTATAAGACGAATATATTTTTGTTTCTACAACTTTAGTACATAATGTTTTTATAGGGAGTGGATTGTCTATGCGCTCAACCATTGTCTTTCAGTTCAACCTCAGTGAAATGCCAATGACTTGACATTTTCTTATATCTACCAATTTTGCCTTTCATAATCCTCAAAATTTAAAATCTGAAGCAAATTATCTGTTCAGATACTTAGGAGCTGTGGTTCATATACACACACACACACACACACACACACACATACACACATATATATATATATATATATATATATATATATATATTTATATATATATATATATATAATTGTGAGCCTGCATGTAGTGAAAGAAACAAAGAAATAGGTTTAGGACTTTATTTCTCAAGTTGTTTCATACGCTATATTTAGTCCTAAGCCTGGAGCACTTGATCAATAATCCTCTCTCTCTCTCTCTCTCTCTCTCTCTCTCTTTCTTTCTTTCTCTCTCTGCCCTTCTGAGCAAACTTGGAAACGTAAATGTCAAGATGTTTTCTTTTTTTTTCTCCTTCTTTTGGGCTGCGACAACTTTCAGCTGAGACAATGAATGCGCACAACAAAACCAAGTTAAATTATTACTAAGAGAAATAGCTAGGCGCCTATCATGGTGCAGTAGTTAGGGATCTATATTAAAAAGCTGTTTTTAGTCAGTTTGATTCTCACTGGGTGCTCTACACACGAAAACTTTTGTTAAACTTAATAAATCATTCCTACGTTGAAGAATAAAAAAGTGTGATGAAATCGCATGATATAAAAGATGAAGAAGCCAAACGAAACCCAATATTTGACTTCAGAGTTTTAAAAAAAAAAAAGACAAAAACAAACAACATCTGCATTTGGGAGTTGGACCTGAATATTGTTCGCCCAAACCAAGAAATACGTTTTTTTTTTTTTTAGTGAATGCATGGAAAGGGAAAAAAACAATTTCAAAATAATGCCCCGAATGTGTTAATATGCAGGATGAGTATTTCATATCATGTTCATGGTCAAGCTGAGAGTTTTTTTAACGACCCCCGTGTAATTGTCAGAAATTAGCTAGGTTTTTATCCCCGTTTCTCTCTCTCACCTACGATTTCGCACGAGCTCTCTCCTGCCTTCAAAACACACACACACACACACACACACACACACACACACACACACACACACACACACACACACACACATAGATATGTACTTATATGATTTGCTCTAGAATAGTTTGTGAGGTACGTTTATTTTTGAACAAGTAATTAATGTTCATTTATTTGCACACAGTTAAATTGTTATATTGCCCAGTCAGCTGGGGCTGTAGAATACACTGACAGCTCTTCTGCAGAGGGGTAAGACCCCCCACCCTAACGAGTGTCCTGATTATGACACTAAACAATCTGATGGTGAAGGTTCCAGCAGTGCTGGAGCTTTGGGGAATGCCGATTACACCTTCATTGCTATCGCTCCCAGGTCCACTCAGGCCCGGAGTGGTAGCAACTGATAGGGCCCTATCTATGGGTTAAATAGAACTAACAGCATACTTATGCTAAAATGAATTGTTTGAGTAAACTTAATAGCTTGAAATAGAAATGTTTTTGACAGTTAAACCGTACTTACATTTAAATTGCATGCTTATGCTTAAGTGAATTATTTGAAATAGAACTCTTTTTCGACATTAAAATTGTATTTACACTTAACTGAATTGTTACATATAACTGCTTGAATAGTTTGAAATGGAAATGTTTTTGACAATTAAACTGTGTACTTATGCTAAAGTAAATTGTTTTACATAAAAATGGATTTGGCGTTAAATAACCTACAAAGTTTAAAAACCCAACAAACCAAACCAAACCTAAATTGTTATATTCCTATTTAATACTAATAATTCAATTTAACATTAATCATTTCTTTGCCGGCAGTTTATATGGTCTCAAGTACTGCTATTTATAATTAGTATTTTTATTTATCAAATATTTCAATCTAATATGAACAATTAGCGCATACCTGTATGGTTTAAAAAAACTAATAGTAATCTTTAGTAAAAGATTTTACAGTTTTAATTAGACCCCAGGTCACAGGAGACCTGTGAGTAATGGTAATAATGGGGTACTCCATATTCCAGAAACTGCATGCATGGAGTATCAGATTCAGTATAGTTTCAGACGCAAGACACAGAAAACCTTGTTTTCCTCAACGCAACTGACCTTCATCTACCGCCTTCTAGCATCTATAAAATAAAGTAGGGTTGGGTTCTTGCTTACCTTAATAGCAATTTGAAGTATACTATTGGGGTCTATCATATAGATACGAGGGATTGACATAGCCAGCCGATTGATCGTATCAGACCTCTTCGACCGCTAATCTAGCCCAGCAAAGGCTAAAGTGGAGTGTCGCAGGTCAAGTGACTTCTTCAGCCGCCGGGTCATGGACATGTCAACCACCCGGACCTTGTCCTCAAGCAGTACGTCACCACCCACAGCCTCTACTGGAGCGGTCATTTACTATGCTTAGCTTAGTTAGCACTAGAACAACCCTGTGTTTCGGTGGTAATATTTAGTCCTGTCACAGTTCTTAGAATATGCCAACCGTAATCCCTGCAGAGGGTTAAGGCCAACTAAATCATGGTGTCTTGTGTATGAGACTAAACTAAACATGGGGGTAAGGCTTCAGTTCTCAAGTTCTCGAGATCTCGTGAATATTGACGCACCAATTTGTTACTATTACTCATAGATCCATTCTGACCCGGACTGACAGTCCCTGCTAAGGTCCCATCTATGCGTCAAATAGATCTGTTTGAAAATTATTCGTATTATATATAAATACAGGTAATTATGAGATTGTCAGTTAAAAACGCAGGCATTTATCAATTTAGAAAACAGAAACGGCAACTCGAATACAAACAGTCGACGAAACTGTTTACATTACATACTGAGCTTATATACACGGGAAAGTTACGAATCTGGTATGGCTGCCGGTCTAGGAGTGAAATGATATTAGGGACTCAAGGTGGAGGTGTCTGTGGTGTAATGGTTATAGTCGTTGGAAATGGACACGGCAACTCGAGTTCAAATCCTGGACGAGAATGATTGCATTTCACATAGTACTAATACCCTTGGGAAAGATATGAATCCAATCATCCTCCCTCCAGCTATGGGTAAATTGTAGGACAGACTAGGTTCTTCAGCCTAGGAGAAGGAAAACTCTGAATGCAAACCTGTTAAACTCCGCTTAAAAATTGACCTTGTGTCATATCCTGCCCGAGCGGAGGGGTTGGTAAATAGGATTAGGGACTCTAGGTGATTGTTTTAGTAGTAAGTTGTTTCTTAGCTAGATTAAGAAGTCAACCAGAAGACAGTGGAAAAGGAAGGATATACGAGAAAGAGTTTTGAGGCAGTAAGAGAGAAAGTGAGAGAAAGAAAGAGGCATGGTGATAAGGAAGAAACGAATAAGAAATTGAACGGTAGGTTCCCGAAATCCTGATAATGATAGCAGCAGACGCCTAAATTAAAAATAGAAATATATCGAGAGCAATCAGACGACAGGCTCAGATTGATTGGAAGAAACTCAAACGAAAAAAAAAACTGTTAAAGAGTATGCAGAATAGAAAATTTTAAAAAAGAAAGTGAGCCGTGGAGATTTGAAAACAGGCCGAACATTATGACCCCCACTTTGGGTGAGCTTCGCGAAGGACTGCCACACCGGCTGCAAAGTGTAATAACAAGGTCTGTTTTTGCCTCTTTCGTCCAATGACGATTTATTTCTCTCTCTCTCTGTCTAAAGAAGTCGACTAATTTCATACTCTGTTTATCTCTCTTCAGCCACTACTAAGAAGGGTAGTAGCAAATTAACCAACGTTTTTTTTTATGTTCGTCACTTCTCACGGCGAGGTTACAACTGGGGTCCGACAGAAACTTAAGAGGTAATTATACTCTGATAGACCCATTAAAACCGCCGTTAGATAAATATTTATTAGAACCGTGGTGGTGTAAACTTCTGTTGGGTGCTATGGTGGTGGTACAAGAGAACGAAAAACACTGAATTTAAATCAGCTACACTTCGTTTAAAAATTTACTTTCCTTTCATCCTGTTCGTTGCAGAGGCTTTACGTAACAACATATTTGACAGATGCAGTTATTTGTAAAAAATGACTTTGATACACCATAAAAAAAAAACAAGTAATCAAACCAATCAAAATCGGAATATTTTATTTTAAAATACTGAGACAAGCTTCTTAGCTATCTATCAAGTTTGATTTGGTTTCTTTGTTTAATGGCATATCAACTTTGTAGGTTATTCAATGCCAAAATCATTCTCCTAGAAGAACAGCAGTGGTACTATATAACCCATAGCGAGGAGGACAGAGGGTTCATACCTTTCCCAATGGTATTGGCCCGAAAGTGAACGTACTACCGCGACTGGAGTACGAACTCACTTATCACGATGCTGCAACCCAGCGCTTTACCCATTTCACCACGAGGACACCCCACTATATATATCTAAGTTTTATCTTATTTCATTCTCCTTTTCAAAATAAGCTCTGAGTTATCATATTTACCAACCCCTCCGCTTGGGCAGGATATGACACAAGGTCAATTTTTTAAGCGGAGTTTAACAGGTTTGAATTCAGAGTTTTCCTTCTCCTTGACTAGTTGCCTCACCAAGGCTGAAGAACCTAGTCTGTCCTACTATTTACCCATAGCTGGAGGGAGAATAATCGGATTTCCCAAAGGTATTAGTACTATGTGAAATGCAACCAATCTCGTCCAGGATTTGAACTCGTGTCGTCGTGTCCATTTCCTACGACGATAACCATTACACCACGGGCACCACTGAGTTATGGCGACGAAGTGTAGATATTTTGTCATAATCGCGTCATTATATTGGATGCATAGATTTTTTTACTAAAGACTTTCCAATGGCGAAGCAAAGGGCTGGAAATATGTGAGAGGGACAGACTTTAATTTAGGTCTAAAAGTTTGATAATTCACATTCTGTAATAGATTCAAGAAATTCAAAGAATGCTTTGCTTGTACACTTGCGATAACTTTTACCATTATTCATTTAAAATATGCATGTTTTGTATCCTTCAGGCTTTAGTATATTATTTATATTTATTGTACAAACAAACTTTTTTGATCAAAAATTCACTACTAAAAACATCATTCAGGAATCTTCTTATTCTTAGAAGTTTATTTTGATTTTTTTTAATTAAACGTAACATTTTCACATGAATTATCAAAAAAAATGTTAAATAAACCTTGAATGAAAATGTTAAATAAATTTTAAGAAAAAAATGTCAAATAAACTTTATTTAAACGTTTTCACTTAAAATTAATTTAACAATTTCACGTCAAGTAAATTTAATATTCTCTAAAAGAAAATAAGCTTAATGATAATCTTGTTTATTTATTTTGAACATAATGGGGTACAAAAAAATCGAGTTTTTCGTTAAGTGTAAATCTGTATTTGTTTTTAACAAATAAAAATCTATGAAGAAAATAGAAAAGCAAAGTAATCCAAAATTAATGAAAAACATCCATCACTGTTCTAGCAACACTTGTTTCACCATCTTAAGTCCTGATGAAGTTTTACTAAAACCGAAACGTTTAATTTTGACTTTTCTTTATAATAAATTAATCACTTTTGGATTACTTTCTTTTTCTATTTTCTTCATTCATGTATATATATGTGTGTGTGTGTGTGTGGTCATACACAGACAGACTGTTTCGTTGTATCACAATTCTTCAGTGAAACTAGACACGTAGGACGCTTGAAGCTAGGATCGAAACCCTCCCAACTTTTACGTTAGATTTGTATTATACCACTCAGACCGCAAGTGAAACACGTCAGGTCAAGAATTATAAAGCATTATATAGTTGCTTTCGTTTGTTAACATTTTTGCTTTAGCGGATACCAGAGTGCTCAATTCATTCGAAGAGCTTTGCATTATGCGAGTGGCAGCCGTAAATTCCTTCACCAGGCTGCTCAACCCCCGTGGGGGAGCGTATATATATATATCGAATAACTGCCATGCTCTAATGTATATTAGTTGATTTGTTTAACAGTATATAAACTCTTTATGTGTTATTTGATGCTGAAATTTTATTTTATTAAAACATCCATCGTTGTTCTAGCTAGACTTGTTTCACCATCTTAATTTCCCAATGAAAGTTTTACTAAAACCGAAATGTTTTATCGCTGACTTTCCTTTGTAATAAGCTCATCACTATTTGATTACTTTATTTTTCAATTTTCTTCACACTATCGGATTCCTTTCTATCATTTACTTCTATAACAATATTTGTGACCACACTTCTTAGTGATCTTGCCTAAATGTAACGTTTTTCACTTCAAAATTGAAGAAAAATGTCATTTATTAAGAATTTTATTATCTAAATTGTTAACGTCGATATTTTGTTAGATTCGTGTTAAGCAAATTTTTCAGTAGATTATTTCAACGACTTTGTTATTAAACTACAAAAGATTTTACTCTATAATATAGTTATTTATAAAAACAAATATATTGATATAATGTATTTTTATGAGTCATTTCTATTTACTGTTTTTCTTTAAAGTTTTTGAAAATAGATGTTGAATTTTAGTTTTATTTTATCATTAAACCTAATTTTTAGGTTTTATCATTAAACCTAATTTTTATGTTTTTATAAAGCAAAAATGATGAAAAAGTCATTTCAGAATGTTCTAATTTTAAAATTAATGTCATAATTAAATTCAATAATTCTAATAATTCAATATTTTAAAACTTTTCGATGTAGAAAACGTCTATAACTTTTCTTATTCTCTCTGTTTAAAAATGGCTAAATCTAAGGATCATGAGAAAATATAAAATACCAATGTTATATAGTCATATAATAAATGTGCTTATATACACATATACATGTTCATGCAGGATACATACTGACGCAATGAATAACAGGCGCAGGAAGACTTCTTTAGAAAAATATGTACCTCTCACTTTATTGTAACGTTTGTGTGTGAGTGGGAGCTGGAGACCGAACATAACTGCAATATATATTGACCCCCACTCTTATGGCCGTCAGCGTTGTGTCTTTCTCGTTCTCCATGGCTGCTCAACCGGAGGTCCAGAGGCCCACTCTACTGGCTTTCTCTACCATATCTTATCAGCAACTTCTCTGGACCCCAACTCATCAGGGGCCCCAAGGGCCCCATCGGCCTGGTGTGGCTTTCCCTACCACATCTCGTCTATAACTCGTCTGATCTCCAACTCCTGAATACTTGTCTTGACTGAGTTATATAATAGTTCTACGCCCACTCAATCGCCTACTCAATCTTTGGAATAGCATGTTTGATCGTCATCAAGCGGAAATAACTGTCATGCAGTTCACAGGTCACTCTCTTCCGGTGCACCAGTCTGTGAGTGTACCATGAGAATTTTAGCTTGTCCCATTTTGTTAGCCAAGTCCACCTACGCGATTTCTCCTCATAAGTGCCATCGGAATGTGTCACTTCCTTCCGGTGCATCACCTTGGATTGGCATATTTGGCCGGGTCGAAGATCAAAATACAACACCATGTGTCGTTGTCTAACTCTATTGAGTTGCCATCCTTTCGGCTATCAGGAAACATCTGGAGCATCTCCTACACGCACATAAAAAAGCATACAACTCTTTTTTAGTGTTAGTTCTACTTCAAAATGAAATTTAAAAAAAACAGCTTTGTGGTTATATCTATCTAGATTCTAGTTAACGATATTGATTTCTTCAATACTTTCAGAGCAGTTTTAAAACTGAGACTTGTTTGTTAATGGTGATCAACGAGATAATTAAATCAAATTAACCAGTGAACAAACAAATATTAATTTAAAATGGCCATGATCGCAAACCATGAAATTGATTGGACTTAACTGGGAGGAGATGAGTGACAAGTTGTTTGTAAGTGTTACAAAAATATGATTTATATTTCGAACATATATATTTGTAATAACTTTATATTCTTAAAAAAAGACTTGTAGTATAACAATTATTGTCGTGGGAAGTAGACGTCGCAAGCCAATTTACAATTCAGAGCAAGACTTCGTTTCACTTCACGTTAATGCGCTTGAAATAAGGATCTATCCATCCCCTACCCCTAACTAGGGGTAAATAGTATAACAAACTGGGTTCTTTAGCTTTGATAAAGCATTCAGTCATGAAGAATGGAGATTCTGAATTCAAACCAGCTGTACTCCGCTAGGATATTGAACGTGCCTTTGTCGATTGGTCTGTGTAAGTATGATCAATAATATTCTTAACGATGAACGGAAGTGGCGTTTTTCTTCGCTTTTCTTTCTTCATGTGTACATGATATTATTAACTACACACTTGTAGTAAAATTCGGAAGACACAAGGAAAGACTAGTAACCGTTGTGATAGGCAATTTGATTGCTAGCACATCGAAAAGAAACAGGATTGGTACCCACATTGTCGGATGGCAAATATCATCACGTCAAAAGACAATGCAGAGTCATTTCCATAACGTTTTTCTGTGTTGATAATGGGATGAATCTTATACCGTGATTGTAAATCGATTTTTTGGAATCCTTGCTCAGGAATCTCACGCAGCACACTGGATTACTTTGGTTATTGGAACGGGCTGCCATTTTAAAAGCAGTCGTTTGAATTTGAACTATGCGGAACATTTTCTCGACTTTCCAGTGTATTTCGCTTTATCATTATCCCCATATAATTCAATCGACATAATTGACTGAGCGATTTATAACAAAGCACTTGAATACTGAATGTGTGCGTTCATTTCAAGAAAATTCTATTCTTATTCAGTGTAATGACGTGACAGGATTATTCGACGAGACTGCGTCTTGATCAGACATTCTCACGGTAGGACTGAAAATGAACAAAGCATCGAAACCATTCTAAACTCTAGGGTTATAATCTGATGAAGACTTTTTTGACTAAGTTTTTCGTACATCTGTACATGATATTATAAATGTAGTAGTGCTTCTTACTCGTATTACTTATAACTTTTAAGAAGTTAGATAGCAGGATTTGGGATGCGCAATCCGGACTAAAACAAAAAATATAACTATAAATATCTTAAATCTGAACTCACATTAAAAATATTTCTCAACGGAAGTACTTAGAAATATTTAATGGAAGAATATCAACTTCGTAAGATTTCCATGATATAGAAAATAACGTAACTGTAATTTTTTACATGAATATATCTTTTATTACAATTAACATTTATGACAGTTTATTCGTCGTAACATTTTTATAGAGAAAAAATGAAAATTTTAAATAATAGATAAAAGTAACACATTCGTTTTCATACTAAACATTTGATTAAATATTTCCGATTTGGTTTATTTGAGACCATTCAACCTAGAGATGTAAATATAACATTCAGTTGAATTGACGCCTCGTTCTTCGAGGAGGTTATTTATTCGACGAGACAATTGTATCAGTCTCGATGATGACTACGCGAAAAAAATAGTGGTGTCGGTGGTATTTGCACAATGTTTTTGTTGTATTGTCATCAATTCGTTAGATTAGTAATTGTTTTACTTTACTTCTCTGACCTATCTTGAACTATTGACCATAAACAATATATAAACACATTAAAATTCCTAGAAAATAAAAAGCATATTTAAGTTCACTTCAGCACAATACTTTATGTAAGAAAGAAAGCTAAATCTGGAAGTTTGAAACAAAGTAAAGAACAACTGCTTATTTTTAAAACATCAATGGAAAATTGAAAATTTAATTACTTTTACAAATAAATGAATCAAACTTGGGCATTAAATAACCCACAACGAACTGATACGTTTCTAAACAAAGAAACCAAACAAAATCAAACAAATGAATCTAATATTGGCACTAAATAACGCAAAATGAGTTGACATGCCATTAAACAAACTGTTGTATAGTGGCTCGTACTTCGTAACTTCCGTTATCGCGATGGTATAAAAGACGTCGAGTTTTTTAAGCACGACAGCGTTCTGCAATATCTCGGTCAGTAGTAAGACCAACTTCAGACATAACACCCACGGCGCGAGACTTGTAATATTTGTTGGACTGTACTACTTCAGTTAATAAATAGTTAACTCTATTTCACTGTCTATCTCTTCCTTATCGCGATAAAACACAAACCTTACTTAACTTTTAACTTTTTCTTACAGTTATTGATTTATTTTATTTTGTATGCTGAAGTTTTCCTAAAAAAATTAAGCCAGATTAACCAAATAAATCTAATAACCAGAAAAAACAGATGAAACAAATTAAAAAAGAAATAATTTATGCAACATTGTTTTTTACCATGAAAAATACGCATATTTCCAGAATCCATGGATTTCTTTTAGCAGTTAAATCAACTGCTCTTGGAACTTTTTAAAAATTATAAATACGATGCAAATGAACTTACAAAGCTTTTATTGCCCGAAACATTTAAATCATGATTTTGAAATGTGCTAATTCCTTTAAACTTTATTCTTATATTGCTGAGTATACTAATATTTTGGCGTGAATGTTTGAAAAATGCTCAGTTTAGTGCAAGGATCAAAGAAAATTAACTTATTCAACATATGATGAATAAATGTAATAAGACACGCTTTACTCGCAGTTAATGAGCAGTTGCAGAAAATCATTAGACTCCATAAGCGAGTCAATTGATCACTAAAGATAATTAAGCATGCCGCGAAATGTGAGCAGTTGTAGTGGTAAAGTGTCCTGAAAACCAAAAAAAAAAAAAAAAAAAATCCGATTCGCTCCTTTTTGTGACAGGAAACACAATTGAATCAAACTGAACTAAGAGAGAAATAATCACCCAAAGACCCGGGAAGATTTGGTTTCTACTTGAAAAAAGAAATACCCTTGAATCTGCCACGAATATTACGTCTGTCATCCATTTCTACTTATTTTTTCGGCCTCAGTGACAAAACCAAGAAAATAAACAACAGAAGGTTCTATATTGGAAGCGTGTTGTGTTTTTCCGTTTTCTCTGTTCACTAAATGATCGGACAATCACCATTACTGACATAACAGTCGTCAGTGACTATGTTACGCGTGAAATTGTTCTTATCATGAAGCAGGAATTGTGTGTATTAGCTATTTTTTTACGATTAATATTTAACTGGTATAATATTTTTTGGCTAAATTGGCTGAACTTGTAAGATAAGAACCAGAGCAAATGAATTGTATATGGCAATGAATTTTTTGTCAACAGCTAGTTGAGAAAATTCTTCGTCATCAACAACTATAGTGTTGTAAGAAATAATTGTGTGACAGGAATTGTCAATGATAAAGGTTTCTATCTTCTCTGTTGCCACGTCATTCAACCTCTCTACGCCAAAAGTACATGGTAAGCTCAGAGAATGTTAATCGTTATGTCTTGTTGACATAAGGAAACAGCTACTACACTCTGATCCTAAAGAAATTGCGATGAATTGGCTACTGTATTCAAACTCAAGACATTTTAATTTTCGCAAAATATGCAATGTGATTTTTAAAATCTGAAATAAAATTTAGATCAATTTATCTTTTAATTAACTTTAATATAGATGAGGAAATTTGACTTGCTGGCGAGTACTAATTTCACGAGCTTTTTAATTAAAATAGCAAAGTTGATAAAAAAAAAAAAAAAAAGAGAAGCGTTTATTTTGTTAATTTATTTTAAAGTCTTGCGGCATTCTTAATTACTATAAGTATGTAGGTACTATAAGCTACGAATATTTTGTATTCCTTTTTTCCCAAGTGTTGGTTTAAAAGTGAAGCCAGTTGTCTGGAGTGGAATTTGAGCCAGCAGCTCATTTTTCTTCTTTTTTTAAAATTCAAGATTCAATGCAAGTGATTGCTTGAAACGAAAGATTTGTTTTCTAATTATTTCTATTATGAATAATAATTTGAAGCTTAAACTGTTTACAAAAAAGTATCAACCATTGCAACTGTTACAACTCGGCTACAAGTAAAAAAAACGAACCGAACTGAATCTATCATTGCTTATAAAAAAGACTCCAGTTTCCTTTTCTTGTTTTAATGGCATATCAACATTCGCAGGTCATTTAATGCCGAAGCAATCCTTGTTAAACAATAGTGGCACTATCTGATTCATAGCTGGGGAGGATAAAGGCGTTTATACCTTTCTTTAGGGTATTAATCTGAAAGAAAACTTAACAGCGTGCATAAAGTTGGAACTCACTTTGAGGCTGCAGTCTAGCCATTATGCTACGATCCGATCCGATGAGATATTGATCAAGGGTTAAATTTAGGTTATATTTGGTTTGGTTTGGTTTGGTTTTATGACATATCAACCAATGTTGGTTATTTAAAGCCAAATCTTGTTATTTACATTCATATCAAATATATTTGTAAACACATTTTGTAGGTGCACACAGTTAAAAGATCAAACATTTCTATTTCTAACTATTAAATTTCGTATAAGTCATTTGTTTGCACTCTGCTTAAATGTCAAAGTGCTATTCGACCTATAGAGAGGACTCTATCAAGTGTTACCACACCGGCCCTGAGTGGAACAGGGAGCGATGGCAATGAAGAGGTACATCGTATTCCCGAAAGCTCAAGCATGACTGGAGCCAAACGGTGAGATTGTTTAGTGTCATATTCAAGACATTCATTGAGCAGGGGCTTACTGCTCTGCAAAGAGATAGTCGGTGTATTTTACAGTCCCAGCCAACTAGTCTAGCTAAATGTTGGTAAATTTTGATGCTACAAATTAGAAAATATTAGTGTATATTAGACACAACAACTCTTTTTTAAGAATATCTTACAGTATTTGGGGGTGTATAATACATTGATGCGTGTTACATATGAATGCGTGTTATACACAGATAATTAGTGTAAAAGTAAGTAAGCAATACAAATAAAAGTTGGCGACCGTAGTCCAGGGCGACCCGAAGGCTCCCATTTCATTAGCTACTATATGGAATTGTTGGGGAGGGTGCTACTCCTTTGCCTGGGTTACTTCACTTTTCCCTCGATACTTACCTTATATTGCTGAGTATTCAGCAAAGAGGTATCAATTACCTTTTTTAAAGTCTTTGATATGATGCGACTTGGGATTGAACCTAGGTCTCTCGGACCATTGGCGAACACTCTACCCAATGAGCCGGTAACACAAATATACATTATTAAAAATGAAGGAAACTAAATTTTTCCGTGTGAAAGCGTAAATTTCTGGAATAAGTATGTCGATTTTCCAGATAGAAAATCCTTCTTTAAACATTCTGATATCAGCAAAGAGTTGGTTTTTCCTTTCTTTATTTTTATTCATTTATCTATTAATTTATTTTTCAGCTGTAACAAATTCAACAGACAGTATTTGTAGCAGTCGAGTTATTGTCGTTCAATTGTATGCAAAACAGAAAAATATTGGAAAAATACAAACAAAAGAATATTCCATTTCTATTTCGGTAGATCGATATCTGCATGACAAAGCAATCACTAGCTGAAAATCCTTCTAATTCTTGGATTTATCCATTTCTAATAAAGAAATGGAGCTGGTCATGACGTAACGGTTATCGCTGTGGGAAATGAACTCGGGTAACCGAGTTCGAATCCCGAAGAAGGCGGTTTGCATTTCACATAGCCTTAAAAATGCATAAATCGACAAATCTTTCTTCATTTATCTGAAAATATCAGAGCAGACTTGGCTCTTTAATTTGGTAAGACAATGTATTCGTAGGGAACAGAAAACTCTGCATTCCAACCAGCTGTAGACCTGAAGAAGGATGGGCTCTACTACATAGCCAAACCAGGTTACGGGACAAGTGAATAGAGAAATAAATGCAGTGGTGACGCTCCAATTAGAGAGAGGTTTAAGTAATGAGTAATAAATGAAAAATTATGCTAATCTGTAAAATTACTTACAGAAAAAATTCATGAAACAAGCCAATGTATTTTGAAGTGTACATTTTTCTTTGATTTATTAAAGTTTTCTTTGTAAGTTAACTATTAAAAATTAGGAAAAGAAAATTTATTCAAAGAGGAACTTTTCCACCGTTACTGTTTGTTAATTATATTGTTTATTTGGTTTTTATGACATATGAACCTTTGTAGATTGCTAAATGCCAAATCTATTCGTGTACAACAAATAGTTCTATTTAAAACAAGTCAGTATATAAGTACACAGTTTAGTTGTCAAATATTTTCAGTTTAGTCAAACAGTTCTATTTTAAGAATTCATTTTAGTATAAATATAGTTTGAGTTCAATTTCAAACAATTCATTTTAGCATAAGTATGCAGTTTAAACGTCAAAATAGTTCTATTTCAAGCAATTCAGCTTAGCGTAAGTACACAGTTTAGATCTGTTTAATCAGTAGGATCTTATCAAGTGCTACTATTTCGGGCCCGAGTAGACCTGAGGGCGATGCCAATAAAGTAGTATTCCGCATCCCCCAAAGCTTCAGCATAACTGGAACCTTATCATCAGATTGTTTAAAGTCATATCCTGCACATTCGTTGGTGGGGGTCTTACTCCTCTGCAAAGAAGTAGTTGGTGTATTCTACTCCCCTACCCGACTGGGCAATGATTATATAGAGTCTTACATTATCTGTAAATGTGTGTGCGAATGGATGAGTAAACCCATCCACTTAACCACGGAGAAGATGCAAGACAAGGTGAATTTTAAATGGAGAAAATGTTTTTGAATTCTCCATGACCGGTTACTTTACCCAAGCTAAGCGGCTCAGTCTTTCTCATATTGTTGCAGGAGAGAAGAAATGGATCCATGTTTTCCCAAGTACATTTGTAGAACAGCGTATGGAGTCATACTTTCATTTTTAAGTCCGCTTTGAACCAAAGTGGCCTTATCCACTAAAGTCCAATTACTGCGTCAAAAAGAACTGTTTGGTTGGTTGATTATTTTGTTTTATGGCGTCCTGTTGAGTCAATTTAGTCCTATTTCAATAAATTCAGTCAAGCATAAGTAAACAGTTTCAATATCAAAATAAGTTCTATTCTTTAAAATTTAGTTTAGCATAAGTACACAGTTTAGTTCTATTTAAAACAGTTCTATTTCAAACAGTTCAGTTTTAACCCTTCATTGCCATCGCTTCCAAGTCCACTCTGGCCCAGAGTGTTTACACCTGATAGAGTCCTATCTATGGGTCAAATTGTACTAAACTGTGTTCTTATGCTAAGCTGAATAGTTTGAAATGGAACTGTTATTGTATGCTAAACTGATTTGTTTAAGATTGAATTGTTCTTGATACTGAATTTGTACTTACGTTAAACTGAATTGTTTGAAATAGAACTGTTTTGACATTTAACTGTTTGTAGACAAAAACTATGCTTATACTAAACTGAATTCTTTGAATTAGAACTGGTTGACTAAACTGAATAGCTTGAAATAGAAATGTTTTTGACAATTAAATTGTATACCTCATGTCTTTATAACTACTTGACTAATAAGAACACCCCCATGTCACTTGCTATGGACTAGGTTGACTCGCTGGGAATGTTGTCAATCATGGCCTGGATCTCAACAACAAATTCAGGAATTCTTTTCTCATCAGAACGAACACAGTGCAGCTCCCGAGCTGCTGCACATTCGTAATCACCGTTGGAATCATCCGACTCTTTTCAGATCCTCTGCACTTTTCTCAGATTGACAGCGAAACGCAATGAAATCTTTATACTGTAGCTTCCAGTGAGTAGTTTCCAAATTACTGGGGTTGTGAGTTGAGCCCTGCTGTTGCTTTCCTCACAGACAACTGATTCTAGTTTCCGGTACAGTAGACAAAAGCTGAAGCAAACAAAGCGAAGGCACTATATCAATAATATAAAGTGGTGATAATTTACCCGTCGCAACTTCTCTCTCTCTCTCTCTCTCTCTCTCTCTCTCTCTCTCTCTCTCTCTCTCTCTACATATATATATATAATTAGAATTCTAGAAATTTATCGAAGAGAGGTAAATGATTTGATTAACGTTTGCCCCAGCGATTGGTGCTACTGACACTGACAATCGTGTACACGTTTTGAGTGGAACGATAACTGCACCTCACCGGCGCAAAGCCTCACATTCAAGTTGACGCCTGAAATTCGAGATACGCGACTTTTCAGACAATAAGAAATTCGTTCTCTTCTTTCAATTAACTTCGTGAAATACGAGCTGCATTTGTCGAGCAGGTTGCCTCAAGGCCGAGAGACTGAACAGCACCTGGCAATGACAAGAATGGCGACAGAGACACCAATCATTTTTATTGATTTGCTAACCCAACTTCTAATTCAGTCCAACCAAAATTACGTGCGTACACACACACTCTCTCTCTCTCTCTCTCTCTCTCTCTCTCTCTCTCTTACACACACACGCACAAAAACATATACCTATGTTCTTTTATTTTTTAACGTCATCTTAGTAAAAGATCAAGAGAGTCCGTTCATTTTTCGTCTTTATTACCAATATCCATAAAGAATTGCTGTAGAAAGGGTTATAATTGATGACAGGCAAGATAAATGATAGATTAAAATGATTAACACTTGAAATAAGTTTTCAGCGATTGATACAATTTTAATTGTCTCATACAAATAGATATAACAGGGCAGTGGTCTCCATAAGTGTCTTGGACATTCACCAAGGTGTATGGAGGATCGGCAGTTGCCTATACAGCAAGTTTCTTTTATCATCACAATCGATGTTGTTCAAAAGAAGAGCAAGGACGAAAACAACGTAGAACTGCTTTAGAGACACAAGATTCTTTCCTTCTCCTAGACATGTTACTCAACAAGAATTTCCTTTTATTTTATTGATTGGTGGGAGAGAAAAAGATGGATTCATGCCTTTTGGACCTTGCAGCTTTTCGTAAAACGTAGACATTTCTTCTACCGGTTTCCTTCATCTGAATTAAATACGAATACCGCGCAGTCTCTGGGGCTTAGTATAATCTGAACGTATCCCCTGATGAGTCGTAAAACCCCTCTACCTGGGTAAGACACTAAATGAGATTTGATGATAAGGATACAGTTCAAGAGCCCTGAGGAGTATGGGCTACCCCTTCATTGTCATTCGTTCACTAACTCAGAATCGGAGTACAAATTTGATTGGTTGATTGGCTTTTATGACATATCAACCCTTATAGGTCATTTAATGCTAAATCCTGTTTATAAAAAGTTGGTGACCTAAGTCGTGGGTGAACCAAAGGCTCCCATTTCCATTGCTACTACACCGACGTGTAGAGGAGGGTGCTACTCCGTTCCCTGGATTGCTTCACTTTACCCTTGATCCTTACCTTATAGTGCTTAGTGCTAAGCAAGGTGGCATCAAGTACCATTTTTGAGTCTTGGTATGTCTCGACCTGGGATTGAACCACGGTCTCCCGGACTATTTGGTGAACTCTCTCTTCATTAGGCCAATGGCTCGGTAATAAATATGCATACTAAATATATATGATTTGTTAACGAATAGTTTGTAGGTAAAACTTTAAACAAGATGGAGCTCATTTGTTTGGACTCATTTAAATGGTTTTAAATAATGCTATAAAACGCTAACAATCTGTTTTAACTACCAGTTTCCCTTATCTGCATGACACACGAATACCGCCCAGTTTCTGGGGCTTATAATAATCTGAACGTATTCCCTGAAGAGTGGTAAGACCTCTCTACCAAAAAATGGAGTGTTCATGGTAAGAAAGTAAGTGAGATTTGTTGATGAGGCTCCAGTTCTGGAGCCATGGGGAGTATGGACTACCCTTTCATTACCACGTTCAGTAACTCATTACTACGTTCAGTAACTTCATTACTACGTACAGTAACTCAGAATCGGAGTACAAATTTGATTGGTAGATTGTCTTTTATGACATATCAACCATTATAGGTCATTTAATACCAAATGTCAACGTTTTACAAAAAGCTGCAAGGCACAAATGCCTTCGGAAAAGGCATGAATCCATTTTTTTCTCTCCCACTAATCAATAAAATAGAAGGAAAATCTGGACTCTTTTATTGAGTAACATGTCTAGAAGGAAAGAAGCTTTTTTTTACTCAGTTAAATGGTTATGCATGTATGATTTGTAAGTGAATATTTTGCGGGTAATTATATTTTAAAATATGTTTGAGCAAATTTTATTGCTCAGAATTAGCAATTGCTAATGTATCTACACAGTTAAATTGTTTCAAGTATTGCAATCTAAAACGGATAATTCTATCTGATATTAATAATTTTTTTTTGCACACAATGAAGTATGGCTATTTAACTTAATTCATTCAGTTGAACATAGTCAAATGATTCCCTGTATTGCTATGTAATTCAAATAATTCCTTTTTTGCACCCAATCTAACAGTTCCTTGTATATATTTACCCAACCCCTCCGCCTGTGCAGGATATGACACAAGGTCAATCTTTAAACAGAGCTTAACAGTTTTCAATTCAGGATCATACTTCTCCTAGAATAGTTGCCTCAGCAAGGTTAAAGAACCTAGTCTGCCCTACTAATTACCCATAGCTGGGGGAGGGGATACCATTCCCAAGCGTATTAGTGCAATGTGCAATGCAATCAGCCTCGTCCAGGATTTGAACTAGTGTCGTCGTGTCCATTTTCAACGATGATGACCATTACACCACGGGCACCTTTAACAGCTTCAACTATTGCCATTCAACACGAATAATTCTATGCCCCATTAATCATTTCTTTACACACAGTTAAATGGCTTCAAGTATTACTAACGGGCAACTATTAGTTTTATTTGCACACAGTTAAATGGTTTCAAGCATTGTTATTTAACATAAACTATTGAATTTAACAATTATTTATTTACACAAAGTTAAATGATTAAATACTTCTATTTTAGAGCAGGAACTCGATCGAACCATTTAATCACTCCAAGCCAGAGTGCTCCGAAGAGTAACAGCAATGAAGGGATACTTTACATACATCAGATGTCCAGGACTGGAGCCTCAACATCAGATGGTTGTGTCATTACTGGGACACTCGTTGGTTGTGTCTTAACTCTCTGCGGAGATGTAATCAGTCTATTCTACAGCCCTAGCCGATTGGACTGGACCTATTACGGTTCTATCTATGGGTCAAATAGATCTGCTTGGAAAATATTTGTATTCGATAGGAAAACTTGATACTATCTAACTGTAAGCAAATTATTTGCATTAAAAATGTTTACTTGAGGCTGTGACAATCTTAAAGTTACCTCTTCGAAATCGTCTTATCAACTGTCAGAAATATTTGACGTAAAGTCGGGATCTGAAATCACTTTCAGTCGAGATCTGTGTGCAAACGAATTTTCCCAAGGCACTAACAGAGTCGATGAACATGGAAAAATTATTTGCTAATCACAGATAGTAGCTGAAAACCCGATCTACACTAGACAAGGGGCCAAGATTTACTAAGAATTAATAATTCCTTGAAATAATATACGAGAAATTTTTGGCATTATATAGGTACACTTTGTATTAAAATTACGTGTAAATAAATATTTCTGTGCAAAAGAACAGAGCATATATTTGTAAACGTAATTAAATTTCGGCATCATATAACTCATAAAGAGTTTATATACTTTATAAAAACCAACCAATATACATGAAAACAGCTATTCAATAAGGTTTACAGCAATAAAATATGTAGGTACTTTATATATATATATATATATATATATATATATATATATATATACGAAGAAAAATATATATGAAGAAAAAAAATATATATATATGAAGAAATTAGAAACAAAAACAAAGTAATCCAAAAGCAATGGTATTATTATAATGGAAAGTCAACGTGAAAACGTTTTGGTTTTCGTAAACCTTCATCAGGACTTTTAATAAAAATAAAATAACGGCGGAAAAAGAAAATATCAAAGAAAGATCATATTGTTATTCACTTCCACATACACACACACACACATATATATATATATATGTGTGTGTATATATATATATATATGTGTGTGTGTGTGTGTGTGTGTGTGTGTGTGTGTGTGTGTGTGAGAGAGAGAGAGAGAAAGAGAGAGAGAGAGACCATAACTGAACAAAAATGACTCATTATAGAAAGGTTTTTATTTGGGTAATACCCTTAAAAATCTAAAGCTTCGAGCATAAATAAAATTTCCCACCAATTTGCCACAGAATTATTATTCTGTTGGATCAGTAACTGATCATCCTTTGCAAATCATCCAAATTCTCGATATAATCAACACAGCTGAGAAATGATTATTTGGATTCTCTATTCCTCCCGTAAATATAAGCGCTAATATAATTATGGACAGCTGTTACTATGAGAGCCCACAGTTTTCATCATTTGTCTACAAGGGGGTGTCCTCGTGGTGTAATGGTTAAAGTGATAGACTGCGGAATCGTAGCAAGCGAGTTCGTACTCCAGTCGTGCTTTCGGGCACATACCCTTGGGAAAGGTAAGAACCTCCTTATCCTCCCAGCTATGGGTTAAATAGTACCCCTAGTGTTTTTCTAGGAAAATGGCTTTGGCATTAAATAACCTGCAAAGGTTGATATGCCATTAAACAAAGAAACCAAACCAAACGAAACCAATTGTCTACAACATCATTAAGATTTGTATCATCTTGCTATGTATGTATGCAACCGTAACCCTGCAAAAATTGCTCATCATAGCGTGATTTCTTTTAGCAAGGCACTTCAAATGTTTTTATTAAGAGGATATAACACTCGCCAATTCATTCAGCAATAGAATGATTATTTAGGGGTGTGAGATCGCACTGAATCTTTTTACGCTCGACATACCACATCTATCGCCTTTCCTTTCGTGTCGTTGAAGATTTTTACAAGATAAGTATGATTCTTTCTTAGATCTTTAAAAGAATAGAAACCTTGAAGCTTTACGTGAGATGGAAAGAAAAATAAAACAATGGCACGAATGATAACAATCTTAAAGGTGCCTCCTCAAAATTGTCTCATTTAGTGTCACAAATATTTGAGGTAAAGTCGTGATCTGAAATCGTTTTCATCCGAGATTTGAGTGCAAACAATTTTTCCGGGACACTAATAGACTCGATGAACACATTGTCGATAAGTATGGAAAAATAAAACAATATTTGCTAATAACAGATTCTAATTGAAAACTCGATCTGCAATAGACAAAAGGCCAAGGCATTTTTTCTTGTTTACTAAACGAAATATAATCTCAAGGGTAAGATCTGAAGACGTAGACAAAATTAAAAGCAATAAGTCTTCTAATATTCCCTTAATTATCTATTTGTAGAATAGGGGGTTCAGAGGTGTTTCGATTAATGATAACTTTTATTCCAGAGAGTCAACCATTCTCTAGAATGAATGAGTTGAATGACATGTGCATTTTTCTAGAAAATTTACGTTTCATCTATTATTCATTTCTCTTTTTGTCAGTCCAGCTTCAGTATCGATACTTCTTGAACACGCCGCGCTTCTCACATAAGTGGCTGTGTAGTTATTTCCTATTTTTAGCTTAGTTGTGGAGTAAGGCCAGAGGTTTTGGGCACCCACCCAGAGAGAATCGATCTCATTAATTCTGGTCTGCAAATATAACTTGCTAACTATTGCACAACGTGCAGTGTCTCTCTTTTTGTATATAGTTTTTACTAAATTTAGCTTTGATGTGAATCAAAACCAGAAGTAATAGACACCCAGTAAGAATCGATCTCACTAATTCTAATCAACATATCTAGCTTTCTAAACATTAATCTACACGAGTTGCCCTTCTCTTTGAATATAATTGTTTACTAACCTTTACTAACAAGACCAGAAGTATTGGGCACTCACAGAGAATTGATCTTACTAGCTCTGGTCTTCTAATCTACACTGGTAACGCTATGTAAGATCCTCATATTAGAGCTACTATAGCCAATGATTGTGAAACCAGGTGGCCGTAACATTCAAAACCTCTGCAACGCTATAATACTGATGTATATCAGTATTATAGCGTTGCGAAGGTTTATGCCTTTATCAATGAAACGCGATATTCTTTCGAGATGGTGCCATAATGACGAAAAGTCTCTGTATAGGGTTATATAAAACTGTCAGCATTTCAGATGTACTCGGGAGAGTGATTTGCTCTTCTAATGGAAAAAGAAACTTTTCTAAAAGAACCTTCGATTGGAAGAAGAGATAAGTAAGGCAGCGAACCTACTGTCGATTTGTGGCTAATTGGCTGCTTGCTTGCTTACTTGCTTAAAAGATGTGTTCTTTTTTCGTTGATGATAATTTATACATTAATCTTCTTCGGGAAGGAAACAAAAAAAAAGACACACAATATTATAACATATACGGTACAAACACTCTCACACATACACACACGCATTATTTACATATGCATGTAAGGTTACTTGAGCATATAAATGGTGGCGTTCGTGGTGAAATGGATACCGTCGTTAGAAATGGACACAGTAACACGGGTTCAAATCCTGGACGAGTCTGTATACATTGCACATAGCACACATACCCTAGGGAAATGTATAAATCGAACTATTCTCTCTTCAGATAAGGGCAATAAGTAGAGCAGACTAGGATCTTTAACCGGTTAAGATGGAGAAAAATTCTGAATTCGAACTTGTCAAGGTTTGCTTATACACAGAATATATATATATATATATATATATATATATATATATATATATATATATATATATATATATATATATATATAAATACTGTAGAAACATTAGTGTTGCTTCCAACAAAGCCTACTCTAGATTCAAGAAAGGTTTCGAAGCTGAAATATATGCGTGTGTATGTTTGTATTACGATAGCATATACACAGACTTAACGGTGTTTGGTTACTGTCATTTTTATGATTCAATAATCTGATAAGTGAGAAACTGAGAGTCACAAAGTGTCATTGATTTTGTATCTAAGCTATCCTAATTTAGATGTTTAAGGGTCATTCAATAACATTTTTTTTTTAAAGAAAATACCTTTTTCTTAAGAATTTTTCCATTAATGTAAACTTTGAAATGGTGAAACAAGAGGTGATTGAACAACGTTGCTCTCTCAACACTTATTCACAATTTTAAAGTCCTGCTGAAGGTTCATTAAGACAGAAACATTTTGATATCAACTCTCCCGCGTAAATTCATCACTTTTGGATTACTTCGTTTTCCTATTTTTCTCCATATATATATATATATATAGTGGGTTAAATGAGGAGAAAACTCTTCACCCCTCTTCTATCCCCCCACCCTTCTTTCCTGTGTTTATTCTGAATTATTTTATCCATAAGATCTGAAGAAGTCCTGTTAATTTTTTTTGGTGTTTTTGATTTATATCAAAAACCCATAACAGGATGGAAATAAATTTATAATCCTAATGTGACCGGTTTTTGTTTTTTCGTAAAGAAAAAAATATATATGTATATCTATGTATTATTTCATTAAATGATAAAGACAAATTATGTCTGTATAATTTATTTAAGATCCTTTCAAGTTTTCTGATAAGTGTCTCAGTTTCAGGTTGGAATTGGTAGATGAATTTCCTAAAATTGTCCAGAACACTTTCAGACCCTTCATAAGCCATCATCGGGGGTTGGTTGCTTGTGTAAGGTGTGTTTGCATTTTTTAAAGAGTTTTGAATGTTTATACCATAACGAAAATATGGGAACACAGATTTGGATAAAACAGGATATCTGATAAATCTATCTATGGTCCGAAAGCGCTCAGGACAATTTCTGGAAATTCATCTACCAATTCCAATCTGAAACTAAGACACTTATCAGAAAACTTGAAAGGATCTTAAATAAATTGTACAGACAAAATTTATCTTTATTATATAATGAAATATGCTTAAATGAACGACCTCTGCCTAACTACATATATTTCTTTGTACATATATATATATATATATATATATATATATGACTCTCCCTGAGTTTTTTTCCCGCCAGTTTTAACTAGTACCTTTTCACTAAAATCTGAGTAAGAACAAGTCTCACTCTATTAAATACACTGACAAATTTCAACAGTGCTATAATCTAGATTACCTCTTTTCTTCCTTTTATCTCTAGCCTCTCCAGTCCCTTTTTCCAGTTTTCTGTTGATCGATCCAAGGGTTCCAACTATAATCGGTATTACCGTCACTTACTTGTTCAACAGCATTTTCCGGTCTCTGGATAGATCGATGTATTTGTCTGTCTTAACTTTCTTTTACATTTGCTTTTTTTGTGGTTCTCTTAAAAAGCAAGATCTAATTGAGAGCAAGTCCTTTTTTTCTTGTATTATTATGTCTGATCTTCTGGCTAGAATTAGATAATTCTTTTGTATGTCAAAGTTCCAGAGAATATTGTGTGTTTTATTTTATTGTACGGATTTTGGTGAGTACATATACTATTTTTCGTCGTGATTTGGTTTGGTTTGGTTATATGGCACATCAACCATTGTGCGTTATTTAATGCTAAATCCATTATTATACATATAAACCGTTCTGTTTCAGATAATTCAGTGTAGTATAAGTACACAGTTTAAATGTTAAAAGCAGTTCTATTTCAAACAATTCAATTTAGCATAAGTACACCATTTCAATGTCAAAACAGTTCTATTTCAGATGATTCTGTTTAGCATCGGAACACAGTTTCCTCGTCGAAAAACAGTTCTTTTTCAGACAATTCAGTTTAGCATAAGTACAGAATTTCAGTGACAAAAAGTTCTAGTTTAATTCATTTTCGCATAAGAAAACAATTCTATTTCAAACTATTCAGTTTAGCATCAGTACACAGTTTATTTCTATTTAACCCATAGATAGGACCCAATCCGGTGCTATCATTCCGGGCCAGAGTGGACCTGGGAGCGATGGCAATGAAGGGATACTTCGCATTCCCCAAAATTCCAGCATAACTGGAATTTTACCATTAGATTGTTTAGTGTTATATCCAGGGCATTCGTTGGTGTCTTACTTATCCGCAGAGAAGCATTCTGTGTATTCTACAACCCCAGCCGACTGGGCAACATTTTTCATCATGGTCAAATTTTAATCTCTTGCACAATTTGCTGTGGATTACCCCTTCCATTCAGTCATGCCTAGTCTTCTATTCCTTTTGTGCCACTTTGTTTCATCTGCTAATTATATACTTAACCATTTTATCTCTGTCACGACATAACCTTTATTAGCAATTATTCAGCATATAATCAATTTTCGGTTTAATATAATTGGTTCTTATGGCATTAATTTGTGCTGCTATTAAAAAAGATTCAGTTTCTTTCTTGAGGTTTTCTTCTTTTAATCCATGTCCACGTTCTTCAAGCTGCAAGGGTGCAATTTCCTTAAAGGCATTGTTTACTGATAAAAAAGCTTTTCTGTCTAAATGATTCATTTTATATTGAAACTACAATCGAAATGCACACGTGAAATGCTAAACATTTACATTTTGTGCCATTGAAAATTTCCAAGAATTTTGCAGAACTTATATTTTATTGAAATGGCAGTCACAAGCGTTGCATTTCAAAAACAAATGTGACCTTGAAAACCTTCCGATCATCTTCATCTTGGCATATACCCACTTTTATATGCCTTTGACTTCTTATTTGATTCATACATTTTCTAATATCATTTAAATTGGCGAGAGGAAAATCAAATCAATTAGACATTTTGATTTGAGGCAATCTTAATTTGGCAAAATCTCAACCTTTTAGTGTTGTTTTTCTTTTTATAATTTTTTTATGATTTTCGGGTGTAGTTCTCAATATGAAAGCATTTGAGATTTGACTTCTTACTTAGTCTATAAAATAATTCCATACCTCGACAATAATAAGAAGTTTCATGCACCCATGTATGGTCCACGGACTTCAAGTTAAGCTTCCCAGTTTTCATCAATTTTTATATTTTTGTTCTTCAAAAAAACCTATGACATTCTCAGGAATGAAACTTTTTTTTCCTCTGAAATCCTGTTGTTATGGATAAAGATTTACATTTAAAAAATATTTTTCCACAACTGATGACGTCAACATATGATAATGAAATCGAGTACATAGCCTCGTACATGATAATGAGATCGAGTACATAGCCTCTTACATGATAATAAGATCGAGTAGATAACCTCAACCAGAGTTTAATCAGTTATCTAAAAGACCTGTGGTCACAAAAGTGAAAAAGCATCCTTTATTCTTTTATCAAAATACGTTTTTCAAATTTGGTCAAAATTCGAAAAAAAATCATGCGTAACGATGATATCACTCAACAATTTTAGTCTACCATTGTCCGTATGATAAAATGCATTTAGTTAGGAAGAATTTGAGTTGATTGGCGCTTGGTAAATAGGCGCTGATATATACAAACATATATAGAAGCTAATACATACACACAAACTAATATATATATATATATATATATATATATATATCAAACTAGGATGATTTACTCCTGAAGAACTCGACGTAGTTCTAACAAAAATTAAAAACAAAAGCTGCTGGTCTTTATAAAATTCCACCAGACAAGGTAATTCGACGGCCTTCTGCTCCGATACGCTGTATATAACCTGAAAACAATAGAGATGGACAAATGGTTGCATCCACCCTTTACCCAAGAAAAATGACATCGGAATTGCCAAGAACAACCCTTACTTCCATAGCGGCTAAGATTCATAATACTCTGCGACTCAACCGCACTGAACCAAAAATTGAGAAAATTCTTTGAAGAGCCAAAATGGTGAATTTTCGGGACTTATAAACGTAATGTTTTTATCAACACAATGAAATACTATTTATTCTTATTATGTTTATTTTTACCTCAGCTCATATAGCAAAGGTTTATTATCTCGCCTTTCTGATTATAGGTTCCGTGATCATATTCATCTTTTTACTTGGTCTACTCAGCAAGTCATAGTAGCCCAAATCATGTGCTGCTTATTTAAGTAGTGCTATACTCCATTGTCATTCCCTATCAATTATTTTGACTTCATCCCATAAGGGCAAATGGGTTCGTTTCTCTTTTCACATATAGTCAGCCATACTCGACTTTTCGATGTCACCTCGTACTATTGCTTTTTGATGTTCATCTCGCCCAGCATGTCTCGCCTTAATATACTTAAACACAGTTGCATGGGATGGAATGTACACAATTCTTGGTCATGATGTATTCTATTGGGGGCTTGACTTGACAGAGATATTTTCAAAGAGTCGAGACACTCTTTTAAATATTGCCCTGATATCATATGGACTACATATCGATTAAATCTTTTCGGATAGGCATTTGGCATAGAGAAGATAGACAGGTGAGTTTTGGGGTATTGTTCTCTGTCGTTCGATCCAGATTTCTTGGAGCCGATATTATGCTTTGTTGGTAGTTGTTGCAATAGAGGTTGTCTCTTAAGCTAATCATTTCTTCTTGATATGCATCGACTGTCATTACTAATGGCTTTTGCTCGATGTTGTTGGTAACGAACGATTCCTTTCTTTACATTATATGGGTGGTGGGAATTGAAGTTGATGTGCTGTCCAGTGAAAGTTGGCTTTCGATACACGGATGACCTAAGTCCTTGCTCTGTGCGAGTTATTAATACATCTAGGAATGATAATTTGCTGTCCTGATCTTTCTCCAGAGTGAACTGTGTAAATGTTTGGATTGAGCTCACGTGATCCAGTAGTGTTTGAACGTCTTCCTGATCAGGCCAGTGAATGATTGCATCATATCTAAGCCACAATGATGGCTTCAGGGATATAGATTCTAATGCTATTTCTTCCAAGTATTCCCTGTATACGTTAATCAATACTGGGGGCAACAGTGATTCCATGAATAGTCCTTCTTGTCGATATACGTCAAACCCCATATCAAAGTAGGCCGTTTCCACGCAGAAGGTCAACACCTTCACCAAGGGATTTATTGGTATACAGGTGCGCTCTGCCAGCAACAGATCTTTAACCAACTTATCCCGTACCACTGTAAGTGTCTCATCAGAGGGTACTCTCGTGAACAGGCTTGCTACATCAGACTCACCATCCGCTTGGAATGATTGGGAACATTACCGATTTTTTCCGTGAAGTTCTTGACATATGATGAGGACTTACCCGTGACAAGAGTGACTATCTCCACAAGGAAGCGGCTCAATGGGCGACATGTTGAATGTCTGTTGCTGACAATGGGTCTTAAAGGAATACTATCTTTATAAATCTTAGAAATTCTGTATATGTTTGGTAGCTTGCTGTAATGTCGAGTTAGCTATCTATATTTCAATTAGAGTATGAGATTTTTGTTCTTACAAAAGATCTGTGACAGCTTCCGTTCAGTCTTCAGGGTCGGCTCTTTTTTACTTTACAAAAGCCACCATTGCAAATCAAGTCTGCCAATTTGTTACATTATTCCACCTTAGCCATTACCTCTGTAATATTGCCTTTGTCGGCAGGTAGGATTGCGATATATTCATCGCCCTGTAATGATTTAATGGCCAATGTTTCTTCCTTTGAGATGTTTGATTTTGCTGTCTTTATTTTCTTTGGTGTCTCATTTTCTATCATATCTCATCTGTCCAGGTCTTGGGAATTTTCAAGGCTGCCTCCTCGACTAGAGATATATAGACATAAAAAGGAAACTATCTGCCTTTATGGGATGAAGTCAAAATAATTGATAGGGAAGGATAATGGAGTATAAGACGTCTTAAAAACAGTGCATAAATTGGCTACAGTGATTTGTTGAGTAGACTAAGTTAAGAGATGAATACAATATGCGAACCAATAATCAAAATGGCTAGATAAAAGACACTTGCAATATGAGGTAAGTTTAAAAAATGTACATAGTAGCAATAAGTAGTAATTCATAATGTTCGTAAAAAAAAACTCACTTATTTGTCCACTAGGATATGTAGCATAACGGATATAGCCGTTTGGTTAAAGAACTTTTAATTGAAATCAACTGTAGGTTCAAATCTGATTACAGTTAAAAGTGCCAAAGAATAATTACTGTATCTTATCACTTCTACCTGGTTATGTTAAACGGAATTAGAACAATGTACTCCCCTAGATTAAATACTGTGTTCAGCTCAAAGTTAAACATTCGTTTGCTTATCCAGATTCTTTTGGGATCAATGAAAATTTACTCTGATAAGTATATTCTTGATTGTATGTGCTCATTTTTACTTAAGGAAGCTATTTACCTAACAAAAACACCAGATCTTGCTAACTCTCCTGGCTTGTAAACAATATACTCATAAAAATCTTTGTAAAAAAAACTTTGCATTCTCTAAATGTATTCACAAATGACGATGAAGCCGAAAATTCGGTCCTGGCATAAAAAGGTCAAAAAATATTCTTCTTCATATGTAGCATTTCCACGTCCAAAAATACGACCAAGATATTCACCTGCATAAAACGTTCATAATGTTCACACGCATATATAGGAATCCGAAAAACACGAAATTTGTTCAGATACGAAACTTTTTATTACCTTTTTGAGTTTAAGGTTTCTCGACCTGAGGAGAGAGAAACACAATTTCTTATTATGCTGACTTTTCCATCTGCCCCACCACTTGCAGCATCCCACCGCAAACTGCTTCTCTGGCCACGGCGAGCTCCGAAAATCGACTTGCTTCGTCCAAGCCCAAATCTCAACTCACTGCTTTTTTTCAAATTCCAAAATCCTCAGCCCATCGCTTCCGGGCATGACGTAATTCATATAAAAAAATCCCTCCGCAATTATATAACACATAAGCCCAATATATATATATATATGTATATATATGTATTCTGATGAATGTATATGAAGATGTGTCCTAAAATCATTATTCTTTTGATATATGGACCTGTATAATATGTTCACACACACACACATGTATATATATATATATATAAAGAAAGAGGAGGAACATTGAACATTTTTGTTGAAGTAGCCCACCACCATTTCTAATAAAACTAGAAAAATCTTAGGTTAGGTTTCTTTGCTTAATGGTATATCAACCTTTGTGGTTATTTCATTCTAAAACCATCCTTCGAGGACAGCACTGATGCTATTTATCCTATATTTGGGAGGATAAGGGAATTCATACCTTTCCAAAGAGTATTTGTCTGAACGTAGTAGGCCGACTGGAGTTCGAACTCACAGACTATGATTCGGCAGTTCAGCGACTTAACCATTACACCACAAGGACTTCCCCTAATGTGCTCACTTATTAAAGAAATAATACTGTGATTCACAACAAAAGATATTCCGCCATATTCTTCCTCCTGGATAAGGCTTCAACCTCATGAAAGATCTTCGTGTATATATTCATATTGATAATATAGTTTGCAATATTTATAGATAAAGAATGCTCAATAGAGTGTATTGTATATATATATATATATATATATATATATATATATATATATATATATATATATATATATATATATATATATATATATATATTAAAGCGGTGTATTTAGGCAGCATCTTTTTCATTCAATCCATATTATTTTGAATTTAATTTTTTTTCTTTCAAGCGCCCTAATATTTATTTTAATGTTATGATCTTGAAAGGCATTAATCATTTCTCCAAGGGAGCCATTCATGATAAGCCGAACCATTGTCAAGGTAAAGTGTGTATGTAATTGTATTTCATAATTAAATATTAAATAAATAACAGTTCTAAATAGGAAATACAAATACGTATACATTCTACCTAGATAACGGTTCGGATACGGACCAAAAGTGCTCGGCTTACACTCAATGACTCCTTTGGAGAAATCATTAATGCCGTTAGCGATCGTAACATTAAAAGAAATATTAGGATACGTGAAAGAAAAAATAAAAGCGTCAAAGTATTCTATTTTATTTAACAAAACCTATCTGAATATATATATATATATATATAGATAGATAGATAGATAGATAGATAGATAGATAGATTGCATCCTTGCAGATGGATAAGACCCCACCACAACGAGTGTCCTGCATATGACACTAAACAATCTGATGGTGAGGTTCCAGTGATGCTGGATCTTTGGGGAATGCGGAGCACCCTTTCATTGCCATTGCTCCCAGGTCCACTCTGGCCCGGAATGGTAGCACTGATTGGGCCATACCTATGGATTAAATAGAACTAACTGCATACTTATGCTGAACTGAATTGTTTGAATTAGAACTGTTTCACTAAACTGAATAGCGTGAAATAGAAATGTCTTTCTCAAATAAACTGTACTTACATTTAAACTGCGTGCTCATGCTAAACTGAATTGTTTGAAATGGAATTGATTTTAAGATTGAAATTCTACTTACACTAAACTGATTTGTTTAATATAGAACTGTTTTGACATTTAACTGTGTAAACAAAATCTGTACTGATACTAAACTGAATTAATTAAGAATAATAAGTTGAAATGGCAAAATATCATTACAATACACTTCGAATATATTCCCAACAACAATCCAATAAGTTTGCTGTTATTTTTATATATACTGCTGAGGCACCTTGGGTTAATAGTAATGATGCGGAAACCCCGAAACTACGTCTGAGCCCAGGATCATCATCAGATGAAAACTTTATTAGAAACACTCCCTCGTATACTCCCTGCATAAAGCCATCCTATCCCATTTATAACGTTCTAGGTGGACAATAATGGAATCAAAACGTGTTGAAAAGATTTTTAGATATTGAACACATATCATTACACACACACACACACATATATATATATATATATATATATATATATAAAAACAAAAGACAAGAAATTTATCCTGATATGAAATGCCCCCATTCCATTTTTCAAAATCCTCGGATGATACAAAATACAACCAAAATTATAAACGTGTAGATTAGATTTCCTATTTCTTACGATGAAATCTGTTTCGCCAAAAGCGCTTTTCCTAAGACATGCATGAGTATATTACTTTGGTTCACATTCAGTAATATGGATAAAATATCGTGATGAGATAACTTACCAAGTGGTTATATTCAAAAATCTTGGCAGATAATTTGATTTTATGGTTCACAAGGCAACTCACCGAATATTATTCAATTACAGATAACCTGCTGTTCACTTTTCCTGTCATAGGTTTATATATATATATATATATATGTGTGTGTGTGTGTGTGTGAAACAAATATATATATGTGTGTGTGTGTGTGTGTGTGTGTGAAACAAACAAAACACACACACATATTCATGTGAGTATATATATATGTATACTCATATAAATATGTGTGTGTGTTTGGTTTGTTTCACATTTTTAACGGCATATCAACTCCTTAAGGTTTATCTAATACCAAAATTTGATTCATTTATAGATATTTGATTGTAATTAAACATTTATTTTCAATGTTGCATAGCATATAGTTAATTGCACATACTTAAGGGCATATTTCTATTCGTCCATACTTATTTGTTTGCATCCGGCTATATCATATCAAATATTCATGTCTAATACTAAAAATTCGGTTACCCTTATGTTGTATAGTTATAAGGAAAAGATAAACACTGAAATAGAGTTAATTATTTATTAAGTCAAGTGGTACAGTCCTACTAGTATTATAAGCCTCACGCTGTAGGTGTTACGTCCGAAGTTGGTCTTACTACTGACCGACGTCCTTCAGAGCTATCTCTCTGCTTCTTTTTCTGCTTCTGCTTCCCCGTGCTTAAGAGACACGGCGTCCTTTATACTTCCATGATACCGGAAGTCACGTGGTTCGAGCCACTATACAACAACTTAATAAGACTTATTTGTTTGTACACAGTTATATGGTTTCACGTATTCTTGATCCATTATTAATAGTTTTCAAACAGATTTATTTGACCCATAGATGTGACCCTAACGAGTACGACTGCTCCGGGTCAGAGTGGACCTTGAAGTAATGGCAATGAAGGCATTTTCCGCACTCCTAAAGAATTTCTGAT
Organism: Sepioteuthis lessoniana; assembly: GCA_963585895.1. Lineage (NCBI taxonomy): Eukaryota > Metazoa > Mollusca > Cephalopoda > Myopsida > Loliginidae > Sepioteuthis > Sepioteuthis lessoniana. The sequence goes on from OY757909.1 coordinate 38,730,127, forward strand.
CAGATCAAACCAAACTAAAACAATGATCAAAAGAAAAAAGAATCGTAATAAAAAGACATTTCATTTTTTAAAATCCGTCTTCATCTATTGATTCCCGGACCACCCAACGATATAATACTCACTTTATGCATTTTAATTCTAGACAAGATAATTCCACTCTATCTATAGTGACTGTGTAACTAGGCATATTTATATCTATCAAATTACTCATGGAATATCATTAACAAAACCACCTTCTAAGAATAGAATGGACATTAACGATCGCTGCTCTACAGCCAAGTACAAATCTCTTAAATGTATGGCAATAAGGCAAAATAAATGAATTCATTTCTGTTCATTCTTCACAATTGGTCGGCCAGGTTACTTAGTTCGTCTTTTAATAAATACGCGACTGCTGCTTGTACAGATTTTATCTTTAATGAACAGGAATGCTGCTATAAGCAGACGGCGTGAAAATCAGTCCAAGCCGAAAACAATGAAAACTAAAAATTTCACTATATAAACATTACTCTCGGTTGAGTTGTTCAAAACTTTTGTTCATTCTGTTCAAAACCGCACAGTTCAAATTATGAATAATAATAATAATAATAATAATAATAATAATAATAATAATAATATAGACACGACTGGGTGGGCAAGGTGATCCACTGGGAAATGTGCAAGAAATTTAAATTTGACCATACAGACAAATGGTATATCCACAACCCAGCACCTGTCCTGGAGAATGACACATATAAACTCCTATAGGACTTTGACATACAAACGGATCACCTAATCTCCACCAGAAGACCAGGCCTTATAATAATCTACAACAACAACAAAAAAGAGAATTTGTACCCGCTGACTACGACTGGCCACGGAATAAAACTGAATGAATGTGAAAAGAAGAATTAGCGCCACGGCCTCGCTAGGAAATTGAAAAAACTATTGAACATAAAGGTGACAATTATACCGATCGTGATTGGTGCTTTTGATACAATAACTAAAGGGACTGGAGGACTTGAAGGTTGAAGGACGAGTGGAGACCATGCAAACTACAGAACTATTGAAAAGGCAAGAATACTGAGAAGAGTCCTGGAGACTTGAGGAGACTTGTTGTAACTCAGGCTCCATTGAAAGACCATTAGCTAAAACTGATCTGAAAAACTCTCAATGAGTAATAATAATAATCAACAAAAAAGAGAACTTACAAAATTGGGGACTTTGCTGTCCTGAGTGACCACAGAGTAAAATTGAAAGAAAGCAAAAACAAAGATAAGTACCTGGACCTTGCTTGGGGATTGAAAAAAAAACTGTGGAACATGAAAGTGATGGTGATACCAATTGAACTTGGTGCTCTTGGTACTGTCACCGAAGGATTATTAAAGACACTGGAGGAATTGGAAATGAGAGGAGGAGTGGAGACCATCCAGACTACTACATTATTGCAAACGGCTAGAATACTGAGAAGAGTACTGGAGACTTGAGGAGACTTGCACTCAGACATCAGTAAAAGACCATTAGCTAACACTCTTGTGAAAAACACTAAAGCAGTAAAAAGTTATAATAATAATCCGGTTTCGTTTCAATCTCTTTAAGAATCTTCAAACACGCACTGTTCGAGGTATAAAGCAATACTTTGAATAATATGTCCCAACTTTTTCATGCACTTCAAAATTGCACTGTTCAATGAATAAAGCATTTCTATGAATAGTGTGATTTTGTTCCAGCATTATGTATGCAGTTCCAAATCGCACTGCACCAGGTAAAAAGAAATGCTTTGAAGAGTGCGTTTTTGTGTCTTTTTTTTTAAAATACAGTGTTACAACCAGATAGTAATACTACAAAATGTATTAATAACTTGGATAGTGCGATTTTATCCTGATTCCTTTCAGGGCCGTTAATAATTACATTATTCAAGATCTTATAATATTTCTTTATTTAAAACCATACCTAGAATAATGCGCAAATTAATTTATTCTCAAAGTCTGTACAGCTAGATTTTGCACTACAGGGCTTCTCAAAATAGTCCATATAGTCTCCTGTGGGGAGGATAAATATTGACAGGGTAAGTAAAAACTTAGGGTTTCAGATGAGTCAGTGTACTTGTTTTTATTAACAAAACCCCTTCATGTTATCATCATCGAGTCGCACTGGTAGCACGGAGTCTCCTTGACTCTCTCTCTCTCTCTCTCTCTCTCTCTCTCTCTCTTACCATCCCTCATATTATCCGTCTGTCCTGGCAGGTCATCATGTCTGCATCTTATGTCCGCACAGAGATGATGTAAGTATCTGCTGGTCGCCCAACACAGGTACATCCATGTGCACCAGTCCAAGAGAACAAAAATCGCTAAATCTTGTAGAGTAGTTGTCAGATACCGCACACCTAGCAAAATTTCTGATTGGTTGTGATGGCCATTAATGAGGTGTCATTCACATACGATCTGTTCAAAACATATGGCTCATTTAAAGGAACAAAAATCCAGCACTGACTGAAAAATCCGAATCTTTTTGGCGTCATTAACAACACATATATTCATAGTTTCATAACATTTAAAAACAAAAATTTATAAAAATAATAAATTCTGTAACATCCTTTTTTTATATGGTATGAAATTTCTTTAGAAGAAAATTATTTAAAGCTACGAGTAAAAATACAAATTTAAAAAGAAAGGAAACCAATGAAAAATTAAAAATAAATTACAGTCCGAGATTTTAATTCTTTGTGATTTTTAATGATTAAATTGAAATTAAATTATTATTAACGAAAAATTCCGTTATGACCAAAAAGATCCTAATCTTCAGTTGTTAAGACCGTTTCAGTATTCCCTTGCATTTTTCTGTGTTAAGAATATCATAAGATTAACTCTTTCATTTATAACTTTTCTGTATTTTGCACATATTTTAATCTTAAAACAGAAAACATTGAAAAAAATCTACCCCTCTCATTATGACATCCAAAAAGCAAACATTGTCGGCCATATTCAATCAATTTATTTGAGAGTGAATGCAAATTAAATTTGGTTGTAAGGGGGCATATCAATTAAAAATGTTTGAGTCGCTCTGGTTAAAGGCCTTACAATATGTATTTACTTCCGCCATGGATAGTATGCAACACATGATCAATTCTTAAGTTGACTTAAGCTGGATTCATTTCAGAGTTTTCTTTCTTCTAGATAGGTTGCTTTACAAAGGTTAAAGAATTCAGTCTGTCCAACTATTTACTGATAGCTGGGGAGAGAACATATGAATTTATGCTCGAGGGCATTAGCACTTCCAGAATTTAAACTCAAGTAGATAATTGTATTCCCTACGACGTTAGCCATAAGGCTAAACGGGCCTCAATAGGTTTCAATTTAAATCAATGGCACTGTTAATAGTTTAAATCTTTTGACTTACTATTCAAAACTACAATATTCAAGTCCTTATTCTAATTGGTTTAAATAGAGAGTAATACCGTGAATATGCAGGTTTTCCGTCAAAACTCTTTGAGAAAATTCGTTTCCTCAATTGAAGATATTGAAAATCACCCAGCGAACGTCTATAGAAATTAATACAAGATTAAGCAATGTATAATGCTTACTCAAAAACATTATTTATGACTTTAAATGTATTTCCTAAGCAATTATCATTGTCAACTGTCTTATATGACATTCCTTACAAATACGAAGGCTTATTTTATGCATGTATTTTTATCTATCTATCTATCTATCTATCTATGTCTGTATGTCTCCCTCTCTCTCTCTCTCTCTATATATATATATATATATATATATATATGGAAGTCAAACTTATCCGATAAATAATAATGCAATTTATTCCAAGCAGCGGTTGCATCAGTTCTACTATATGGATGCACTATATGGACGCTGACTGAGCGTATTGAGAAAAGACGGGAAATCCATAAGAATGCTACGAGTTATATTGAACAAATACTGGAAGCAACATCCCGCATAAAAGCTGGTGTACGACTAGCCAAGCCTCGTCTCTAAAATTATCTAAATAAGACGGACAAATAAGGACGAACCTATATGCGACATTCTCTTATGGACCCCTTCACACGGATGTGCAAGTGTTTGGACGACCAACTAGTACTTATCTACAAAAGCTCTGTACGTCCGTACAGAGCTTTCTTTTATACAAGCTTACGCGTACAATATACTTGGCAAATAGTCACAGCCGAAATTAATTAACGCAAATGTAGAATTAGAACAGCTCTAAAATTGCATGTACGCTTATAAGGAGTGTCATTATTTTTGTACTGCTATGTATTTATATTTTTGCTTCTAGAATTTCAACTATATAGAGATTGGCCTTAAATGATACCTAATATTATCAATTTTTTTAATATAATGTTTTTACACACACACACACACACACACACACACACACACACACACACACACACACACTCATATATATATATATATATATATATATATATATATATTCTATTTTCCAACAGGCCAACATAGGGAGATAATTCAAAGATTTCTTTAGCATTTTCATTTAAAAAGTAGTACAATTGTGTATATATATATATATATATATATATATATATATATATATATATATATATATATATAAAGGAGCCCCAAACGTAAGTTCTGTACATCACTCAGATCATCATGTGTATTGGATATGTGTGATCAAGAAATATATGCAAAGATACTGAAGAAAAGACAAGATGGTATTTGATATTGGCGTTTAAAGCAAACTACCGCAGAAAATCACAAAAAGAAAATCACAAACATAAAAAAAGCTTTAAAAGTAGACGTAAACATAGTTGCTTTGTTATTTTTGATGTCATCATCAAAACGTTTTTTAGCTTCACACATCAGATGATTTGGAAAAAATAAAATGTAAAGAGCGCAGGGTATAAAAGTCAAAGGAAAAAGAGGTAAAAAATTCTATTAAGATCAATTAAAAACGGAAACAGCTGGATATACATTTGAATAAAACTTCAACTGTGTGACCTCAAAAGCAATGGCTCTGAAAGAGACATAGAAAAAAACGCAACTTTCTAAATCTCTGTCTAAAGCGAGACACGTCTGTAAACTCTATGTTGACATAGTATAAATAACACCTCGATGCCATTCAGTCAAATGCAAATTTTGGAATCTCCTTAACTAGATCAAACAAATCCTTCCTTTTATACAACCTTACGCGTACAATGAGCTTGGCAAATAGTCACTTCAGTTCACAGCCGAAGCAGAAGTGACATAATCCATTACGTCACGTTCCTAAGAACGTTTTCATTACTCAAGTTAAACGTTTATTGAATTACTGTGCGTAGGTCTTAACGACGGTTCTATTCAATGATGTGGTGCGATTAACTATATATACAGGGCATAGTGCAATCCTTCAAAAAAATTGATAAGGGCAACAAAAAGTTCTTCTACTGCATACTTGTATACGTATATATGATTTCAACCTTACCCCTACTTTTATATAAGCATTTCTGGATCCTCTCTCTCTCTCTCTCTCTCGTACACATACACACACACACACATATATATATATATATATATATATATGTGTGTGTGTGTGTGTGTGAGAGAGAGAGAGAGAGAGAGAGAGAGAGAGAGAGAGAGAGAGAGAGAGAGAATCCATTTTAACTTTCCTTCTTTTCGATTAACAATAGTTTCATATGTTTTCTATAAAATAGACAATGATCAGATGAACAATTTTTTAGGAAGAAATGAAAGTCTTTCATTTTAACAATTGCACAACGAGGACACATAATGCTTATATTAATTTGCTCCACTATATGAATAAGGATTACAGCATAGATGACTTTTTAAAATCCAGTATTAGATCAAATTGTCTTATAATTTGGATACTGAATATGAATAGCACAAAATAAAATCGTAACTGAAAAATATAGATTTCAATTCAGGGAATAAACTTTTGAGAGAAAGATTAAATTCAAAAGGAGTATTTAAAGAAATTATTCAAAAGGAGTATTTAAAGAAATTATTCAAAATGGAAAAGGAGTATTTAAAGAAATTATTCAAAATGGAAAAGGAGTATTTAAAGAAATTATTCAAAATGGAAAAATTATTCAAAAGGAGTATTTAAAGAAATTATTCAAAATGGAAATTTACTAAGCTTTTTGCTTAGATGTGGCACAAGGCCATATAAAAGGGGCACCCAATGAGACTCGAACTCACTCGTGTAGGTTTGCTAGCCGAGCTTGCTAACCATTACACCACCAGAGGCGCCTCAAAATGGATAGAATCTCTGTCAAATGACAGGAGGATGTCAAAATGTTTGCGGAAAATATTAATTAGGAGCTAAATTGATCTACCAAAATTTTAATTTGTGGCGACATTCGCTCAATAATTCAGTGCGTTTATTTAATATTTGCTCTGTTATCGAAGAGTAAAATCTGAACCTTTTTTCTTCTCGGTAAAATTACAAGATCCACAAGCAGAATAGTATTGGGAATGTTCAACAATAGATCAATATTCGATGTTTGAAGAATGACCTTTGTTGTCTTCAATTAACTAATAATGTTTAGGCAAAAATTTGTTCTCATGCCTTTTACTGGAAAGATTAATCTCGTAAGTGTATTATCTAGTGGTAAAATTATTTTGTGTCAAGCCAAAATAGATGTTTTCTATTTTGCTTTATCTATGGAAGCCTTGTACACTATGTTATCATCAAAGCATAACTTATATATATATATATATATATATATATATATATATATATATATATATATACTTCTGAAAAACGAGTGTCTTTCTCTTTATAAACTCTACTAAGATGAACGCAAAATTTCAGGGTTCGAAATCTAATCCTTAATTATAAATCCTTTGAAGGCATATTTCCGTTTCAATGAATCACAACCTACATTTAATTTTGGGGAAGATTTTTTCTTAAGACTATTTTTCAATAAACTTTTTTGTAATATAATTTCAGAATTTAGTATAACCTAATAAGTTTGAATACATGAAACTATTAGCTTCCATACGTAGTTTTCATTTATTTCTACTCTATTTTATATATACTTTCTTCTGGATATCGAATATGCTACTGCAACCTTTCAACAAATTAATAATATATTGTTATAAATCAAACACAAGCTGCTTTTCAAAGGTTTATATTGATTGGCTCTCGTCACGTTGGAAGATTTCTAATGTTTGATTCAGCTTTTTACAAAGATTATTCGAAATCTTCTCCCCTGGTTTTTACCAACATCAATAGTCATATTCAGGGGTAAAATTGGAATGATTATTTCTCTTGTTAGATAAAGAACATCTTGATTAAACCCTTAAAAAGAGACAATAATAGTGGAAAGAAATCTGTGAAAAAAATTTTCGTATAAAAAGGAAACAAAATTAAGATAACTTGTAAAGCAAGAAGAAATGATTAATCATTTTTTTAAAAGAAGCTTACAGTGCTTTCAACTGATTAGTGGTTCCTCAGAACGGAAAAGTTTCTAATTTATTTTGAAACAATTCCCTAAGAACAAGTCATTTGCTCTTTACTATGCTTGGACTCAACTTCCTGAATCAAAAACAACTGCATGTATATTTCAAGCGACAAACTGGGAAGATTGCACACGAGAAAAACCAGACTTGGCTTAGAATGGGAAATCTCAAGAGAAAAACTGAATCTCTTTTAATAACAGCAGAAAACAACGCTATTAAGACCAATTATATTAATGCTAATCAATATGCGATGTCTGTAAAAAACAAGCCTGATATTCATCAGGAGACATCTAAAAGATACTCACATTGACATATATGTAAATTTTGGTTTGGTTTGGTTTGATGGCATATGAACTATTGCAAGTTATTTAATGCCAAATCCATTTTATACATATAAACAGTTTTATTTCAACCACTTCAGTTTAATGTAAGTACAGAGTTTAAATGTCAAAAAAGTTCTATCTAAACAATTCAGTTTAGCATATTGTTATATTTTGACCTTCGACCCGGCCCAAAATGCCATTCAAGGTGATGCACCGGAAGGAAGTGACACATTCCAATGGCAGTTAGGAGAGGAAATCGCGTGGGCGGAAATTGGCTAACAAAATGGGACAAGCTAAAAAATCCTATGATACTCTCATAGACTGACGCACCGGAAGAGAGTGACCTCTGAACTGTATGACAGTTATTTCCGCTTGATGACGATTAAACATGCAATTTCAAAGATCGACTAGGCTATCGAGTGAGGGTTGAACTATTATATAACACAGCCAGTTGAGTTCGAGTCCAGTTGTAGTTACAGTTGGAGAGAGTTATAGACGAGATGTGGTAGGGAAAGCCACACCAGGCCAAAGGGGCTTGGGGCCCAGATGAATTGAGGTCCAGAGAAGATGCTGATGAGATACAGTAAAGAAAGCCATCACCCAGCAGAGTGGAGCCCAGGGCCTCCGGTTGAGCATCAGGAGAACGAGAAAGACACAACGTTGACGGCCATAAGAGTGGGGGTCAAAATATTAGTTTCTGTTCGGTCTCCAGCTCCCTCACACAGTAGAACACCACACAACCCTTTTCGAACCTTGCAAATAAATTGAGAGGTAAATATTTTGTTAAAGAAGTCTTCCCTCGTCTTTATTATTCATTGCATCAAAATGAATATAACAATATGTACGCAGTTTATTTCTATTTGACCCAGAGATAGGACCCTATCAGGTGCTACCACTCCGAGCCAGAGTAGACCTGGGAGCGATGGAAATAAAGGGTTACTCTGCATTCCCCAAAGCTCCTGCATTACTGGAATCTCACCATCAGATTGTTTAGTGTCATATCCAGGATACTCGTTGAGGGTGGGGGTCTTACCCCTCGGCAGAGAGGCAGTCGGCGTATTCTACAGCCCCAGCCGACTGGTCCCCGTAAACTTTGTTAACCAGCAATAAAAAAGCAGCAGCCAATTGCATACCAACCGAAGCAAAATCAAAAGTAAAGTTCCCTGGGAGTAAATAGCAAGCAAAAAGAGATAACATGTAAAAGCATCTTTATTTTATAAAAGAAAACCAACAAATGCCAATTTGCAGACAGTTTTAAAAAACGGAGAATGAACTAACAAAAACATACCAATAAGAAAAACTAGAATACATTCAACGCCAAACTAATAAAGTAAGAAAGTCGGTCCAAAATCTACAATCACTATTTGCATGGCTGACAGTAAATGAAAAAAGCAGAAGACAAAGCCCCTTGAGGTCAAAACATGAAGCTGCCAGGCATCAGTAATTGAAAGAACATTTCAAGAATCTTCTTGGAAACCCTACTGAAATCACTGGTAAATCTAATGAAGAAATTATTGCTGACCAAAAAGAAATCAAACTAAAACAGTTTACGGAGAAAGAACTTCGCGCAGTATTGAAAAAAATTAAAAGCAGAAAAGCTGCAGGCCTCAACGAAATGCTTTCTGAAGCATGGAAGACAAGGAAATTTAACGACATACTTCTTCGATTATGCAACGCTGTATATAACCGAAACACAATAGAAAAATGGACACAAGGCTACATCTTAATCTTCCCGAAAAAATGTGGCCTCGTAATCACTAAGAACTAAAGAGGTAAAGGTGTTTCCCAACACACAGAAAATATGAAGCAGCACAATTGTTCGTTGATATCTTCAATGCATTTGATTCTGTACTCACTGAATAGATAACACAACACTATTGTTCGTAGATATGTTCAAGGTATTTGATTCCACACACACATAGAAAAGATGAAGCATCTGTATTGTTTGTAGATATTATCAAGGCAATTGATTTCATGCACACAGGAAAAATGAAGCAACACATAGAAAAGATGAAGCAACAGTTTTGTTTGTAGAAATCTTCAAGACAATTGATTCCATACACATAGAATAGATGAAACAACAGTATTGTTCGTTGAAATCTTCAAGGCATTTGATTCCATACACTTTAAAAAAAAAAGTCAACTGATATCCTGCAAACACAGACAACATAGATGAACTAGTTCTTCTTGGATATACACCTGCTCAAGCCGAATCCTTGGTGCATTGCCTGGAGCAATCAGCAAAAGACATGGGTTTCTTCATGATCAGAGATAAAACAGAATTCGTTTGTTTTAAAAAAGACAGAGCCATCTCCATATTAAGCGGTAAGCCTCTGAAATTAGTAGACCAGTTCGCATACCTCGACATCAATATCCCATCTACATAAAGCGATGTCAACAAACGGACAGCGAAGTCATGGACTGCTATTGACAGGTCATCGATATGCCCGTGGTGTAATGGTTATCGTCGTCAGAAATGGACACGGCGTCACGAGTTCAAATCCTGAACGAGATTGATTGCATTTCAGATAGCACTAACACCCTTGGGAAAGGTATGAATCCAATTATTCTCCCTCCAGCTATGAGTAAATAGTAGGGCAGACTAGGTTCTTCAGCCTTGGTGAGGCAACTAGTCTATAAGGAAAACTCTGAATTCAAACCTGTTAAACTCCGTTTAAAAATTGACTTTGTGTCATATCCTGGCCGAGCGGAGGGGTTGGTAAATATGATTGACAGGTCATCGATCTTAGAAAAATCTGATCTCTCTGATAGAATAAAATGATATTTCTTCCAAGCTATGGCTATGTCAGTACTTACGTATCGTTGCATCACCTGGACGTAATCGAAACGCTTCGATGGAATGCCATATGCTATTTTAAACAAATCTTGGAAGCAGCACCCCACAAAACAGCAGCTTACATCCAATCTCACAAACTGACCAAGTAAAACGAACAAGACACGGTGGCACGGCAGGAGAGTAAAGAAGAGCTCATAAGTGACGTTCTCTTTATAGACTTCTACACATGGGCACACCAGTGATGGCCGACCAGTAAAGACTTACATCAGTTTTGTGCGAACACTGGATGCTGAGAAAAGGACTTAGTAGGAGCATTGAATGATAGCGATTGATGGAGAAAGAGAAATAAGTGACCCAAGCTATCTGTACGACTTGATGATGATGATGATGATGATAGATTCAAATTAAGACAGATATAATAATAAGCAAGGAAACATGCGTATACCATCAAATTAGAAAAATTAAAGCTTGCCGAAATTACAAGCGCAAACTAGTCATATATATATATATATATATATATATATATATATATATATATATATATATATAAGGGAGGATGTTGGCGTGACAGTAAATGGTACTGAAAATGAACTCAGCAAGCCGAATTCAAATTCCGAGTGTGGCCGCTTTTACTCTTTAACGATGGTGGACTAACAAGTTTAAAAAGACAATACTGAATCCTCCTCCTCTCCATCAAAATGTCACGCACTTTATTGGTAAGTTATTTTCCATCTCTTAGATACGATATCAAATGCCTGATTCTTGTTTTGAACGAAGAAAAACCTAATACATACAATAAACATCTAAAAAGTGGTAAGAGCAGCATTAATTACGTGACAACTGAGGCAACTCTGAAAGCAAATGCCGACGAAACTAGTCTCGTAATCAGTAGTCGGGAGATTTGCCTCTCATGGAGTACTCTTTATGCACCCCACTATAAACAGACTGTGTGTTACACCCCAATAACGTTGGGATAAGTTAAATAACTATTTCTTCAATGATTTTTGAACTAAGCTCTTCGGACTACTTAGCATTCACGACGGGTGGTTCAAAGATAAAATAATTCATTTCTCAGGCACCTTACCTCCAAACAGCACCTGCTCTCTCACCCAGAAGCTGGCTGGGTTAATTGATCAGAACCTGGGACGTCTCTGAAGTGGAATGCCGACGGAAATAAAACATACTTAACCTTGCCCAGCCCCTGGGAAAACTTGTTTACTGCAGCGCACCCATTTTTATACTAACCTTGTGTCACGTTGGGGTTTTTGTTAAATGGCTACGCTTTAAGTTTTTTTAAACGAATTATCGCCGACGAAGAAATCTCATTTTCCCAGCTGTCTTAAGGCAACACTTGCAGAAAGGAAAAAGCTTTTGATTATTATGAGCAGTAGGCATTTAGCAATAGGTTATGAATCATTTAACTGACCATACTGTTAATGATGAATAAGTCACCCCAACAAAAAAAAAAAAAAAAACCTGTGAGCCACTTTTAAACATAGCAGACCTAAACTAAATATTTTTTCAACAAAATTATCGTATATCAATTAACTTAGTCTTAACTGTAACTTCCGGTGAAAGATATTCGTATCTCTGATAACATGCCTACTTGACATACGTAGATGTATATTTCTCATTGATGCCAACATTTAGTGTTCAAATCCAGTTTAAAGCCTGGATTTCAAATTATAATTCACTTGTGTCAAGCTACTCTTAGATTAGTAAATACCTTTGCATATATCTACTAATTTATTGACATAAAATTATTTAAAGTAATTTATTTAATACCGAAATTTGATTCATTTGTTTCGTTTAATCATAACCATGAATAATTATTTTCTAATAAGACAAAACAATATAATATCAGCTTAGCCTCGTTTTCTGACAGTCTCTCTGAGTTTATGTATATATCTCTACCCTTTTTTTTTTTTTTTGATTGATTGCTTGTGTCTCTGTATCTCTTGTAAATGAACACCATGGAGAAGGAAAATAGAAGTAGTGCTGTTTCCCTGTCAAAAAGTATGTTTCCGGCCTAAAGACCAAAAGGTCGATTTAAGAAACACACAACCAGAAGTAAGTGATCACATCACTGACGTTAGAACATTAGGGTATGACCGAGGGCTATGTGCAAAGATGGAGAAAATGGAAAAGACATCAAATCACATTCCACGGGTTTCTATATCTTTTCGCCAGTTGTTTTCGCTTCGATAGTCAGAGGCCAATGGGAACAATTTATTTATCTAGGCCCATTGCTTCAAAAGTTATAAATATGCAAGGCCATCTTTCTCATCCTCATTTATCCCGGTATGCTCCACTTCTTCCATCAATTCATTTTCATTAATTTTTCTCTAATAAGCTTGTTGTTGTTGTTGTTGTTGTTGTTGTTGTTCTTCTTCTTCTTCTTCTTCTTCTTCTTCTTCTTCTTCTTCTTCTTCTTCACTTTTTTTATAATTCGCTTCTTCTTTCTCCTTTGTGACAACTTTAAATATATACATTATGAGAGAGAGAGACAGACAGTGGGAAACAGAGAATAACAGATAGAGTGAAAGAGCCGTGGTTTGACGAATTTCACCTGATGATTTCTAACTTTGGACATAGAATAGTTAGATTTTAGCGTTAACCTTACTTTGAATTACTTTGTTGTTTCTTTCTTTCTTTATTTGTTTTTTTTTTGTTTTTTTTTAGGTAGGGGCTTTTTTTCAGATTGATATATTTCCACTGCACTTTCAATACACTGTAGAATTTTGGGGCATTAAGCTCGTTCATCTTTCGCTGAATTTATTGCTCAAGCATGCGAGGGTCGTAATTCTAATAACACACACACATGCGCATATATATACATATATATATATATATATATATATATATAAGGATGGGGGGCGCTCGTAGTGTAATCGTTACCGTCGTAGGAAAAAGACACGGTGACTCGAGTTCAAATCCTGAACGAGGTTGTTTACATTTCGCATCGTGTTAATACCCATAGGAAAAGTATGAATCCAATTATCTTCCCTCCAGTTACGGGTAAATAATAAGAGTGAATAGGTTCTTCAACCTTGGTATGGCAACCAGTCTAGGAGAAAGAAAGCTCTAAATTCAAACCAGTTAAACTGTGCTCAAAATCTTGATCTTGAGTTTCATCCGGCTCGTGCAGACGGGCTGGGTAAATATATATATACGAGTGTGAAACAAATGTTTTGTAATATTCGGCATCTCTAGATACTTTTGCCGTGTCCATAAAGGTGAAGAACCATATAGGACTGTGAAATGTACTACTCACCAGATTTACATTTATGGCCTGATCGTCAAAGAGCAGAATATCTTAAATCATCTAGTTACTGTACTGTGATAAACTTCACCGACCTTTTTCGCACAACAAATATTTTTTTGCTTCTTCTTTTAGTGTTATAGCCTAATTCGAACTTACAATGCATTAGTCTCCAAATTAGACTATGCCGCACATTCATTTATACGTTTTCAAATTACACATAAAGTGAAGCAATGCGCAAAGTATCAGCGCAGCAACAACTACGATACTACTATTCACAGAGGGCCACTACCACGGCTTGAACTGCTAATTTGTAGCGTGCATATATATGCACGCTACAAATTAGCACGTCGTAAAATATCGAAAAACTTTTGACTACTCCAACTACATATATATGTATATATAGAGAGAAATATATATATATATATATATATATATATATATATATATATATATATATATATATATATATATATATAATAAATGAATTTATATAACTTCTTATATATATTTAATTGCATGGATGCTTTTCTGCAACCACTGGTTTTTATACGACAATCATCAGGCCTAATATATAATGTTTTTATTAATATACAGTAGCTCTATCACAGATATTGAGCTCTCTCCTAATTATTCCACGTTAGGTCAGCCACAAGCCCACCAAGCGAGATAGTGACAACCATACACTATTGTAATATATATATATATATATATATATATATCATATGACAAGAGTTCGCCAATAGTACGGGAGACCTGGGTTCAATCCCAGGTCACGTCATACTAAGGATTTTAAAAATTGTACTAGATACCTCTTTGCTTACCACTATCAATATAAGGTACGTATCAAGAGTAAAGTGGAGCAATCCATGGAAAGGAGTAGCACCTTTCCCAACACCACGGCGTAGTAGCTATTGAAAAGGTAGCCTTCTGGTCACCCTCAACTACGGTCGCCAACTTATTATTATGTATTACATGGCAGAGTTTGTAATCCTTGGTTTCATGATATCTGTATTCGTCAGACAGACTGCGGATAGCATGAAACTTTGGGTCACATACTCTGCCATATAATATATATATATATATAAAGGTGTGTGGGTGTGTGTGTAAAAGCTCTATCATTGATATTGAGTATTATTTAATAAGACTGCAAAATTTCGTCCTCCATTAACTCACCAAGTGAGCTTGTAAGAACCGTAAATATCTTTAATATATATATATATATTTATGTGTGTGTGTGTGTGTGTGTGTATTTGCTAGAAGAACAAAAAGTAAGATTATGCATTAATACAACCACTCAACCACGGTTATGATGTGACACAAGGTAAATTTTCAAACGATGTAAAGTTGGTTTAAATTCAGAATGTTTATTTCTTCTCGACTAACCAAAACTAAAGAACCCAGTTTGCCCGTCTATTAATCTTTAGTTAGGACTAGAACATGTTCGAAGCGAAACATTTACGGCTTCGTCCAGGATTTTAAATTGAGTTGCCTATTACTTTTCCTCCAACGATTACACGTTATGCTAATCACAGAAAGGAAGGCACTATGAAAATTACATTAGCATATATCATCATCAAACGAACTTATTGTGCCATAAGAAATGAAATCTGCACATAAGAGAAAAACGTGTTAATTTTCTTTAAATATAAGGTGGGTGGCTGAAAAGTATCAAGTGGTGACTTGAAAAATATCTGGTGAGTGGCTGAAGAATATCAGGTGGGTGGCTGAAAAATATCAGGTAGTGGCTGAGAAATATCCGGGGTGGCTGAAAAATATCAGGTGGTGACTTGAAAAATATCAGGTAGGTGGATTAAAAATGTCAGGTAGGTGGCTGAAAAATTAGTTAAAATGAACCAGAGAATTACTCTAACTTCTACAAAATGAAAACATCTCGCTCTCGTCATTAAACGTGACATCCCAAACTAAATTTAATTTTTTTTCACTTATATGCTTTCAGATAAGAGAGGACTAAAAACGTGACGATAGAAAGTCTAAAGAACGTAAAAAAGAATTCATTGTTTTGAAATGTCGATATTAGCACAGATGAAATGTCTTTGAAAATAAAAAATAAGTTAAAGAAAGCCTATACACAAGTTCGGAGTAACACTCAACACAAACGTCCATTTTAATTATTGTATCGAACATGAAACCGCAGTAACAGACGATTAAATAGATATCATTATCTATGAAATAATAATAATAATTATAATAATAATAATAATGAACCAATCATATCAAAGCGGGAATAGATAAGACTCAACAAAATAACACATGTAGGTTATACGGTGAGAGAGATGAAACCATTAATCACATAATGAGCGAATGCAACAAATTAGCACAGAAGGAGTATAAGACTAGAGACAATCGGGTGGGCAAGGTGATCCACTTGGAGATGTGCAAGAAATTTAAATTTGACCATACGAATGAATAGTATATGCACAACCCAGCACCTGTCCTAGAAAATGACAAACGTAAACTCCTTTGGGATTTTGATATACAGACGGATCACTTAATCTCGGCCAGAAGACCAGTCCGTAAAATAATCAACAAAAAAAAAAAGAGAACTTGCAAAATTGTCAACTTTGTTGACCACAGAGTAAAAAGAGAATTGAAAAAGTATGGAACATGAAAATGACAATTATACTAATTGTGATTTGGGCTTTTGGTACAGTAACTCAGTGATTACTAAAGGGACTGGAGGACTTGGAAATTGGCGGACAAGTGGAGACCCTCCAAACTACAGCACTATTGAGAACGGCCAAAATACTGAGAAGAGTCCTGGAGACTTGAGGAGACTTGCTGTCACTCAAACTCCAGTGAAAGACTATCAGCTAACGCTGATATCTAATGAGTAAATAATAATAATAATAATAATAATAATAATAATAATAATAATAATAAACGAATAATCACATACTAAGCGGACATAGCAGACTTCGGCCAAAAGAGACTCGACTGGGTGGGTAAGGTGATCCATTGGGAATTGTGCAAGAAATTGAAATTTGACCATACAACCAAATGGAAAAAGGGTTGGAAGAGTTGGAAATTAAGAGGAATGATCGAGAGCATCGAAACTACCACATTCTTAAGATCGGTCAGAATACTGAGAAGAGTCCTGAACTAATGAGGAAAATTGTTGTCATGGAATGTTTCACTATCTCTGCAATTATCTACTCCAGAGATAATAATGTCAAAAGTTTTAATAAAGGAATAAATATCAAACAAGCCTTTGAATATAACGAAATGATTCACAACTCAGAGGACAGAATCAAGCCTTGATGTTTCCCCAAATTCTGATGCTAAAGTTGTAGTTGAGCTAGTCACCCTGCACCCTACTGTTGGGAGGGATTGTGCATTGTGTACCTATCAAACTACTAGAGATTACGTTAACTTAATTTGAAATATTACCGTTTTTCTCAGTCTTCTTGCCAGCTTCAATATTTCCATACTTATTCTTTTACTCAATCTTTGCTTAATTTTCTTCATTTCTTTTCTGTTTCATGCAATGTAGGAAAATCTCTTTTCTTCTTGCCCTTAACCTCTTTTTTCGCTTCTTTTTACGTTGTTCGCATCCACTGCTTCTTTTAATAAAGGCGCAACCTTGGGTGACTGGCCCTCTCAGTAATCCAACCCAGTCCCCACTATATGTGATTATGAAACTACTGTCGGCTTCTTATTGAGGCGTTCATTGAGATTCATTGACTTGTAATTGCGTTATGATTAGAAGATGAAAACAATAGAGAAATTTACCGCCACTGCTGTCAGCGCGGTATGTTCTGTTGCTTGATTAAGTTAATGTTGACGTGTTTGAAAATAGCAGAAAATAAGCTGATACAAAAAGAACGTTAACAGTCGTAATAAAGGTGCCTTTGTTTAGAAGATTCTATCCAAGTATGTATAGCAATAAGAGCGTTGTAATTTATTCTTCGTCATTATATCAAAAACTTGCAGTCCTTTTCCTGAATGACATAACATATGTAACTCCCATCCATTAATATCTCTCTAATGAAATGTTCTCTATAGCTGATAATGCCATTTTTACATACTATTATGCGTGGGGATTGGAGTATCAGCAATAACAAAAACCCATTGTTAAACAGGCTCTTAACGTTTATTTTCTGTGAGGTCGTT
Organism: Sepioteuthis lessoniana; assembly: GCA_963585895.1. Taxonomy (NCBI): domain Eukaryota; kingdom Metazoa; phylum Mollusca; class Cephalopoda; order Myopsida; family Loliginidae; genus Sepioteuthis; species Sepioteuthis lessoniana. The sequence continues at coordinate 38,748,061 of OY757909.1, forward strand.
GACACGTTGGAAAACATGTGTTCCAAGTCAGTTAATGATTGGTTGGTTGTTTGTTTTGACATCATGTAAACACTTCTTGGGTTATCAAATGTTGAAGTCAGTATTTTAAAGATATTTTAAACAGGTAAGCACTTCATTTTCGCAAATGGGTTTATTTGATACATAGATGGAATTTGAACTGGTACCAACATTGCAAGTTAGTGTATGCATTTATCTAAACCCTCGACCACGGGCAAGATACAATGCAAGGTCATTTTTAAGCTGAGTAAAGCTGGTTTGAATTCACTGTTTTCCTTTTTCTTGATTGGTTGCTTAACCAAAGCTAAAGACCACAGTCCGTCTCACTATTTTCCCACAAGAGAAGAAGAAAAGATAGATTCATACCTTTCCAAGAGTATTAGCTCAAATGGAAAGGCAACCGGCTTCGTCCAGGATTTGAACTCGGGTCACTGATTCCTTTTCCTATGATGATAAACATTACGCGCCTCCCATAGACCTGGTGTCTTCACACTCCATAGATCTCAAGATATGGAGACTCAACATTGGATGCTGTTAAATGTCATACCCAAGAGGATTTATTGCATACGAATCGAAGATGTGATATTTTTAGGGAGATCTTTTGGGTGGTAATTCCTTGGATGTTTTTCTCTAATTTGTCGGGGATAGCAAAATGTCTACACTCTCTCTGTCAGTCGAGCCTCTGACTGCCTGACTTTCATCTTGTTTCCGGAAAGCCAGCATTCATATCAGGCGTGCCGAAACCGGCATCCTCGAGCCTCAAGGAACCGTCCGAAGAGGCTCTAACACTCATTGTAGGAGCTAAGTTTATTGCCTGGCGCCTTAGGCGTCCCTTTTTAGGGAAATGCCGACGGGTTTCGAGGCATATTCGGGTTCGCCAGGTGTGTCTGGGCTACGGCTCTGCACCTGGACTTACCTAAAACAAGTCCTAGTGCCACACTCGTCTAGTCGGTGGGACGTACTACAAATACCGACTCTCTTTTTGTTTAGTCTACAACCGGGAGTCTTACTCATCAGCTGCATATTCTAGATTCTGTTTGCAGGTTGTTTAATTCACTTGAGATGATATTTCAATCAGTTGCCATAACGAACAACTTAGTTGGACAAATCATCAATCCCGAAGGTTTTCTTATACCCAATGATTACTGAATAAGACGTAAATTTCTTAGTTTACCGAATGTCTGTGATGTAAATTGTATGTTCTCTCAACAATTTTTTTTTCTTATATTATTATGGCAAATAATTTTTAATTATGAACGCTTTCTCTTTAATCTTTCTCACCTTCTCTCGTTAGTCATAATTTTGCTGCTTAAACTGTTGGCATGACAACCAGTGCAATTTCACTCATAAACGGATATTCAAATATCCTTTACTTCTACAACCCTTTCAAAGGAGAAATTTATTTAAAGTTTTATCCAATCAATTCATTGTATAATGTAATAAGTTAAATACTATCAACCCTAGTGCCTTTACAGCCGTAACTATACACGCATGTGCTTGATTTCCTTCGTCGCAATGTATTTCATCAGTTTCAGAACGCAATAAATAAAAAATAATATTGAATAATTACTTTATTTCTCTTCGGCTAGTTTACTTTTGATCTTTAACGACATATCAACTTCTTATGGATTATTTAATAACGAAATTTAATCAATTTGAAAATGTTTCAGCATGTTTTATTGCTCTTATTTGTTCTTTTTTTAACCAGGCCATTGGCCTAATGAGTAAAGTGTTCGCCAATGGTCCAGGAGACCTGGGTTTAATCCTAGTTCGAGTCATACCAAAGACTCAAAAGTGGTACTTGATGCCACCTTGCTTAACACCCAGCATTATAAGGTAAGGATCAAAGATAAAGTGGAGCAAGCCAGGGAATGAAGTAGCACCTTCTACTATACCTCGGTGTTGTAGCTATCGAAAAGGGAGCCTTAGGGTCACCCTTGACTAAAGTTGCCAACTTTACTTACTTATTTTATCTGTGTTTAATCAATTGGTTCCTCGCAGTTATCATTTTAAGTTTTCCTATCAAATTAAAATGCTTTGCACCTGGTTTCAAGTATGGTTTTGTAGAGACATAAGGAATGAATATACATGGAAGAAGGAAGCCAAAACACTTGGTTATCAAAATATAACTATCACACTTCATTCTCGAAAGAGGTCAAGACTTCTGTTGCGTGAGAGAGACAGACGGAGACAAACGGAGACGGAGAGACACAAATACAGCCAGTCATATTGACCAATAACTTCTTCTCTTGGCCAAACCACGCTGTATTATCTTCATGGCCCCACTTGGCACCTCTCCTGCTTCTCTACCGGGAGTTACTCAACCGGAGGCCCGCTGTGGGCCTCTGCTCCAGCGGCACTCCCAGCCACTCGCTCGTGCTCCTGTGACTGCTCGTATCTCCTTTGGCCGTAAGATGTAACTGATTCAAGACTGAGACTGCCCGTATCTCAGGTGGTCATCTTTATGTATCATTTATAACACCCACAAATTTCCGATCAACCTATTTTTACCAATGCATCCTGTGCAGAGAATCTCTAATTGACGGCTCGGTCAAGGGTCAATATGCAACACTCCTCCCCTCTATATTTTTCAAGATATCTCCATGTGGACATTTTCCTCACATCTCCCTCCATATCTCCCCACACTCACAGCTTACAAAGAATGTTCACCTACACAACAGCAAAAATACAACAATCCTTACACATCTCAGAAGGCGACTATTATTCTTTGGACAATAAGCCCGTTTTAGTTCTTATCTCTGTAGCTGATTTTTCGAACACCGAGGCCAGGGCTCCAACCTCAGCAGGACGCGCCCCTTTTTTACCCGCGCGAAGAGCGATGCGGTTTGTGTAAGTGGTTTGAGTGTGGGTCATGGTTATCTTTCGATGGCTGTTTTATTCTCTTCTATAGAAGCCACTCTTATAGAGGAGCAGCAGTAGTTCCCCGATCGAACTGGCGATCCTGAGCGAAAAGTCAAACTCACGTCCAGGACCCATTTGGGTATTGAGTTTGGTCGTCCATGGGTTTATTCAAATACCTTTACGTACATCATGCTGCTTCCCCTGTGTACATAATAATAGTAATAAAAAAAAAGGGTGGGGGGAAATTTGTTTTAAGTTTTAACTTACTTAAAGTCCAACATTAAGGTACTTATGACTTTCACTAGTACTGACTTATACTCTTTTTTGTTGTATTGGGACTTTTCCTGGGTTTTTCATTTTTTTTTTTTTTTTTTTTTTTTTATGCAAGCAAACACTACAAATAGCCACATTTAACGTAAGAACCTTAAATAGAATAGGACAACTCCCAGAGCTAATCGCATCGGCCGAAGAACATAAAATAGACATAATATGCATACAAGAACACAGATACACGCACACAGAAGATATCAAATATCACGAAACTGGCAATGGATGGTCGCTCGCCACTGTATCCGCATGGAAAAACTCTGTCAACGCCGCAATAGGAGGGGTAGGATTGCTTATAGGACCTAGAGCACTAAAAACGCTTAATAGCGTTGAGAAAATACAGCCTAGAATGATGGCAGCTACATTCAACGGAAACCCCAGAGCAACAATCATCTCATGCTACAGCCCCACCAATGTTAGTGAAGAAAATGAAATAGTCACCTTCTACGATGAGTTATCCTCATTAGTGCGTAGCATCCCGAAACACAACATGCTAGTCATTGGCGGAGACATGAATGCACAAATCGGGAAAAACAGAAACAACAAATACAGCCTCCACAACACGTCAAATAGAAATGGGCAACATCTAACAGATTTCATGATAGAAAATAGATTAGCATGCCTCAATACAAACTACCAAAAAAGTGAGGGCAAACTATGGACATACACGTACGCAAACAATACTAAAGCTCAGATAGACTACGTCCTTATAAACAAGAAATGGAAGAATAGTGCATTGAATTGCGAGGCATACTCCTCTTTTGAGGGTGTGTCCACCGATCACCGAATAGTCACAGCGAAAATACGGTTAAGCCTACGAAAAAACGACAAACGAACAGCGACCACCAAACACTATGACTGGGCCCTATTAAACAACAAAGATGTAAGAGATAAATACGTATTAGAATTAAGAAACAGATTCGAAACACTACAAGAAAAGACGGAAAAAAGTACACCAAACGACGAATACGAAAATTTCGTCAATGCACACCTCGAGGCAGCAGCAAAATACATTCCAACAAAAATTAAAACTAAATATAGAGTCCCATGGGAGACTTTAGCGGTGAGAGAAAAACGTGCACTAGTGAAAACAGCCTCCAAAAACTATCGAAAAAACCCAACAAACACAAATGCCTTAAAACTAAAAACGGCACAATATCAATTAGCAGGCATATATATAAAGGAAAAGACAGAATACATTCAAAATCAGATAGATAAGATTAGAGACTCGGTGGAAGATAGACAATCTAGAATTGCCTGGCAAACAATAAACAAAGTGAGCAGAAGAAAGAACACAGCCAAAGCAAAACTTAAAGCAGCAAACCAACAAGAAAGAATAAAACTGTGGAAACAGCACTTTGAAAACTTACTTGGAAACCCACCAAAAATAACACATGAACCAATCACCAGAATAATTAGCAAACAATTAGACATTAAACTTGGACCGTTCACACAAAAAGAACTCGACTCGGTTCTCAGAAAAATTAAAAATAGGAAAGCTGCAGGGCTGGACGAAATTCCCCCGGAAGTATGGAAGACCAGACAATTCGATGACATACTGCTCCGACACTGCAACGCAGTATACAATCAAAATCCGATAGATAGATGGACGAAGGGATGCATACTCCCCTTCCCTAAAAAGGGGGACCTCGGATTAGCCAAAAACTACCGAGGCATAACACTTACATCCATAGCTGCCAAAATCTACAATGCCCTACTGCGAAACCGAATAGAACCCAAAATCGACAACATACTTAGAAAAAACCAAAATGGCTTCCGAAGAAATAGATCCACGACCTCACAAATATTAACCATCCGCAGAATCCTTGAAGGTGTACGGGCAAAGAACCTACAAGCGACATTAATATTTGTCGACTTTACCAAGGCTTTCGACTCCATTCACAGAGGAAAGATGGAACAAATCCTACTAGCGTACGGCATACCTAAAGAAACCGTAGCGGCAATAACGATTCTCTATAGAAACACTAAAGTAAAAGTACGATCACCAGATGGAGACACAGAATACTTCGACATTGTAGCAGGAGTACTACAAGGGGACACGCTGGCTCCGTATCTCTTTATCATTTGTCTAGACTACGTACTTAGAACATCGATTGACAAAATCAAAGAGAATGGCTTCGAACTGACGAAGAAAAGAAGCAGAAGATACCCCGCAACAACAATTACCGACGCCGACTCCGCCGATGACATAGCGATACTGGCAAATACACCTGACCAAGCCGAAACACTTCTGCATAGTTTGGAACGAGCAGCAGCAAGCATAGGCCTCCATGTTAATGCACACAAAACGAAATATATGTGCTATAACCAAACGGGGGACATCTCCACTCTAAAAGGAACCCCTCTTGAACTAGTAGACAAATTCACGTACCTAGGAAGCAGCGTCGAATCAACCGAAAAGGACATCGAAACGAGGTTAACGAAAGCATGGACAGCTATCAATAGACTATCGACTATATGGAAATCAGACCTAACCGATAAAATGAAACGCAGTTTCTTCCAGGCAGCGGTCACATCGATACTGCTATATGGATGCACTACATGGACGCTAACAAAACGGCTGGAGAAGAAACTAGATGGCAATTACACAAGAATGCTGCGTGCAATCCTGAACAAGTCCTGGCAGCAACACCCCACAAGACACCAACTGTACGGCCACCTGCCCCCTATCACGAAAACTATTCAAGTTAGGCGAACCAGACATGCAGGACATTGCTGGAGAAGCAGAGATGAACTCATAAGAGATGTACTCTTATGGATCCCCACACATGGCCACGCAAAAGCAGGACGACCAGCACGAACGTACATTCAGCAGCTATGTGAGGATACAGGTTGCTGTCCTGAAGACCTACCTAGGGCGATGAACGATAGGGAGGAGTGGCGAGAGAGGGTCAGGGATATCCGTGCTGCCAGCACGATATGATGATGATGATGATGAGTTCTTATCTAAATTATTTCTTTATTCTTTCTTCGCATGGTTGGATATTCTATATGCATAGATCAAAATTACAACATAATTACATTTCCTATTAAAAAAAAGAAACACCACAGGGGCTTCCTCTGCAATTCCTTGAGGAAACTAAAAATATCACGGGACCAACGACTTTGTACCTCCAAATCTTGGTCACAAACCCAGTGACCCTGATTATTCCAGCAACATATTTTGCCTGGATTCCTTATAACCATACACCAGTCATTCACTCTACAGGGTCCTACTTGGAAAAACTGGATGATTTCCAAAAATTCATCAACAATATCACCATGATCCCAAACCAATACCTCAAAATGGTATTATAAATCGAAATAAAAAAAATTAACCGCACCAAAACATCTATCAGCTAATGATTTTCTTCTTAATCAATTATTGCTTCCAGCGATTTCACCTTCTCCTAAAAATCAAAACCAAAATCAAACCTTCACATCGATGGCTTGGGAAATTTTCATGAAATGAGTTGGGGAAAAATTGAGAAATATTACCTTAAATTTAAACAATTATTCTTTTCTAAACTTCTCAACGGTTGAAAAGAGAAAAAATTTCAAAATACGTAATAAGTCAAAATACAATAGTCAATATAAAATGTCCAACGAGAATAAAAATTCTCAACTGGAAAAAAACATGTAAAAAAAAAGTTCAGAAAAAAATGTTCAAGTTTATGACAGTTCTATCTTTAGGAAATGTCTATTCCTCTTCTTTCTTTTCCATATGGAAAGTACATGGTCTGCATGTGTATAAACGGTCTCTTTCTCTTTTCTTTTTCTTTTTCCTTTCCATTTTTTCTTTTCAATTCGTAAAAATGTTACTTTCTTTCAATGCTGAGTTTTCTGGTCTTTTTTTTTTCTTTGTCTGTTTTTAATTCTTTTCTTCTCACTTCAATAATTTTCATTTACACATTTTTTTCTGTACAATTACACATTCTCTGTGCTTCTTTTCTTATTGATAACCTAGGTTAATGGTTGTTCATGCCCGCCCTTTTCCATTTTTTTCAACAAGAATCTCTTCAAAATAAGCATTGCTCGCATTCAGCCATCATTCCCTTTTTCTTATTCCGATCAAAACAACACGACACCAGTTTCTTACTCACTTCAAAAGGAGATATAAAATTCCCTGGGGATTCCTCTCCAAAGCAACCCAAATCTTTTCCGAGTTCATCTGCTCCATTTTCTTTTTCCACTACATTTTCCGATCCCCAAAATTTTTCGACGCCATTCTAAGGAGCCCTCAAAAAATGCTGATCTGGCCTATAAACAGTACCCGAAAGTTCTCAACCCCTCTCAAGGGAGAGACCTTCTCAAAGCCTGGCAAAGCTTCAACCAGTACCCAAAAATGTCTATCCCACCACAGGGAGACTTCTACCAAATCCTTTCCGATACAAGTTTTCTGACTCAAACTCCGACCCACTCACCTAACTACGGAGCCTAAAGTATATGGGCGTTCTCTCGACAACATATCATAGCTGCCCGGATCTTTTAGAGCTTGGAATCGACACAACCGAAAAAGAAATTCCAATTCCAAACTTCTACGCGTTATGGGAGCATCCACGAGTTACTACAAAATTTAATTCATGAAAAATCTTGTTTACGCTATCAAGGTCCATTCATGAAAAGTTAAAATTCAAATGTTTTACAATGTGAAGCTTGTTTTTACAAACTTGTCAACTTTCTGACATATCACAGAAACTATATTTTCTTTTCTTAACTGTCTGCCCTCTTTTTCCTCTTTCTCCTCCTTTGCCTTCTATTTCCAGTAAACCCCTCTAATTTTCTGTCAAAACAAAACCTTACAGTTTTCCGTATCAACTCAGGCATGTAAAAATTGTTTCCCATTCTATTTTGTATTTATTTAGATTCAATTGGACGCGAACTCTTAAAACCTTGAAAGACAGATAAAACCAATTTTTTTCGTAATAAGCTAAATTTTATCGACGCGAACTTACGTAACTTCAAAGAGTGTGCGTGCAAAATCTGGACATATCTCGTGGTATTTTTCGTTTCTTTTAGAATGAACAATATACCCACTTCTTGATAGGTGTGACTCTGTTCTTTTTTTCTTTGATTTTCAGTTCCTTTCCAGTTTTTCATTTCGAATTTTCTTGATGTGTTGAATTCTTCTTCTCTCTCCTCTTTCCATTCTTGGTTTTCCTTCTTTTCTCTAAGTTTATTGCATTTTCGGGCTTTTTCTTTTTCAATTTAATCTTCGTTTTCTTCCTGTCTTTTCCTCCTTCTCTCCTTTTTTTTTCTTTTCTTCTCGTGTTTCGTTCATAACTCCTGAGCTGTCCGTTTTTCATTTGTTCTTACTCTTTTTTTCTGTATTGGATATCTTCTCCATCGGCCGCTTCTTTGATCGTCCAGGTTTAACCTCAGATTCGAAAGCATGCCATGATTTTCAAAAAAAAAAAAAAAAAAGGAAAAAAAAAGAATTAGTCAAGTCACTGCGAACCAAATCGTAAAATGTGTAATACTCATGATGAGGAAAAATGATGAATTTTTGAATCATAACACTTGGTTTTAAAGACCTCGCACACTTTATCCTCGAAAAGGCTCAATGCTTCTCTTGTGTGAGAGAAACAGATGGAGACAAACGGAGACGGAGGAAGACGAAGACAGATTACCATATTGACCAATAACTTCTTCTCTTGACCGAACCACGCAATCTTATCTTCAAGACACCACTTAGCACTTCTTCTGCTTCTCAGACGGGGGTACTCAACCTGAGGCCAGCTGTGGGCATCTGCTCCAGTGACACGCCCAGTCACTTGCTGGTGCTCCCGTGGCTGACCATATTTCTTTTGGCCGCAAGATATAACTGCTCAAGACTGAAACTGCCCAATAAAGTATTCCTATCTCAGGTAGGCATCAGCATGTATAATTTATAACAACCACACATCTCCGTTCAACTTCGTGACTGCTCCCGCTTATTTTTCAGGTGTTTCCTTTGCAGAGAATCTCTCATTACCAACTCAGTCAAGGGTCAATATGCAACAGTTTTTACGACTAATTCTAATAATTTATACACAATTATAGGGTTTTACCGTGCCATTACCGGATATTGGCATAATGGTTAGAGTGTTCGCCAATGGCTTGGGAGACCTGGGTTCAATCCTAGGTCGAGTCTTACCAAAGACTCAAAAAGTGGTACATGATGCTTCCTTGCGTAACACTCTGCGTTATAAGGTACAGATCATGGGTAAAGTGGGTTAATCCTGGAAAATGAGTGGTGCCATCCCCTACACCTTGGTGCATAAGTTATCGAAAAGGGAGCTTTCAGGTCGCCCTCGACTACGGTCGCCAACTTCACCCTGCCATTGGTCTAATGGGTAGAATGTTCGCCAATGGTCCTGGAGACTGGGGTTCAGTCCAAGGTCGAGTCATACCAAAGGCTCAAAAACGGTACTCGATGCCGCCTTGCTTAACACTTAATATTATTCTATTTACCACCCCCTCCGCTCGGGCAGGATATGACACAAGGTCAAGTTTTAAGCGGAGTTTAACAGGTTTGAATTCAGAGTTTTCCTTCTCCTAGACTAGTTGCCTAACCAAGGCTGAAGAACCTAGTCTATCCTACTATTTACCCATAGCTTGAGGGAGAATAATTGGATTCATACCTTTCCCAAGGGTATTAGTGCTATGTGAAATGCAATGACTTTCGTCCTGGATTTGAACTCGTGTCGCCGTGTTCGTTTCCTACGACGATAACAATTACACCACGGGCACCTCCATAACACTTAATATTATAAAATACAGATCAAGAGGAATGCGGACCAATCCAGGGAAATGAGTAGCGCCCTTTTCTACACCTCGGTTTAGTAGCTATTGAAAAGGGAGCCTTTGGTTTGCTCTCGACTACTGTCGCCAACTTATAGGGTTTCAAGTGACTATTATTATTTTATAATGAATTGTTTGCATACAATCATATCGCTAATAATTTTTAAAATCCCTAGTATACAATTGTAGCTTCAAGTATTTATTCTTAATACAAAGAATTAGCATACAGTTAACGGGTTTCAATTATTTAAACCTAAGATTAATAATTCTATCTAATGATGATAATAATTTGTTTACTCAGAGTTATAAGGTTTCAAGTATTCCTATCCAATACAAATGATTTTTAAATCGATCTATTTGACCCAAAAATGGGACTCTAACAAATACTACATGAGCAGACCTGAAGGTAATGATAATGAATGGGTATTCCACACTTCTCAACACCTGGTGACATACTCAAAAGACCCAAATTTTTGTGGTAGGGTCTAGCCCCTCGGCCGAGAGTGTAGTAACCGTATTCTAAGTGATGTGTACCTAGGTTGGGACCACGAAAAGACAACTTGGAACACGGTATAAGTTTAAAGATATACTGAAGTAACAAGATACAGAGAAAAGTGGTGGCATAAACTAGGCTTACTTGTCAGTTGAATATCGGTAGAGTATCCAATATTTTAAAGAGTACTTGGCTCTGGCTTAATATAGAATTTGGAAGAGTCCATGAATGGGTAGGTAACGGTCCCATAATACAAAGCCTCGTCTACCGAGCTTTGTTTCTCTTTGAGAAATAATCACATTTTCTTGTCAATAAAACATTAACATTCTTAACTGAGGTTCTTTTCAGTTTAAGTAACCCAATGAATCTTGCCTAACCAATTTACATTGGATTGACCTGCACAATGGTAATGTATAGAAAGTGATTATATTTATTCCAAGCAGTTTAGCAGAAATTTCCCATATATTAGTAATAAGGGAGAAACTACAAGGCAACAGCTCAATTAAATTTCCCAAAATATGAGTCAGCTCGTTAGTTCACAATTTTTTGCAATTCTAAAGAATCAATACATTAGTTTCAAGTGCAGATATAGAAAAGAAACGAGTTTGGTTGTGTCATGGTCAGCGGAATTCCACACTGTTTTTCAATATGACACTTTTGCTTCCTTTAAAACAAATGAAAATTGAATCAAAATATCACGCATGTGGAACACATTTTTTTCAGTGATAAAAATTAAGACGAGGCAGAGTCTTTATCCCTAAACTGGAGTTTATCTACAAATCTACGCAAAATGCCCGTTGATGGATTAACTGTCAACTAGGATAAATAAAAAACACCATCAGAATACACGTTTATCCAATTATGGTTCCAATTTGTAATTTGTGTTAATGAAGCAGTATTGATGACAGACAAATTGTCTCATTTAGTCCAAGTTAAAAGCTACGTAAGGATAAACCGAATTTGAAATTATTTTTCCGATGTATGTATCATTGGGTAACGAAAAGAGATTTGATAAACAGGTTACTCTTACCATGCTTTTGATCTGGACTAATTCCCACACCAATTACAACTTAATTCATTTTCACTAATGAAAACAAAGAGTCAACAAGTTTTGTTATCGCCGGAATTCATTTATATTGAAGTTCATTATAGTAGTAGTTGGCGACCATAGTCGAGGGTAACCCGAAGGCTCCCTTTTCGATAGCTCCTACACCAAGATGTAGGGGAGGGCGCTACTCCTTCCCTGGATGGCTCTACTTTACCCTTGATCCGCACCTTATAATGCTGAGTGTTAAACAAGGAGGCATCAAGTACCATTTTTTGAGTCTTTGGTATGACTCGACCTGGAATTGAACCCAGGTCTCCCGGGCCATTGGCGAACACTCTAACCCCTAGGCCAATGTCCGGTTAAAGTTCATTATAGCGAGGGTTAACAGAATACAAACCGAAGATGAGATATTTCTTGGGAGATCTTGTGGGTGTTAATTCCTTGGGCGTTTTTCTCTGAACTTATCTTTACTTTTATAGTACGGAGGAGTTCAAATTTATTTGTATGAACCCTCTTATCCCACAAGCTATAGTTTAAATAGTTCTGCCCTTCTCTAAGGATGACTTTAGCATTAAATCACCCACGAAGGTTGATATGCCATTAAACTAACCAAACCAAATTCGTCTTATAATAGAGAAAATAAAAATGCGTAATTGCAGTCGTTATATAACGTTATTTTTCAAATGTGTGTAATTTAAACTCAACCAACCAAATAATATGACTTTTCGATATTTCTGATACCTTTCATTTCTCCTTTTGTACCAGACGATTTTCGACTCATGAAACTTGAGCAATATTTGTATATAGATATATTACTGTCTTTTAATATTTTGATATTTTCTCTACATGTTTTGTCCCGAGTGTTCCATTTGTTTTCGCTAACTTGGTCTTATTATCAACATTCTAAATCAATTACATTTATTCAAGAGAGAACCGTACTTAGCACAACGGTTATTGTCATAGGAAATAGAATCGGTGAACTAATTTCAAAAATCCTCGACAAGACTGTTTGTGTTTTTAGTTCGTGCTAATGCCCATCAGAAAGTTCAGAATCCTTGGTTAGGCAACAAGTCAAGAAGAAGGAAATCTCTTGATTCAAATTATCTTTATTCTGCTTTAATTTGATCTTGAGTAATATCCTACCAGTGAAGGAGTCACTGGGTATATACATATAGTAAAAATAATTGAAAAAGACGGATAAATCAAACACTTACAAAGGGTTTAGTTGTAATATTTCATTCTTGAATAGAGAATGAAATAATACTGCTAAACATTTTCTGTCTGATTTATCTATCTTTTCCACTTATTTTAAGCATCTTGTCATATTCACTTAAATCTAGCTTTTCCTTATATATATATATATATATATATATATATATATATATATATATATATAATTCTAGATGACAAGTGAAGTCGTTGAATTCCTGTCGTTACTACTTCTATTTTGGAAAGAGTTCAGGATTCTAATTAACATTTCGTAATTATCTTCATTATATTGATAATTTTGTAGTAAAAAAATTACATTATCCCCCGGAAAATGCTGCCATTAATAGAAGTGACGAATGGGAAAGGAAAAACATTACGCGAAAATAGAAAATAAATAACCTAATAACAATAGTGTGTGTTCGTATAGAATTTCCTGATGAAGTAAAAATTCAAGACAGCTGCAGACATTTACAAACTGAACTCTTTCCATATAACTATGATAATGATTTCTTAGCAAATTTATAATGTATCAAATGTTCCAATCTAATACTTATACTTTAGCCACCATTACATGGTTTAAAAAAACTATTCCAATTTAATAACAATCTTTTGTATGCACACTGTTATATAGTTTCAAGTACCCCTGTTTAACACCAATACTTTGCCTGCAAGTGTATAGTTTCAAGTGACTAATAATAATAATCCTAAGTAAACAATTATAAGTTGGTAGAAGGTTGTCGAGGGCGACCCGAGGGGTTCCTTTTCAATAAGCTACTACGCTGAGGCGCTACTCCTTTCCCAAAGGAAAGGGAAAACAATTATAGCTAACAGTAATTATTCTTAATGCAAATAATTTGCTCATATTATATTATTTTAAATGTTCCTGCCTGATACCAATACTTTATTTTTAAATTTTGCCCAGTCGACTTGGGCGGTAGAATACACCGACTGCACCTCTGCAGGGGGTTAAACCCCCAACAACGAGTATCCTGGCTATAACTCTAAACAATCTGATGGTGAGGTTCCAGTGATTCTGGAGCTTTGAGTGATGCGGAGTACCCCTTTATTACCATCGCTCCCAGGCCTACGAACTAGTAGCACTAGTAGCACTTGAAAGGGTCCTCCTATCTATGGGTCAAATAGAACTAAACCACGTACTTATTCGAAACTGAATTGTTCATAATAGAACTGTTTTGACATTAACTGTGTGTAACAAAAACTATACTTATACTAAACTAAATTGTTTGAATTAGAACTGTTTGACTAAACTGAGTAGCTTGATATAAAATGTTTTTGAGAATCAAACTGCGTACTTTTGCTAAACTGAATTGTTTGAAATAGAACTGTTCAATCGTATAAAAAATGGATGAGGCATTAGATAACCTACAAAGAAAAGAACCTAGAACACCAATGTGGACCTGGAGGTAATGGCAATAAAGATGTACTCATCACTCTCCTGAAACTTTTATGGAGGGTTTTTACTCCATTATAGAAGTGCCAATCAATGTATTCAAAGCCCCATCGAAGGTTTGTTAACTTTGAAGCCTATATATACAGGGTGGTGTAATGGTTATCGTCGTAAGAAATGGACACGGCGACACGAGTTCAAATCCTGGACAAGACTGATTGCATTTCACATAGCACTAATACCCTTGGGAAAGGTATGAATCCAATTATTCTCCCTCCAGCTATGGGTAAATAGTAGGGCAGACTAGGTTCTTCAGCTTTGGTGAGACATCTAGTCTAGGAGAAGGAAAACTCTGAATTCAAACCTGTAAAACTCTGCTTAAAAAATTGACCTTGTGTCATATCCTGGCCGAGCGGAGGGGCTGGTAAACATGTATATATGCTGTGTGGAGCAGAGAAAACGACAAATTTTAGAAATTGCATTTCTATAACGGAGTAAAACCCCTCCATAAAAGGTTCTAGAGAGTGATGAGTACATGTTTATTGGCATAACTCCCAGGTCCACTTTGATGTTTTAGGCTCTTTTGTATAGGACAAATAAAACTGTGGAGAAATTTTACAAAATCATTAACTTTGGTTTCAAGCAAATTTCATTGACGTCTCTGAGTTCATAATGAATTAAGATTTGACAAATTTAAGTTTGGAAAACAACATTTTTCATGTGGTATCTGTTTTAATTGATACATTTCTGCGGGCGTTCTTGGAAATTGACCTACACTCTCTCCAGCACTACTCTGTCAATTTGGGCATCTTCCACGCTAATAGCTTTTTTCAAATCCTCCAGTTTACTGGGCGTATACTCATACACACGAAATAATCATAGATGGACAAATCAGGAGACCATGGGAGCCAAGGTGAGTCAGCAAACCTGGATATGTGGCAGTCACAGAAGAGAAGGCAAAGCACATCCATTGATGCTCTGGTTGTGTGGGCCGTCGTTCCATCCGGCTGAAACCGCACACGTCCGATAGGCACACGTTTTTGTCATAATTCAGGCACAAAGAAGTTGAAAATCTTTGTATAGCGCTCGGAATTTACAGTCACAGCAGTTCCATTATTGTCTTCAAAAAAGTAAGGACCAATGACGTCAGCTTTACCAACAGCTCACAAGACCGTCACTTTGGGGTTATGCAGTGGTTTTGCTTGCAGTTCTCTCGGACATTCTACAGCCCACTAATGACAGTTCACTATGATTCACCATACCATTGAAATGAAAATGTTGCTTCATCACACATAAATAAAATGGGGTTGTCATATTGCCTTAAAAATTGCTTTCATCTAACCTGCGAAGATAAGTCTCCTAGCATAGTCCCCTGATTTCAAAAACTAATTTGTAAGGGTGGAAAAGTAGGTCTTTATAAAAAGTACGCCTCACTGATCGATTACCGATCCCAAGGTTAATGGAATGTCCGTCAGCAAATCAATCGGGACTCCACAGCATAGCTTTTTCCGACAAGTGCCACATTTTCCTGTGTACGTACTATTCGTGTGGCCCCCACCGGTCTCCTATCCAATTGTGTACCTTGTGAGCGAAGTGCATTAACTCAACGTACGATTGTCATACGGGTGGCAACAGACTAATTTCGATGAATGTTGAAATGGCGCCGAAATTCACGTCTAACTGCTGTAACAAACTCGTTATTTTTCACGTATCAGTCGTAGATAAACACATGATGTTCTATTGTCCATTTCATCTGAAAAAGAACAAAAAATGTTTTAGAAAAACTGATAAGACCCCACGTCCGCAATAATACTTGCCAGAAATATATCCTTCTCCCTGGTGCTGAATTGTAGCAATTTCAAAATTGACGATCATCTCCGATCCAATGCGGGTTTGTGCGTTTGTGTTTGGGTTTGTAAAAAATCCAGTTTTCCATAAATATATCATATAGTGGTGTACAATCAAATTAAAGAGGCAATCATAGTGAAATGGTTATCGTGGTAGAAATGTACTCGGTGACCCCAGTTCAAATCATGGACGAGACTGTTGGCATTCTCTCTCTCTCTCTCTATCTCTCTCTCTCTCTCTGGATAAATTGTCGAGAAGACTAGACTCTTTAACTTTGTAATGGTAACAGGTCTTGAAGAATAACTTTGAATTCTATCCTGTTAAACTTCGTTAAAAAACTGACATTATGGTCACACATTCACCTATACACACACATATATATACATAGTTTAGTTGTTTAGCATATATAGAGAAGATAAAAATTATGCATATATATACACACACACGCACACACACACACACACACACACATATATATATATTATATTATATATATATATATATAATAATATATAATACATATTATATATATTATATATATTATATAAGTCTCAGAATGCTTAGGGTACATATTGTCCCTCAGCAGTTACTCATTTATTTACTGAGCTCACAGGTTTTTGCTTATCAAAAGTGATCTTCCGGGAACCAGTGCTTTCAGATTGTCATACATATTTTATGTCTACTGTACGTATACTGAGTGTAAGTAATATGTACATACATGCATACATACATACATATAAATTTTTGTTTGGAGGCGCTTTTGGCGTTGAAATCTAATCATTATATATATATATATATATATATATATATATATATATATATATATATATGAAGTTCGTTAAAATTCACAGCACGTTAATATCTCGCACATTTTCGTTTCCTTTTTTCTATTCATTTCCATGGACGAATTGTCAAACTCGTGTAGTTCATCGCCTCCATTTCTTTCCCTTCTACTCCTTTTTCATTTTACACCCTCCTCTCACCTGAAAATTCTTGATCATTCCCGACATCCTCACTTCCGTTTCGCCAACCTCCACACATCTATCCCGATCACCTTCAATTTATTTCCCTCCATTTTTTTTATATTTCTGTTTCTTATGAACTCAGTTTGTCTTTTTTATTTCTTTCCTTTGCTCGTTTTAACAAAAATCCTAGCAGTAGTCACAATAATAATGTTTGGGCGCTTACTTTCACGATAGTCACGTTCTATTCGTTAATTTATTTAGAGTATATTCTCTTGAAGGCTGTTCTGCGGGCTAAAAATTCAGTGACGTATATAACTTATCCATACAATTTGTATTATTCAGAGTAAACCCATTTTTATTGAAGAATTTTAACCAATTAGGACCCAACAATATTTTTACGTGGACTTACAGATTAATAAAAGTTCTGGAGTTGTTAACGTTTATGGCACTAATATAAATGCTTACTCAGCAATACGATTTGTTTTGTCGCTGGATCTATAAAGTAAACTTGGTGACCTTAGTCGAAGGCAACCTGAAGGCTCCCTTTTCAATAGCTACTACACCGAGGTATAGGGAAGAGCGCTACTCCTTTCCTTGGATTGCTTCACTTTACCCTTGATATGTACCTTATAATGCTGAGTGTTAAGCTAAGAGGTATCAAGTACCATTTTTAAAGTCTTTGGTATGACCCGACCTGGGATTGAACCCCGGTGTCCTGGATCATTGGCGAATACTCTACCTACTAGGCCAATGAGTACCTTCGACTAAAGATTGGACTTGTTAGTTGTCTTTCAGTACCATAACTCGCGCTAACCGCCAAAGAGTAGGAAGTTACAATATGGACCGCTTGCAAAAAAATAATGGTTCAGTGTTGATTCCTCGCACAGAACAAAAAAATTACGACAAATTAACAAGAATATATTTTATTACTATAGCAAACTTAATAGAATTAATAAAAGACTGAGATGAGATACAAGAATTGTAAATAAAAACTTATATAAAGGAATGACCTTCTGTGGAGTTTCTGAAGTTTATAGCGTACATGCGTATAAGAGAAACAGTAGTTTTGCGTGAAAGCTTACACATTTAAGAAATGTATTGTTCTATGTTGTCGTGTTCAGTGGGACACAAATTTGGTAGTGGCGAAAGATCCCTTTGTCTCGTTGTGAACAGAGTCAGGTCTGTTTTCAAGGTATTGCCTTACGGGGTAAGAGGTAAACGACATCATATATTCCTTGGTCAAATAGCCACTCACACGTGTGCTAATTCGGTGCAGAGATCGAAGAGAAACATTGAGTTCAAGAGCTTGCGTTTATATGAGGTTTGAGTACACAACCTAGTGAGCATTAGTGGAACTCCTTGGTAAAAAAAATTATTTCGTAGACAAGGGATATAATCCCATTGTTTAGTCTTTGATTTTTCGTTGACTGATAAATTTATCATCGTGAAAACTTGTCTAGCTATCACGCTTCAGTTGGTTTGTTTTTAAGACAAATATTTTTGGAAGCTGAGTAAAGTCCTCACAAATTCTTAAAATCTTTGTTGAGCATATGGAAATCTATAGAAGCTTAGTGGAACAGAAGGCAAAAGAAGCTTAGCAGAAGCAAAAGAAGCTTAGCAGATTTAATAGAATATCATAGAAGTCGGGTACCCAGCTAGGATTGAAATTACTAGACTAGGAAACTAGACCGAAAAACTCATTGTTAACCATTGCTTAATGCTAGGCACCCCTGACATATAGATATTAAATATCTCTAAATTTTCCTGGTATAAGACCACAGAAATGGGAACACCTTGTGATTATTGTACACATCACTCAAATGAAATAAACTGCCAGAGTTTCAGGATAGATAGACAGATATGAACAAACTTAGAAATAGATAGATAGATAGATAGATAGATAGATCATCATATCTACATCAGATTGCGAGCTAGCTATCTAAATGGACTATCATACCTACATTAAATTATTGTAGACAGGCTCTCGTAGATAGATAGATAGATAGATAGATATGACCAAAGTGATTTTGAAAAATTGACTTCGATTTATGCGTAAATTACAGTAGATAAACATATATAAACAGAGTAGGTTTTATCGAGTGATGCATAGATACCATTTACTGGGATGGATAGATAGATACATTGATGTTTCTTATATTTTAAGTCAAACACATAATAAATTATGTTAAAATTATGAACCAGATTAACATTAATTACCTTGAATTACCACTGATTAATATATATATATATATATATATATATATATATATATATATATATATATATATATATATATATATATATAATTTATTATAATCTTATGATAGTCTATTCTCCTTTTACAATGATTGTTTTGACATTAAGCAATGGGCGATTATAGTATTATCAGTAACAGCAAGTATTCGTTTATTTTGATCGACGAACAGTTTTAAAGTTTCACTCTAACTAGACGGAGTCAAAAGCTATTATCATTGTAAAATTCATTATTGGACAACTTTTGGTGGTGAATGTTTTCATTCCATAAACCTTCGTCGAAGAACAACAAACAATTGTAAATTTCATTAAGCGGGTCATCGTAAGAAACTATTTTAGTAGTACCTGCCATACAAGGGTTAGTGATCAAGACGGTTAACAAAGTGTCTGTCTCTATTAACAGAAAGAAAAAGCTGTAAGCAAATTCAAAAGGATATTCATCTAAGGCAAAGTTCAAATTTTGCATCATTAGCAATTTTAATTTTGATGGATTTCGTAATTACATACGAAATATGATGAAAATGTATCGAGACAGATGCTTTAATTTTAGAATTTAAATTTCAAATGAACACGGGATCATATCTAATCAAGTTATATAATAAAGGGATAATTATTAAAGGTCGACACTATTGATTCAGATACATTTTACTGACAGTGTTTATAATGATAATCCGTGAAGAAAAAAATAACGCGAATTGTTGTGTCCATAAAATTCATCGTTAAAAAGAAACAAAATCCTTCTAACATCTAAGAGGAATAGATAGATTTCTGGTTGAAATAATAAAAATAACCATTAAAAAATCTTAAATGTTTTTTACACTCTGTTATTCAAAGAATATATTTTTGCTTCAACTTAACAGTTAAATTTTGTCTGTAATTTTTTAAAAGGAAGTTTAATAATACGACACTAGGTTCAAAATATTTGATTTCCCTGTAAATTTTCTCTGTGCTTATGTGTGCATGTGTGTATGTGCTTATCTGAAAGTCTACGTTATCATCTGTTCAGCAGACCCAGACATCGAAGATTTTAATGGCGTCAGTGACAAGCGTGGAACCAGAGTCAACGATATTTGTTTTGAAAAATGCAATGCATAAAGATAAATATTACTTTCGTTTTTGTAGAATGGCCAGAAGTTAAGCATCAGCTGTTCAAAGCTGCACAACACAAACACAAAGGTTTGATGAAATGTATTCAGAAAAAAGTAAATGAATACTAAATTTCTTCTTATATTCTGAATCAAACATGTAACAAATTATGTTAATTATGAACCCTATTAACATTAATGACCTTCAATCACCACTGATTTATATATATATATATATATATATATATATATATATAAACGAGGTGCATACGATAGGTTTTCAGACTCTTTTCATATGGGCATTTAAATTTGTTATTGCTATACATGTTATGAGATGACTGACCAATTTTTATGATTTTAGGTTCAAATGAACATCTACAGCAGCAATTGGAATACACCTTACTGAAGCCTGATTGTCATAGCATTTCAAGGCAAAGTTTGCACAAAATAAAAAATTTTTTCAATGGAAATCACCCACACAAACACACGCATATATATATATATATATATATATATATATATATATATATATGTGTGTGTGTGTGTGTGTGTGTGTGTTTGTTAGGGTTTTATGGCATATCAACACTTGTAGGTTATTTAATGCCAAATCGTTTTTTATACAAATAAAACAGTTCTATTTCAAACAATTCCTTAAAACATATATACACAGTTCAATTGTAAAAAACATTTATATTTCAAGCTATTCAGTTTAGTCAGTTATAATTCAAACAATTTAGTTTAGTAAAAGTATAGTTTTTGTTTACGAACAATTCAGTTTAGCGTAGTACAGTTTCAATGTCAAAAAACAGTTCTATTTCAAATAATTCAGTTTAGCATATATACGTAGTTTTCAGGTCAAAACAGTTCTCTTCCAAATAATTCAGTTTAAAAACAGTAAACTCTCGAAACCATGGTTAAGTTCTATTTGACTCATTGATAGGGCCCTATCAAGTGCTACCACTTCGGGATAGACTGGACCTGGGAGCTATAACAATAAAGGATTACTCAGCATTCCCTAAAGCTCTAGCATCACTGGAACCTCACCATCAAATTGTTTAGTGTCATATCCAGGACACTCGTTGGGTGGGGGCTGTTACCTGCAGAGATGCAGTCGGTGTATTCTACAGCCCTAGCCAACTGGGCAAGTATGTATATATAGTGGCAAATCATTTAAATAAGAATCTCCATACACGTCTACATCAAGCGTTTAAATTTAAATTTATCTTTTTTTTAATTCAATTTATCTTTAAAAAATCAGTCGTATTTTTATTGAAACTTTCTAATCTAGGAAGCCTAGGAACGAGCGAATACCTGAATTTAATTCAGATGTCTCAGAAATGCATTCCCGCATGCACATACATGATCAGATATGAGTGCGCATGACACCACATTAATATGATTGAAGATATAAACGACTTCTTCTCTCTCTCTCTCTCTCTCTCTCTCTCTCTCTCTCTCTCTCTCTCTGCCTTTTAATTATTTCATGCTACTCTCTATCCATCATTCGACATTTTGCCAATAAGCATATGCTTCTTTAAACGATAGCATTCCTTGACACCTCGATCTTTTTTAATCCATTCATCCAATTTGTTTGTGCTGGCAAATATCTTCATCACGTAAATATAGGTCATTGAAGTGCATCGAAAAACAAATGCATTTCATTGAATATGATGTCACAAAGACTGATATACTTCTGTCTCTCCAGAAGAAGTAATATCTTTAGGGTTTCCAGGTCACAACACTTGTACAACTTAGTCTATGTGTTCATTTTCAGGGTATTTTATAAAACAACCGTTTCTTCTCGCCACAAAAAAATTACAACTTTTCCGTATAATCTGCTATAAAAATTGACAAATTAAGGGAGTATCTTTCGTAATGGAGTTAAATAATTTACATAATTGCTAATTAAAAGATTTAAAAAAATAACAGGTTGTTTGAAATAAAAGATAAAAAAAAAAGAATAAACCTTGTTTTATTATTAGAGTTCGATCTTATTTTTAATAACCAATTTTTGCCTTTGTTTTCTTTTAATAAGTGATTTTTTCGATAGTTTATATGATAATTCCCGGTTGCGATAGTGTCGTTATCTAACTTGACCTTGCGAATCAGCAACATAAGTCTTAATGAAAATCGAACAATGGACCAAAAACATTGAATACATTTTTCTAGATCGAAGGTAAATATATTCACTAAGGAATTTGATTTATTTACCTCACGTACCCGTATCTTAATTTTTTTTATTCAAATTTATTTATTTATTCATTCCCTTTTATGTTATATTTAATATATATTTCTTAAGCATATTCGCCTGCAGTATTTGTTAGATATGTTTGTTATTTATTCAACAAATTTTCAAATCTAAATAGAAATTGATACCGATTTAATTCAAAATATTTTCTTAGTTTAAATTTATGCAATTATTAAATAGAAAAACCATAACAGTAAACAGATTTCAACTTTTATTTTTTAAAAATACACAAAAACGAAACCTAAAACATGCCTTAGACAAAAATAAGGAATAATGAGATGAAAAGCAACAATAATTTTGATAATAATCTCCTCTTTACAGTACGGATGTATTTCAAGGGAAGAGCAAGGTGCTATAATCTCCTCTTTACAGTACGGATGTATTTCAAGGGAAGAGGAAGGTGCTAATAATTTCCTCTTTACAGTACATATGTATTTCAAGGGAAGAGCAAGGTGCTAATAATCTCCTCTTTACAGTACATATGTATTTCAAGGGAAGAGCAAGGTGCTAATAATCTCCTCTTTACAGTACATATGCATTTCAAGGGAAGAGCAAGGTGCTAATAATCTCCTCTTCACAGTACATATGCATTTCAAGGGAAGAGCAAGGTGCTAATAATCTCCTCTTTACAGTACATATGTATTTCAAGGGAAGAGCAAGGTGCTAATAATCTCCTCTTTACAGTACATATGTATTTCAAGGGAAGAGCAAGGTGCTAATAATCTCCTCTTTACAGTACATATGCATTTCAAGGGAAGAGCAAGGTGCTAATAATCTCCTCTTTACAGTACATATGTATTTCAAGGGAAGAGCAAGGTGCTAATAATCTCCTCTTTACAGTACATATGTATTTCAAGGGAAGAGCAAGGTGCTAATAATCTCCTCTTTACAGTACATATGCATTTCAAGGGAAGAGCAAGGTGCTAATAATCTCCTCTTCACAGTACATATGCATTTCAAGGGAAGAGCAAGGTGCTAATAATCTCCTCTTTACAGTACATATGTATTTCAAGGGAAGAGCAAGGTGCTAATAATCTCCTCTTTACAGTACATATGCATTTCAAGGGAAGAGCAAGGTGCTAATAATCTCCTCTTTACAGTACATATGCATTTCAAGGGAAGAGCAAGGTGCTAATAATCTCCTCTTTACAGTACATATGTATTTCAAGGGAAGAGCAAGGTGCTAATAATCTCCTCTTTACAGTACATATGTATTTCAAGGGAAGAGCAAGGTGCTAATAATCTCCTCTTTACTGTACGGACATATTTCAAGGGAAGTGGAAGGTGCTAATATTCTCCTCGTTACAGTACGGATGTATTTCAAGGGAAGAGAAAGATCCTGATAATCTCCTCTTTACAGTACGGATATATTTCAAGGGAAGAGCAAGGTGCTAATAATCTCCTCTGTACTATACGGATATATTTCAAGAGAAGAACAGGGTGTTAATAATACCCTCTTTACACTACGGATATATTTCAAGAGAAGAGGAAGGTGCTAATAATCTCCTCTTTACAGCACATATATACTTGGATTAGTATCATCTCCTGATTGTTAACATCTCTGGCATGACAAATAGATCTTTGCCAAAACCTAGGCACAGGCCCGAACAAAGTTGTATAGAAGACCAGATATTGCCCAAACAGCAGATATCCCCCTCCACAGCACTGATGTCATTCAAAGGTAGGACAAGATACTACGTAGCTTAGTATCAGTGCTACAACATAGGTTTCCAGAAAGATATTTACGACACTATTGATCAGCATCAGGGATTTCAACTGATGCTTGTGAAATTAGTTTTTCCTTCTCGTAGATCGGTTGACCTCCCAAAACAACAGATTTGTATCAGTTAGTTTTTTATCACATATTTCATGGATCAATGCTTTTAAGACTCTACCATAGCCTATAATATCGATACATCAATAGATGTAATTGACCATTCAGTGATTTCCAGGTCGAGCAGAAAAATAAAAGATAAGAAATGTTTCAAATTTGAAAACAGCATTCAGAAAATAAGATAATTACTGGTAATTTACACTGAAGTACGGGCACTCAAATGTTTAGCCTCTGGGCAAAGATTACCTCAATAATTCTTCTGCTTTTAAAGTGTACAGCACGGTGAAAATAACCCAACCAGCAGCAGTGAGATTAAAATCAAACTGAATTGAAAAACTGTAGCAGTGTTTGTTCGACTATAACGGTTTGAGACTGAATTTATATCCGTAGCATCTTTCTCCGCCAGGATTTTACCAAAAAGAGGCACTCCGAAAGTAATGCCTCCAATTTATTTCTCCCGGAACTACTACAGATACAAGAAGAACAAAAATACCGTTTGATAGAGCAAGTTTTCAGCTACAAAAATATGTTTCTAGTTAAGTATATTTATGTAAACGGATTTCCAATAGGGATAAACATGCACTTGGCATGCTCTGTTCGTAAAAATTAGCACCACCTGAGGCGACCCACGTGTTCAGAGCAGATGACAAAGATATCGTTGCGACTAGAAAAAGATGTGCTGAACTATGCCGTGTAAAAAGAAAAAAAATAGATTTCTTTCCAACGATCATGACTCAGAAGAAATATAGAAAGTTGTTATAATAAAAATATGAAATGTGAATCTTAATGGATGCTCCAAAACAAATACCTCCGATTTATTTCTCTGAAAATTACAACAAATACAGGGAGAAATATAGGAAATTGTTATAATAAAGATTAAAAATGTGAATCTTAATGATACGTTTGATGCTCCGAAAGTAATGCCCTCAATTGATTTCTATGAAAATCACAACAAATAAAGAAAGCAGCGTGGCGCCCTTAGATACAGCAAGTGATCGGCTACCAAAATCTGTTTTTTCACAAACATATCATCAATGGCTATTTATTTTAGTCATCGATGAACAAATCGCCTCGAAAGTAATGTCTCTTACAGATTGCCGCGGAAACTACCATAGTTAAAGGAAATACAATAAAACTGTCTGCAGCAACCAAATGATACTTTTTCAAGATATTCATCATCACTGAATATGACCAAAAACTGACATTCCACGATCCACTTTTTTGAAATATCATTAGCGGCGTCTTTATCAGGAAAATCTTAACCAAGCTCTGTTTTCATGTCAGACGCAGTTTGTCGAAATGGCGTTCAGCTGCTGTTAAGTAACAAATATATTTTACTAATGGTAAGGTTCTACATCTACTGTCATAACACCAACGTTTGCTTCTGACATTGTTTAAAAACCATGAGAGGAACCCAACAGTTTAACTGGTTGTCTGGTATATTGCTAAAACCCTAATTATTTTAGATGTAGCCGTAATCTACTTAAAACGACACAAAATTACGAGATTTTAATTAGAGGAATATATTTAAAATTTTCTTAGAAAATAAAGTGATATCTAGTTCGGTTTGAAAGTTAGATATATTATGTGAATGAACGAGATTTTTGTCGTCAAATTCTCATAATAACGGAACTTGTTATTTAACGTTGATTAGAATGCTTCACTTTCTAAATAAAAATACCAATAACATCACGGCCCGCTTTATAACTGTGACACAAGAAGTTTACGGATCCTCAAGTTATTATTCATTGGTTTAAAAAAAGAAGTGATACAAAAAATCGTATCAAGGTACCGTGTTCAAATTCAGATTGAGGTAGTTAGTATTTATACTGGGAGCTCGAAAAGCCGAGTTCACTTCCTGGACGAGGTTATTTCCATAAATTCTTTTAGGAGAGGCATGAATACACCACTTCTTCTTCTACCGACTTGGGCTAAGAGTAAATAGCGGGAAATAGTGCTTCCTGCAGACTTGGTTAGATATCTGGTATTGGGGATTAAAGACGCTGAATTCAAAATCAGAAAAGTGTACATCGGACAATCAGTGGTATAGAGGTGCACCATACTTCTGTTATCAGCTCATTCAAATGTTATGGTTGGTTCTAGATAAACCTTCACCACAAAAAACAAATTTCCTCATCGTGGTTGATAAACATTATATTATTTATACATAACTCTTAAAAAAGCTTACCTCGCCTCTCTCAACAAGACAGGTTACGCATACTCCTACCTAGCCCCTCCACACGCTTACACACACACACACACATACACACACATATATATATATATATATATATATATATGTATATAATTCGGAGAATATATATATATAGATCCACGACCTCACAAATATTGACCATCCGTAGAATCATTGAAGGTGTACGGGCAAAAAACATTCAAGCGACATTACTATTTGTCGACTTTACGAAGGCCTTCGATTCCATTCCCAGAGGAAATATGGTACAAACCCTACTAGCATACGGCCTACCAAAAGAAACCGTTGCAGCAATAACAATTTTCTATAGAGACACCAAAGTGAAAGTACGTTCACCAGATGGAGACACAGAATACTTCGACATAGTAGCAGGAGTACTACAAGGAGACACGCTCTCTCCATACCTCTTTATCACCTGTAAAGATTATGTGCTTAGAACATCGATTGATAAAATCAGAGAAAATGGCTTCGAGCTGACAAAGAAAAGAAGCAGAAGATACCCAACAAAAACAATTACCGACGCCGACTACGCCGATAACATAGCGATACTGGCAACCAACCGAAACACTACTGCATAGTTTGGAACGAGCAGCTGCAGGCATAGGCCTCCATGCCAATGCACACAAAACAGAATATATGTGCTATAATCAAACAGGTGACATCTCCACACTAGACGGAACCCCTCTTAAACTAGAAGACAAATTCACCCACCTTGGAAGTAGCGTCGCATCAACCGAAAAGGACATCGACACGCGGCTAACGAAGGCATGGACAGCTATCAATAGGCTATCGATCATATGGAAATCAGACCTAACCGATAAAATGAAATGCAGTTTCTTCCAGGCAGTTGTCGTATCGATACTGCTGTATAGATGCACTACATGGACGCTAACTAAACGGCTGGAGAAGAAGCTAGACGGCAATTACACAAGAATGCTGCGAGCAATATTAAACAAGTCCTGGCGGCAACACCACACAAGACACCAACTATACGGCCACTTGCCTCCCATCACGAAAACTATCCAAGTTAGACGAACCAGACATGCAGGTCACTGCTGGAGAAGCAGAGACGAGCTCATCAGTGATGTACTCCTGTGGACCCCCACATATGGCCGGGCAAAAGCAGGACGACCAGCACGAACATACATTCAGCAGCTATTTGAGGATACGGGATGTAGCCCTGAAGACCTGCCAGAGGCGATGAACGATAGGGAAAAGTGGCAAGAGAGGGTCAGGGATATCCGTGCTCATGGCACGACGTGATGATGATGATGATGATATTAAATATATATAAATAACTAATACATATTTGTTTATCATAATACTATATATATATAGTTAGGATAATACTGAGTCATCTGTACTTAGAAATTTCCCGCGTTTTTTCAAAAAGTATGAAGAATGAATATATATTCAACTTCTAAGAAATGAGTGCGTTCAACAAATCTTAACCTTGTGACGTATTTTCGTTTAAGGAAACAAGAAAAGGTCGAACGGAACTAGGTGTGGCGTAGGGGAACTGCACTTTTACAATCTTTTTGACATGGTAAGCCGCACTAACAAACAAAGGAATCCTCTGTACTGTGGGGAACTTCGGAATCTGTTTTCCTTCAATCGATTCATAATATCGGTAGGAGATTTATATTGTTATTGATACAGGCGACTAATTTTTATTTAAATGATTCAACATAGTTTCCTGGCGTTATCATGAAATTCTACGCCCACATAATTGGAGTGTAACCATTTGTCTGTGAGGTTGTAGCAGTTTTACACTCACATACACCTATATATATATATATATAATATATATAATATATATAATTTCGTATTTTACAGCATATGCAGGTAATATAATATTCCAAGGATTAAAGTCAGTGCAACTTGTCCAACTTAAATTTTTGAAGTTGAATCCTAAATTACAATATAAATGAATTAGTTCCATTTTAATTTTCTTACTTATTTAAATGTGCGTTTTATTCTCTGACAATTATGAAAGTTTAAAATGTGTAACACTATCAGTATTTACAAATTAAGTTTTCGTCGCCTCCGTCACTAAACAATAAACGTTTTAAAAAGAAATACTGGTAAAAGCTCTAAAAGTCTTAATAACTAATTTCAAAATCTGTAACCATTTTTCTTAGCTAAGTATTATCCTTCGTATTCTCAATTATTATATCTTTTTTTTTCTTTTTTTATCTCAACTTGCTCTGTTAATCATTTCTATGGCAGAAGTGTGCATCGGATACAAGAATAAAGAATCATCTTCTGATCAGACACGAAATCACGTCTCCTCTTTCATCAGGGAAGTTTAGTTCTACGTATCTACTCTTGTAGCTGAGATGGTATCACAGAATCACAAAATTCACCTATCAAACCAGTCAATACCCCTGTGTTCAATTCACCGGCGCCATATTGTTTCAAACGCGAGTAGTGTTAACATTATATTTATTGAAGTACTTATTCATTTAAATCATTTTTAGGTAAGGAACAATCAATTATTAATTATTTTATCTAGGATTTTTCTTCATTTCCTTAATATGTTTTTTAAATCTTACCACATGGGGGATATTACTCTTAAAACAGTGAGGAACAAAGTATAATGGAAGTAAAAATAAAGAATAAACTCTCGGTAAAAATCGATCTGGTGTCTTTTTTGAATTAAGAAATCTTATTTCTGCATACCAACTGCAGCAAAATTTCAGCAAATTAACAGTTTCTTCTTAAAATAAACA
>OY757909.1:38779885-38827385 GCA_963585895.1 Sepioteuthis lessoniana
TCTGATTTCAACCCTCACATGAAATCCGGGTTTATGGAGCTCCCTTCGAACAGTTTTTGAGGAAACTGGTTCTTGAAATGGTCATTAAGCTCTGCTGTAATTTTCGGAAGAGTATTCTTGTGATCCTACCTAACAGTCCGTGTAAGAGTCTGATGGTCCTTATCAGACAGCTTTTGCTTTCTTCCAGAGTTTTACTTCAGTGAGAAGTTTTTTTCCTTCATTCTCAAATGTTGTCATTATTTTCGAGACAGTACTTCTTGCTACACCAAACAATTCAGCGTTTTTTGTTACGCTAGCACTTGCCATGAGAGCATCAATACTTTGACCTATTTTAAAGTCTGATAGATCTGAGATTTTAATTTCTTCTGATAATATCTATTAAAAACAAAAAATTTTGTAAAATTAGACGAGAAAAATTCATAAGTAAATATAACATAAAAACAACAAACGTTTGATGGTTTATGGGAGTTTCATAATTATGATACTTAGATTCTAATTGTTTCCATTAATTTGCCCAACTCCTGTACCATATATCTTAACAACAAAATAAAAACATTCGAAACTTTCCGAAGCATCTTCGAAAGACTTGCATGTTAAAAAAAACCCACATGGACAATTAATGAATCCAAGCCCATACTGATTACACACACACACACACACACACACACACACACACACATATATATATATATATATAGATAGATAGATAGATTGGAGAAAATAAGTATTTCATCCCCTGGTGATTTTCTGAGTTTGCCACCTTACAAAAATAGGAACGGTCAATAATTTTCAGGCTTGGTCTGTCTTGAAAGAGAGAGATATAATATTTTTAAAAATTCTAGAAAAACACATTATAATAATTTTTTAACGTTTATTTGTATTTTATTTAAAAAATAAGTCTTTTAACCCATAGCTAAAAATAACTCAATACTTGGTGAAGAAACTCATTTTGGCAAGCACTGCAGCCAGACGTTTCCTGATGTTGGTTACCAAGTTTTTTTTTTACAGATTACAGGCTGGTGGGGAATTTGACCCACTTCTCTTTGCAGATCCTCTCCAAATCTTTAATGTTTGTAGGTTGTTGTTGGGTAACTCGAATCTAACGCTCCCTCTACAGTTTTTCAAAAGGATTAAGGTTACTCTATTACCTTAAAGTGCTTCTTTTTGAGCCACTTCTTTGTTGCCTTAGCCGTAGGCTTTGGGTTATTGTCATGCTGGAACACCTATCCTCGACCCATCTTCAGTGTCCTGGCTGAGGCAAGATGGTTTTCACTCAAGATTTCCCTGTACTTGGCCCCATCCATCCATCCATCTTTCCCTTAACACGGTGTAGTCGTCTTGTCCTCTTTGCAGAGAAACAGCCCCAAAGCATAATGTTTCCACCACCATGATCAATGGTTAGGATGGTATTCTTGGGGTCCAAGTCAACTTTGTTTCTCTCCAAACACGTTGATGCCAAAAAGCTCAATTTTAATCCCATCTGACCACAGCACTTTCTCCCAATCCTCCTCTGAATCATCCAGGTGCTTATTTGCAAACTTAAGATGGGTGCCTTCTTGAGTAGAGGACCTAGCGGGCACAACGTGATTTCAGTCAACTACGACGTAGTGTGTTACTAATGGTCATATTGGTAACTGTGGTCGCAGCTGCCTTGAGATCATCAACAAGCTCTTGTCCCGTAGTTCTAGGTTGTTTACTCCCCTTTCTCATAATCAGGTTTACTCCTCGTGGGGAGATCTTGCGTGAAGCTCCAGACCGAGGGATATCGATAACGAATTTGTATTTCTTCCGTTTTCTCATCATCACATGAACAGTTGACTCTTTCTCACCTAGCTGCTTGCCAATAGTCTTATCGCCCAATTCAGTCTTGTGCAGGTATACATTTTTGTCCCGGATGTCCTTAGACAATTCTTTCGTTTTGCGCATTGTGGAGATATTAGATTCTGATTCACTGAAGGATTCCGAGAACTAGTCTTTTATGTTGGTAATGAGTATTTAATTAGGAATAATAATTGAGTAATAGGACTAGTCTATATGCCTCCTGATTACATAACCAGTTTGTGGGGCCTGATACATGTATGCTTAGTAGGGGGTAAAATATTTGGCGGGGGGTCAATAAAAAACAAATAAATGTTCAAAAATCAATATAATTTGATTTTCTAGATTCTTTTAATATTCTATCTCTCACTTTCAAGATGGACTAACCCTGAAAATTATTGACCGTTCCTATTTTTGGATGGTGTCAAACTCACAAAATCAGCAGGAGATGAAATACTAATCATTATTAGGATATCAATGATATAAGAAAAAACTCATGATACAGTCGGCTTTTTGTTGTAACAATGACCCTTTATTTTACTGAAATTGCAGCTTACAAAGGAGTCGGCTGGAACTGTAGAATACACCGACTACTTCTCTAAAGAGGGCTAAGATCTCTCAATGGGTGTCCTGTATATGATATCTGAGTATTTATATGATGTTGGGTCACGAGTCATGGATCTCAGGAGAATATGAAATAACCTTTTATGCCATTACTCCCTTGTCCTCTCATATATGAACAGATGAGAACAAGAAACAATCCTTTGAAGAGCGTTTGCTAAAAAAAGTGTTCAAATGCTGTCCCCGTCTCCCTTTCCCAGTTGTGCTTCATTAATAAAAGTTTTAAAAATTTATATATCATTATTTATACATCATATATATATATCATTTATATATCATATAAAGTATATATATCATATATATATATATATATATATATATATATATATATTTCATATATATATCATATAAAGTATGTATATATATCATATAAAGTGTATATATATATATATATATATATATATATATATATATATATATATATATATCATTAACAGCTTTATATATTCCCAACAAATAAACACAATCGTCAGATCAAAAGGTTTTGTTTCATTAGACAAAACTCCGAAGGTTAGATTGAATTATAATTAATCTATCTCTCTCTCTCTCTCTCTATATATATATATATATATACTTAGTGTGACAACTGTTTCAGATGTTGTAAGGGTGAATATATGCATTGGGATTCGAACATTTTTGAGTTACTCCCCTAACTGGATATCGCAGCCACAGAAACTTGTTGATGAATCGTGTTATGGAAAGAAATTAAACAATATTTGACATCGTCACTCCAAAAGCATTTTAATAATGGTGGGTTGTCTTTTGAAAGTCTGAGAGAAGTGGGGAGGGGAGAAAAAGGAAGGAATCATGATCGAATAGAAAGAGAGTGAGAGAAGGTGGGGAAAAGAGAGAAGTAAAAGGAAAAAAAGAGTAATGAAAAGATATAGAGGAGGAGAAAGAGAGAGAATGGCACAAACGGAGTAAAAATGATAATAAGTGAAATAAAATAAGTGAAATAAAATCAGAAAGAAAAGATTGATAGAAGTGAAGAAATTCAAAAGATGGAGTGAAGAGATAAAAGAAAAGAATATTCAGGGGAAAGGACAACGTGTGATTGGTTTGTTGGTCCATTGGTTGGTTGGTTGGTTGATATATCAACCGTTCTAAGTTATTTAATGCAAAATGCATTTTTATACAAATTATCAGTTCTACTTCAAACAATTCTGTTTACCATGAGTACACGGTTTACTTGTCAAAAACATTTCTTTTTCAGTTTCTTCAAACAGTTCGAAATCAGTTAAATGTAAGGACAGATTTTATTTACACACAGTGAAATATCAAAACAATTCTATATTAAACAATTCAATTTAGTGTAAGTACAGTTTCAATGTCAAAAACAGTTCCATTTAAAACAATTCAGTTTACCATAAGCACGTTGTTTAAATTCAAGTGCGATTTAATTGTTAAAAATATTTCTATTTCACGCTATTCAGTTTAGTGAAACAGTTCTAATTCAAACAATTCAGTTTAGCATAAGTTAGTTCTGTTCAACCTATAGTAGGGCCCTATCAGGTGCTACCATTCCGGTCAGAGTGGACCTGGGAGCAATGTCAATGAAGGGATGTTCCGCTTTCCCCAAAGCTCCAGCATTACTGGAACCTTACCATCAGATTGTTTAGTGTCATATCAAGATACTCATTGGAGGGGTCTTATCCCTCTGCAGAGGTGCAGTTGGTGTATTTTACAGCCCCAGCCGACTGGGAAGGTCTCATTGGGGATCTTAACCCTCAGCAGAGGTACAGCCAGCGTATTCTACAACCCCAGACGACTGGGCGAACAAGTGTGAGAACAGAAAAAGTGATACTTGATATCATATAACTATAAATAAACAAGTACGATAAAAAATGATACAATTGGATATTTAAATATATTGTTATGAATATAATCAAACATTTACAAATGAATTAAATTTTGACATTAGATTAGACATAAGGTGTTGATATGCCTTTAAAAAAAAAGTAAACCGACCCAAACCAATATATATATACGTGTGGACAAAAATATAAGAACACCCTCAAAAAGGAAGAAAAAGATACTGTTTACAATTTTTAAATTATGAAAATCAGATATATGAAAGATATGACATAAAGACAATTAGATTTAAAATATGAAGAAATTTCAAATCATTTTTCATATGTATATCAGCATTAATACTTAGTTTTAAAATTTTGTTTTCACATGAATATAAGACCAAAGAGCAGAACTATAGAATATAAAGGCAACTTTTTTTTATAACCTAAAAAATTCGGCTAGGTGTACTATCAATTAGTTTCTGAAGTTGAACCGAAGGTATTTTTTCCCATACGTCAAATATTGCGTTTTTGAGAAATTGCTGAGTACTGTCGACCTCTTTCATAAACTTTTGCAATTATCAATCCCTACAAATATTCTAAAGGACTTAGGTCTGGAGAGTACACTAGGCGGTCAAGAAGTCTTATTTTTTGTTCAATCAATTATTTCTTCCTTATCGATGCATTGTGAATAGCAGCATTATCTTGCTGAAAAATTTATTCTTCTCCACATAGACGACGCCCTTCTTGTGCAACCTATAAATCATTTAGCATCTTCATATAATCTGCTGCTTATACTCAACCACTGACAAATTGTAGTTTCAGTTTTTCAGAAGATGAGAAAGCCCCTCCCACATCATAAGAGATCCTCCTCCATAATGCGTTGTTGAGTGATTCTCTTCGGGAAAATTTTTTGCGAGCCTGTACTTCTGAAAGCCATCTAGATCGTCTAAATTGAATTTCTTTTTGCCCAAGAAAACAACTTCTCGCTTTAGCACTCATGGTTTGATATTGTTGAGCATTTTCCAGTCGTTTCTCTGTGTGCTTCATAGTTAAACTTGGACGATGAAGTCTTTTCTTATGCTTAATTTTTTTGTTGTTTAAATGCCTTCTAATTGTTCTAGTATTGAAGGAGGATCTACAAGAGGTTTCAGTATTTTTTATATTGACGAATTTTGCTTTTTTACTTCGCTAACAATTATTATCTATTGTGGGGATAATTTTTATGGCCTGCCAGTGGGTTTTCTTGTTCCATACTAATTTGGACATTTCAAGTAATTGCAGATAAGGGCTTTACTGCGTCCCAAGGCCTTCGAAATTTCTCTCTGATATTTTCCGACTCTTTTCAGCGCCGTAAGATCGCCTTTCTCAAATTCAGATAATTTAGTTCCTTTAGCCTTTTATGTTTTTAGAATTTTATGTATTGCAATCTTAATAGCATATGTGACGGGGAAATTGATTAAATCCCTAAACGGGACTTTATTTTCGCACGTGTGAAGACGGGGCAGGTTGGCACTTGATCCCCTACAGAAATAAGTCCTGTTCAGAGTTCTTTTCTCAGGCAGATAAGAACTGGCATATTACGTGAGGGAATAATTTAGGGCCAGACTGGCCACCGCTGGCAAAGGGGTCCAAAATTTCACACTATCACACACCCACCAGGCCGCTAAACTTCTTTCCCTTAGATAATCGAAGAATACGGGCCTATAGGTCTTAGTTATAATAATATTAATATTGCTACAGTCGGCGACTCCGGTTTCCCGTGTGATACTTTAGGAATTAATAGGACAGTTCTAAGCAAGATAATGTAGAGCGAATAGAAGCTGAAAGGAAAGCATGGAATAATAACATAGACCACATGGTAAAATGAAAATACATAGGTTCTTTACTACGGTTATATATATATATACGTTCAAAATGTCAAAGATATATAATAGGATAGTCCATGAATATAAATGTCTTTTCCTGGCTTTTATCCTTTTTCAAATTGAGAGAGAGAGTGGTAACAAAATTTGGGTGTAACGGAAAAATGTCCCAAAGTTACTTATCTTATTTTTTTGACGGGGTTCCACTGGAGAATTTCTCTTCTTTCACGGGCTAATAGACTTTGTACTGTTTTTAATGCTGGCTTGAAGGATTTAGGAGTCCTCCATGTCTCAGTTAGTCTTTTTGTCTTTAGCCCGGAGTAAAATGGCTATCGTCCGTCTGCCACGAGCGTTGCCCAAAAACTCCCTTTTTGTGTATTTACTTCCGTTGAGGGGAAGGGAACCCCACTTCCGTTTGGGGTCCCCCCACCAATCATTTGGCTTCATTTTCTCTTTCCCCTTCCGATGTCCGGCGACCCAAGGTCACTTAAGTGCGAACATCTGTGTGACCCACATTCATTTCTAACGGTCACTTTTTGACTGCTAGATAATTTTAGTTCAACGGGGGGAGAGTATCATTCCCACCTCCTCGTCTCCGTGAGCCATCACGTGACACATATATATTACGAAGACTACATATAATAAATTTTTCAATTAAATTAAGTCCTTTTTTCTTTAGTTTTTATTGATGGTCTTATATTTATGCCAAAAATAAATTTCAGAATTTAGCATAAATGCTAATATACATATAAAAAATGAATTGAAATTTCTTCTTATTCTAAATTTAGATGTCTCTTAACCTTATCTTTCATATATCTGATTTTCATAATTTAAAGATATATTTTTTTTCATTTTTGAGGATAGTCTTATATTTTAGCCCCGGTATATATATATATATATATATGAATTATTGTTACTCAAGCTTCATGTGTTTTATGCAATCTTCAGTCGAGCATGTGAAAAAAGTGACTAGTCAAGTATCTGTATAGGGTGAAGTAAATTCAGTTGATGTGGATTAAAAGTCCCCAAACCTATCATGAGACTATACTTCATTATACATAGAGGCTCGAACAGCCACTTTTGTTAAACGTTTCATTCATTGTTCGTTTTTATTTTGATAAATAAAGCACCAGTCTTAGTACTTTTGAAAACACCTCGTAAATGCAACTACTGTGCTCTTTGATGTAATTCTGGAGATATCAGTCACTGAATTACCTGATTAAACAATTAGTCAGCTAATTAATTATATAATTAACGAAACGCTGATTATATTAGTATTTGGGAGATGATAATCTAGTAAGATATGTACTTGGCAGCGTAAGGGTTCTACCCGATTGAACTCTTCACTCGAGGACATTGCTGCAACAGCGGGAAGAGTCGGTGTTTTTAGCGACGTTCATTAACGGTATTAGAATAATTAAATTAATAATTGTTGAAGAGGGGAGAATATTAACAAATTCCTTTTAATTGATTTAACCAAGACGATCTAACATGTATTTGAGGACGGCCTCATCTCTGATTTTCTTTTTGTTTTTTTTTTTTGTTTTTTTGTTTTTTGTCTTTCTTTTTCTTTTCTTTTTCTTATTTTCCTCTTTTTTTCTTTTTTTGTTGTTGGATTTTGGTTTTTAACGAAAGCATTTTCGCCTGTGCGTTCGGCTGACTCTCAAATGAGTGCATAATCAGTGCAATGACC
Organism: Sepioteuthis lessoniana; assembly: GCA_963585895.1. Lineage (NCBI taxonomy): Eukaryota > Metazoa > Mollusca > Cephalopoda > Myopsida > Loliginidae > Sepioteuthis > Sepioteuthis lessoniana. Next base: position 38,787,673 of record OY757909.1, read on the forward strand.
CGTTGGCTTTAGATTTGCTTATAAGTCAGTTTGGTGCAGTTTGTAACTCCTTGCCATGGCATTTTCTTCTATCTATAATTCTTCGTCTCAACACTTCGTCTTCCATTTCGAAGGTGAAACTTAAATGCTGAAGCGAGTCTTATATGCAAATTACAATTTTGAGAGCAATGGAGAACAGTGCCTGGATATATCCGGGTTGAGACTTGGCGATTTACTCCTTTCTTCTTGTATGTTCATCTAATTTCTTCCTCAAAATGACGGCCGTTTGATCTGTAAGTTATGTCGATTCTATGCCTTGCAGAATGGAAAAATTAGGATGTCCTGCATATGACACTAAAAATAATGTGATGTCCTGCGTATGACACTAAAAATAATGGAATGTCCTTGGTGTTTTAAACTTTTTCCTTAGAATTTTCTCAACTTCAGATCATATAGGATTGAAATGATGGGCATAAATCTTAGCAGCGATAACAATAAGAGTTTTACCTCTCTAATCCTTAGTCATACCGAGGTCGACTCTGTTGAGGAGGGTAGGATGTAGCTTTTTGTCCATTTCTGTATGTGTTTTCTTTATGGACAGTGTTTTATAATCGTAGAAGAACGTCGTTAAATTTCCTTTTATTCCATACGTCAGGAGATGTGTCGTCAAGATATGCAGCTTTTCTACTTTTAATTTTTTCAGCATGGCACCAAGTTCGTCCTTCAGAAACTCTTCAACTTTGATGGCCAATTAATTATCGGCATTCTCTCGGTTATTGCTTCTGTATAGGCAGTAACAAAGTTTTCATTCGTAATTTAGAGTATGTCTTTTAGATGTCTCCTAGAAAGTTTCAAACTTGTATTTTACTGTTACCATATATTCATTGCTTATATCACAGTTGGTAAATAATAACCCGTCATTTCACGAATAATTAATCGTTAATTTTTAATTGGCACTTAATTATTTCTTTAAGAGGTTTATCGGGTTTGTTACGAGAATTCCAAGCAGATTCTTGAACTGTTCTTTCCACTTTTCAAAAGTGGAAAGAACAGTTCAAGAATCTGCTTGGAATTCTCGTCTTTCTTTTTGGAAGACAGAGTTAAGTTTTGCAATCGAAGAGCTTTTCCTTCAGCTCATTTATTTACTGTCTGTCACGTCTATTTTCTATAGAATTTCCAAAGTTTCTGTTCATTGATGTTCGTTTGGTTTCTTTTATTAAGTGAGGAAGCTTTTTCATGCAATCTTGTTTTTCACCAATAGCTATTAATTATGAATTCTGTTTTCAAATTCCTCATTCTAAAATGGAGAATATTCACTCAAAAACAGACTTGTATGACCATACACAAAATTTTAAAAATTGAGAAATGGTAAACTATGAACATACATCAAGCCAATTACTTAAAAACGCCGCTAGATTATATATTTATAAACAAACTGGTAAGTAAGTAGCCCGGAAATGTGGACCATACTCCTCTTTTGAAGGTTTATATTTTGATCATAGAATCATCTCAGCAAAGGTTCGCCTGACTATACGCAGAAATAGGAAATAAACAGGTAAAGATTTGGGATATGACAAGTGTTATATACTCACATATACATATATATGCTGGATACATACCGACGCAATGAATAACGACGAGCGAAGGCTTCTTTCACAAAATATACCTATCAATTTATTGTAAGATTCGAAAAGGTCTTATGGTGAGAGGGAGTTGGAGACCAAACAGAACTGCAATATTTTGACCCCAAATCTTATGGCCGTCAGCGTTGTGTCTTTCTCGTTCTCCAGGGCTGCTCAACCGGAGGTCCAGAGGCCCAATCTGCTGGCTTTCTCTACCACATCTTATCAGCAACTTCTCTGGCCCCCAACTCATCAGGGTCCCCAAGGGCCCCCTCTGCCGGGCTTCTCTACCACATCTTGTCTTTTAACTCGTTTAAACTCCAACTGTAACTGTCTGACTTCTGTCTTGACTGAATTATATAATAGTTCAACTCCCACTCAATCGCCCACTCAATCCTTGGAATGGCATGTTTGATCGTCATCAAGCGGAAATAACTGTCAGGCAGTTCAGAGGTCACTCTCTTCCGGTGCATCACTCTGAAGTAGGACCTTCACCTTGTCCCATATTATCAGCCGAGCTCACCTGCGCGATTTCCTCTCATGACTGCCATTGGAATGTGTCACTTCCTTCCGTTGCATCACTTTGAATGGCATTTTTGGCCGGGTCGAAGGTCAAAATACAACACATGTCTTCACTTACGAAGAGTGATATTAATAATCAGTATATGGTAAGAGTGAAATAAAAGTTTGATACTTTTAAGGAGACATCTGAAAGACACGCTCTAAATAACGAATATGAAAACCGTGTTACCGCCTACATAAAAGCAGTAGCAGAGAGCATACCAACCAAACACAAATATAAAGTCCCCTAGAGTTCGTAATCAATCATCATCATCATGTCACGCCGCCAGCACGGATCTCCCTGACCCACTCCTACTTCCTGTCTCTATCTTCCATCGCTTCCGGTTGGTCTTCAAGGATACATCCTGTATCGGCACAGAGCTGTTGTATGTAGGTCCTAGCTGGTCTCCTGCCTTTGCTCGTCTATGTGAGGGGGTCCACTGAAGGATGTCACTCATGAGTTCGTCCATACTTCTCCAGTAGTGTCCTACATGTCTGGTTCGTCTAACTTGGATAGTTTTCGTGATGGGTGGTAAGTGGCCGTACAGCTGCTGATTTGTGGGGTGCTGCCGCCAAGACTTGTTTAATATTGCTTGCAGCATTCTTGTGAAGTTGCTGTCAAGCTTTTTCTCCATACATTTAGTTGGCGTCATGTAATGCAGCCATACAGTAGTATCGACACGACCACTGCTCGAAAAGAAATGCGTTTTATTTTATCGGTCAGGTCTGACTTCCATATGACCGATAGCCTATCGATAGCCTATCGATGCCTTAGCTAGTCGAGTGTTGATGTCTGTCTCGGTTGTTGAGACGTTTCTTTTGAGGTAAGTGAACTTGTCAACTAGTTTCAGAGAACTACCGTTTTTTTGGAGATGTGTTTGTGTTTGTTTGTGTGTGTGTGTGTGTGCGTGCGTGCGTATGTGTTAGGACATATTACATATTGAGTCTACGGTACATAACAACAGTTTGTTGCCTATGCATTTTTATAAATGCTCTATCACTGATATCGAACACTCTTTATAAATGCTTAAAATAAACTACATTATCAATATATATATATATATATATATATATATATTCGGCTAACAAACTTACACGAGTGAGTCCGAGTCACATTGGTTGCCCTATTCATCAGGCCTTGTGTCTGACGAAAGCAACAAGCTGGAAGAATACACGTATGTAAGAACGAAATAAATAATTTAAAAAAAAATACAAATCTCTTAGTGAAATTTTGAAATATTTACTTTTTTTCTTTTTGGGCCAACAACAAAAAAAAAGAAAAGAAAATTTTTTTTTACATATCTATATAAAAAATTGAAAACACAAGAAAGACTCGTGTTTATCTCTATAAAAGACCAAACATTGAAACAGCTTTCGCACTCCACTTTGAAATATAAGAGCCGGATTCCTATAAGAAACTCCAAAGAAAATCTTTAACCGCTGTGTTTTGAACTGGACAACAACCGGGTCAGTTAACTTTTGTCTATTCTCTAAACTATCATTTAAACTCATGTTTTAGAGTTTATTGAGTGTAGGAAAGTAAAATCTTTGCTGAATATCAGCTTTGATTTAAGTGAAAAAGACTATTAATCTGAACCTTAGTTTTCGACTGAACTATGAAAAAACAGGTAAAATATTTTTCTAAACTTTTCGAAATATAGCAAAGTGTTTGAAAACCTAAGTTTGCGTAAAAATAGAATGCCTTTAAGATTGCTATAAACCATATAAAGGGACTGTCCGGCGAATTTTAAGAATAACTCAACTGTGGACTTTAACTAAGTTAATGCATATACGAGGCGGGAGGAAGGACAATAAGTAAGTTAATGAACAGGATTTTTTTCTGATAAGTTATACCTCAGAAGCCATGGGAAGCAGCGTGTTGGGCGTAAAGACGGACGGATGAACACAAAGACGGATCAACCAGAACCAGATGCCGGGCGGACAAACCTCATGGGTCAACGGCCAGGATCTAATATTTCATATGGGAAACTACTGCTATTCATCTTTTAGGGTTGCGTCTATGGATGAGAATAAAACAGCCATCGAAAGATTACCATGATTCATTCTCAAGCCACATGTCCAAACCGCATCGCCCTTCGCGCAGGTAAAAAAATGGGTGAGTCCTGCTGAAGTTGTAGCCCTGCCCCAGTATTAGAAAAATCAACTACAGAATTCAAACAGAAACAAAAATGACTTAAATGTCAAAGCACAATACAAATAGTGACATTCAACGATAGAATCTTAAATAGTATAGGCCAACTACAGGAGCTGACAGCTTCTGCGATAGATCATAACATAAATACAATATGCGTTCAAGAAAACAGATACCTTCATTGCTAAGATATGAAATACCACGATACCGGCTATGGATGGACGTTTATCTCGCCCTCTACATGGAAAATCTCTGTCAACGCTGCAATAGGTTGGTAGGTATGCTTATCGGTCCACGGGCCTTAAAACCACTTCAAAGCATCAAGATAAGAAAACTGAGGATGGTGGTAGCTACGTTTAATGGCACTCCAGCACAACAATCCCCTCCTGTTACACTCCTACCAATATTAGCGATTAAACGGACCTCCTCACTGATATATATTCTATAATGAGCTATTCTACCTTGTTCATAGCATCCCGAAGGGGGGTGTCCTCGTGGTGTAATGGTTAAAACGATGGACTCCGGAATCGTAGTAAACGAGTTCGTGTTATATAGTCATCTACAGCATCACAACGACACAACGATAAAGACGCAGGAAGGAAGACACAGGAAGACTTCTTTAGAAAAATATTCACCTCTCACTTTATTGCAAGGGTTCGAAAGGGTTGTTGAAGGTTTGCATGTGAGAGGGTGCTAGAGACCGAACATAAACTTCATATTTTGACCCCACTGTTATGATCGTCACGTTGTGTCTTTCTTGTTCTCTTAGATGCTCAACCAGAGGTCTTGGGGCCCACTCCATCGGGGCTTTTCCGAGGGCCCCCTCGGTTGGGTGTGGCCTTCCCTACCACATCTCGTCTCTACTGTCTGGAAGTCTGCTGGCAACTGCCCTGGGACCCAAACTCAACTGAGTTAAGTAATAACTCAACGCCCACACGATCGCCCACTGGATCTTTGAAATCGAATGTTTAATCGTCATCAAGCGGAAATAACTGTCATGAAGTTCAGAGGTTACTCTCTTCCGGTGCATCACTGTAGTGGCACAATGGGACCTTCACCTTGTCCCATATCATAAACCTTAATCCGCCCACGCCATCTCTTTCGATTACTGGCCATTGGAATGTGTCACTTCCTTCCGGTGTATCACCTTGGAATAGTATTTTTGGGCTGGGTCGAAGGTCAAAATATAACATTCGTACTCTAGTCGCGCTATTACGTTCACTTTCACGCAAATACCCTTGGGAAAGATATTAACCCCCTTATCGTCCCAGCTATGGGTTAAATAGTACTACTACTGTTCTTCTAGAAGAACATCTTCGGCATTAAATAACCTACTAAGGTTGATATGCCATTAAATAAAGAAACCAAACCAAACCTAGCATCCCGAAACACAACGTTCTAATCTTCTATTTTAAACAATTCAGTTTAGCATAAGTACAGATTCCATGTCAAAAACAGTCCCATTTTAAACAATTCAGCTTGGCATAAAGTACGGAGTTTTGTTCTATTTAAACCAATAGATAGGGCCCTATCAGGTGCTACCACTCCGGGTCAGAGTGAACCTGGGAGCAATGGCATTGAAGGGGTGCTCCGTATTCCCCAAAGTTCCAGCATCACTGGAACCTCACGAACAGATTATTTAGTGACATATCCAGGACACTCGTGGGGGTGGATTCTACAACCACAGCCGACAGGGCAATGGCCGAGTAAGTCACTTTATCTGTATATATGTATATATATATACACATTGTTATAGACTGGTTTTGTATTAAATTAATTTCCCTATATTGTTTGATCATAGCAAAAAAAAACAAACACATAATAATAACATTATATATTATAAGTTTCTTTGCTGGCTATCACAGGTTAGTGTAAGTGTTAGTATACAAGATTAACAAACCACATTTAGTCAGTTCGATTAATAATTTTGATCTTGTGTTCAACTAAGCTAAGTTTATAACTTTTTTCTTTTGTACGTATGTCTTCATTTTTTTTAAATTGATCGATACTTTTTTTATCACACCTCGTAAGTCCGTTTATGTGTACACACACCTGAGTGTAATGTGTCGTTTGTGAATATGAGTGTTGAGTGAGTGCAGCTTTCTGAATCGAATCATAGATAAGTCAATAAGTCCATGACCTAATGCTAAAAGCAAAACACATTGACTAAATCACGCTAAAGAAGGGTAGGGCCCCACAAAAAGTGTCCTGCTAATATCACTAAATTGCATCTTGAGCATTTGGGAATCTAGAATTCTCCTTCGTTGCCATGAAAACCAGATTTTCTCTGACCCAGAGTGATAGAACCTGTCAGGGTTCCATCTATATATCAAACAGATCTGTTCAAAAGTTTGCAAAATTAGAAAGGAATAGGTTGCCCTGTCGGCTGGGACTGTTGAATACACCGACTGCAACTCTGCTGATGGGTAAGAACCCCCCAAACTAGTGTCCTAGATATGATACTAAACAGTCTTATGGTGATATTCCAATGATGCTGGAGCTTTGGGGAACGCAGAGCACCCCTTCATTGCCATTGCTCCCAGGTCTCCTCTGGCCTGGAGTGGGAGCACCTGATAGGGTCCTATCTATGAGTTAAATAGAAGTGAACTGCGTATTTTATGCTAAGCTGAATTGTTTGAAATGGAACTGTATTTGACATTGAAACTGTACTTACACAAAACAGAATTGTTTAAAATAGAATATTTTTGACATTAACTGTGTGTAAACAAAAAACTATACGTATACTAAACTGAATTATCTGAATGAGAACTGTTTGACTAAACTGAATAGCTTGAAATAGAATTTTTTTTTACAATTAAACTGTGTATTCATGCTAAACTTAATTGTTTGAAATAGAACTGATTATTTGCATAAAAAATGAATTTCGCATTAAATAACTTTCAAAGGTTGATAAGCCATAAAATTCAACCAACCAATCAACCAAGAAATACTTATGCGTATAAATCATTTGTAAAAAGGATAGTGACTTGAAATTCTGTTTACAACAAATAGTTATTATTGTTTACTTGAAGTCCTATATAAATTACAAATATAATTAATATGATTAATTATAAATATAATTATAACTGCTTGAAATACTAGAAAAGTCATAATTGTATACAACATATTTGTATTAAATAGGAATACTTGAAACTTATGAAAACAAATTATTATTATTATTTAATAGGAAATCAAAAAATTGCTTAAAGATGAATTTGGTGTTAATTAACTCAACGAGAGTTAATGTGCCTTAAAATCAGCCAAACAATTAAATGACTAACATAAACATGATAATTATTCAGAACCAAATTGACCAATGTGTTGGATGCAGTAAATTATCCTCACCATAGTATCTGTACAAGAACTTGTGTCAACTGTTTTGGGACCCAACCAGATGACACTCCCCGTGTACAATTTCATGAACCACCGACTTCGGAAGATCATATTCCACGGCCATATGGCCAAGCGTATTACTACCCGCATCTTTGTTGCGACGTTACACCCACGCGCTCATTATTAAGGCTGTCATAGGAATTACTTCTCACTCCTTTGTAGATCATATCCTTACGCCTCGAACCACACTCTAGAGTCATGCACTCTTTTTGTATTAATTTAAGAGCTTATCTCTACTATTCTATTAGTAAATATATCTCGAGAAGCACACATACGACTCGATAGTGATGCATATTGGACATATGCTGATTAAATTATGAGACATTTACGTACATTAATCTAAATTTTCGTCCTGGTCTATCATATGAACAAAACTGTCTGACCTTGTGCGTCAGATCACTCCAGCTTCTCAAATTCAGACTCAATTAAATTATCTTCAAAATAGGCTGTCCATACTAAACACTGAACTCATAATCGCGAGATTTTCCTTCTATTTTCAAGCAAATGTGTATATCGATACACAACAGATCTATCTATCTATCTATCTATGTGTGTTTGTGTACACGTGCATGTGTTTGTGCGTACTAGTGTATGCGTAAATGCAAAATTGGTGTGTTCGTTTACTTGTACGAGTCTGGCTTCTAAAATAACCCATTCTTTCTGCCTCGAACCAGGTTGTTGAGTAGTTTACAATATAACTTAACAAAATTAACGATTCATCCAAATGGTTGGGTAGCGATTAGACAATGGTTGATCGGCTGTTTGATTGGTTTTACGGCATGTCTATTCTTTTTCAGATTATTTAGTATTTTATTTTTATTTTTTTTAAGTAATTATAGAATAATTATTTATAAACAATATTAGCTTCAAGTAACCACACTTGAGACAAATAATTTGCATAGTTTTAGGTATTCATGTACTCCTATATCGTACAAGTAATTTTAACACATCTATATCGTCTCAAATAATTATAGTGTGGAACTGTTATATACCTTACCGGTGAACCCTAATAGACATGTCCCATTCATCGAAAATACGTTGGACACTTGTGAGGGTAGAAATTAGGCTAAGTCAGCGGCTGTCTGACGTTGGTGTCGAGGAGGCTCAATATTCATGTCACGTGGCTGACCCTCTTCGTGCTTCAGAGGGCCGTCCCTCAAAGCTCTAACCCTCCTCGGAAAGTCTAGGTTTATCGCCTGGCAACTGAGGTGCCCATTTCAAGGCGAATGCCGACGAAGCCCAAGGCATTTTTGGAGCCCCTGGGTGTGTCTGGGCTACGGCCCTGCGCTCGACCTCACCTTAAAAAGGCCTTGTGCTGTACTCGTGCGTTTTGTAGGACATACGACAAACACCTAATTTTGCTGACTAAGTAATCAACACTAGCAGTGGGTACCTATGTCATGCTATTGGCGAGTAATGGATTTTATTGATATTATAAAGATTTCCGTTTCATTTCCAACCTCCGTTTTGATTATTTCGCATTCCGTAACCTTTGAAGTTACAAAAGGTACATTTTGAATGGTCACTTTAATGCTGTGTTGCCCACCTCGGCGTAGCGAAACACCGGTGGTGATCATCGTTTGAAATGTAAGGAACAAAAGAAACTGAAGCTAAAAAGTTTATTAAATACATTTATTTCTCTTTCAAGATCTAGGATAGATGTATAACTCAGGGACAGCGAGTTTTATTTGCTCAGTGCGTTACTTTCAAGGTACAACAACGAATTGGTAATCTTCGAACATGATCTTAGATCTAGCATTGGAGTGGGCACAGAACATCCATTTGCTTATTCGCTATCATCTCGTGTGACTGAATCGACGAAAAGGTCTTTAGCGTCGTTATTCATTTGGTCTCTCGTTGTCTACAGTGATGTCACCAAATGTGTCCTCTCACGGTAACTTCTCTCAATCAAACCAAGGTCATAAGTTTGACCCCAAGTATTTGTTAACTTCCTCTTGTTTTCATAAAGCTATAATTGTTTACAAATGATGATTATCTTTGGTTACTTGAAAACAAATAATTGCTATCAAAAATAAAAGACTTCGACATTAGATAAGCCAAAAAGAGTTGACATGCCGTAAAATAAACGGAGCAACCAATCTCTCCGAGACATGGTACTTAATTCCGCCTTGCTTAACACTGAGAACTCTAATGTAAGGATCAAGCGTAAAGTGGAGCAATCCAGGGAATGGAGTAGCGCCCTCCCCTTCACCTCGTTGTAGTCGCTATTGAAAAGGGAGCCTTCGAGTCAGCCTCGACTAAGGTCGCCAACTTTACTTTTTTTATATCAAGTAACCTAAAAATATTCCTTTTAAAGAGGGTTCATTTAGTTATTTGTTTTACATCATATCAACTCCTTAAGTTCGCCAACTTTACTTATATATATATATATATATATATATATATATATATATATATATATATCCCAGGAAAAATAATTTTCTCGTTCCATCGATACAATATTGGTTTAGTAGTAATGAAGTCATTTTTCAGTATGATAATAAAGGAGACTAAAGCTTTTCTTTAAGAAAGACAAATAAAATCAATGACATAGCCAATGAACTGTCCGGATCTAAATCAAAATAAACGCTTTGAGTGGAAATTTAAAAAAATAATATATGATAAGTTCGAACCACAAACAATCTATAAACTGCCATTCAAAAAGTTGGAACAATTTGATAAAGAATATTGATTTGAATTACAAAAATCCATACATGAAAGAACTAAGCCTGCAATAAAAGCTCGCAAAGAGGCAATTAATATATTCGTGTTTTCTTTGGATTTTTTGTCAATGAATTTCATAACTTTTCTCGATGTTGGGTTATTCCGTTATATTTTCCTCTGCGGGGCTTGGAAAAATATGTCATTAATTTAAACTTAATCTAGTTTGCTTAGAGTTTATTTATGAATTCAGTACGTTCAGCGAGTAAATAAAAATGTTTTCTGCATTTTCTGTAATTAGTTTATTTACTGCTAAATGAATAAGTAAATTGAGCATCTTTTACTGCGCTAATTTCCCGACTTTTTCCTATGTTAATATATATATATATATATATCATGTCACGCTGCTACCACGGATTTCCCTGACTCTCTTGCCATTGTTCCTATAATCCATCGCTTCAGATTGTTCTACATAATATACTATGTGCGCACAGAACTGTTGCAGGTAAGTTCTTAAAGGTCGACGAACACTTGCTCGTCCATATGTGAGGATCTATAGAAGAATGTCACTTATGAATTCGTCCTTGCTTCTCTAACAGTGTCCCGCATGTCTTGTTCATCTTATTTAGATGGTTTTAGAGATACGAAGTAGGTGGCCGTACAGCGGCTGTTTAATGCGATGTTGCTTCAAGGATTACTTCAATATAGCTCGTAGCATTCTTGAGCAGTTCCCGTTTAGATTTTTCTCTATACGCTTAGTCTGAGTCCATAATAGTTTGTACGAGGTATCGTCTTATTCTTTCCATTTTTTGTGTAAAGCCATTTTCTTTTATTAAATCAATCGACGTTCGAAATACGTTGTCAAGGCAGATTATGAACAGATATGGGCTAATGTATCCCCTTGCAGAACACCAGCAACTATGTCAAAGAAATCTGTGTCTCCAGAGAGCGAACTTTTACTTTCCTGTTTTTATTGAGCATTATTATGGTTGTGACAGTTTTGGCGATAGTCCATACGCAAGTAGTATTGGCTCTACCTTCCCTCTATGTAAGGAGGCAAATGCCTTGGAGAAATTTACAAATAAGTGTCACTTCGTGGGCTTTTGCTCGAGCTCTTTCAATGACTCGACAGATTGTTAGAATCTGTGATGTTATTGATCGATTTCTCCGAAAACCATTTTGATTTTTTTCTAAGAATTTGTTGTTTTCGTCTTTATTTATTTGAGCATTCATATCTCCACTTAAAATTAGAACGCTGTGATTGGGAATGCTACGGATAAGGAAAGAAAAGCTTTTTGTAGAAGATGAAGAGGTCCGTTTCCTCACTAGCATTGGTAGGATAGTAGCAGGAGATTGTCAATGTGTTGAGGTGGCTTTAAATGTTAAATGTAGCTACCATCATTCTTGGTTGTATTTTCCCGATGTCATCGAGTCATTTTAAGGCACGAGGACTCAGAAGCATTCTTTACCCTCCAATTACGGCATTGATACAGTTGTTCCATGCAGATGCTGATACAAATGTCCATCCATTGCCAGTATCGTGGTATTTTATGTCTACTTCTATATGATAGTACCTGTGTTCTACGTCTATGTTTATACTCAGCAGTAAGTGTTGCCAACTCTGGTAGCTGGCCTATTCTATTTAAAGTTTTAACGTTGTGTCGTTATATGTACTGTGCTTTTGCATCTGAGTAATTTTTATTTGGGTATGGGTTTGAGTTATGTAGCTGATTTTTCGAACTTCAACCTCAGTAGAACGCGCCTTTTGTTTACCCGCGCGAAGGACGATGTGGTTTGGACAAATGTTTTGGATAAGAGTCATGGTAATCTTTCGATGGCTGAATTTTTATCTCATCAAAAGACGCCATTCTAATAGATGAATAGCAGTAGTTTCCTGACTGAAGCATTTGATCCCAGCCGTCGACTTATTGAGTTCTCCTGCCCAGCACCAGTTGAAGCACACCGTTAACCCGACATTGGGTTTATCCACATTATTTCACATCAACCAAGCTGCTTCCCATAGCTTCTGAAGTTTAACTTGTCGGTGAAAAAATTCCGTTTACCTTCGTTAAGTTTTAACTTATTTAAAATCCAACCATTCATTTTTATGTTTTTTCCTCTCCTTTAATTTCATAGTCGACCTCGTGAGTTACGTTCTCACTTACAAGTAAAGTTTCTTAAATTAATATATATATATGCATATATACCGAGAGACTCCCTTCTGCTTCATGGTTAATGTATTGGTTTACGACATCGGAGTACATGAGTTCAAAATCCAGTTTAACTAATACGTTTAATTTTGGACTAATACCCTTGGGAAAATTGTAGGCCCCTTTATAACCCTAGTCATGGGTTAAATGAGGCCTCTGCCGTTCTTCTACAAAGATGGCTTTGGCAGTAAATAACCCACAAAGATTTGTATGACACAAAGCAAATAATGCAAGCCAAAAAATGTACAACATTAGAAAACTGAACTTGCGATAGACTTTTTATAGCAGGTGCCTAATAAATATGCATACACCATTGTATATCTTTTTTCCTAAATGCATATATGCATGCGTGCATAGAAAGAACAATATATATAAAAAAGATAGATAAATGAAAATAAAATGAATGCCGATTAACATGTACAATATATAAGATGTAATCTCTCCCATCTACTCATTATTACCCTCTGAATTCCGAGACAAAACATACACTGAATATTTCACATAAGTTCAATATTTATAAGCTGAATCTCAGTCAATGTTACCAACCTGAAAGGGTTTTCTTAATCATGACTTCCTTGACTCGTATTCCAGTTCGGCCTTTTCAGGGCTTTCGTATTAAGGTAATATTTTACGGAATCATTACCGCAGCACTGCCTGAGGATTTTTTTTTCTTATTTGATTAATTTTACAAAATCTTTATTTCTGTTTTTATTTTTTTATGTGTTAAGTTCACATTGCCTTAAATCTAGAAGACATGTTGACTTGATTTGCGCAAATGTTAGGAAAGAGATTTTAACGATTGCCTCTGACCAAATTGCATTAGCTTTTTTGCCTCAAATCCCAGCTAACGAAAATGTTTCGTTCGATTCTGCGAAGTGTTATAGATAAGCGTTGAATTTTCCAAAGATCTCTGATTATGAGCTTTCGTAACCAGATGTTTTAAAATAGTATCTCAGTCTTCTTCTACAATTCAGTAATTTGGGGGGGGATGAGGAGAGGGGTGATATTTTTTGCTTGTTTTTGTTTCTTTTATTGTTAGGTTTTGAATTTTTCCAAGTATTACACATAAATGATTTACTGCATTTTTTTAATTTCGTTTTTTTCCCATCAAATCATATACATATTCGTTTTTCATTTTGTTTTCAAAGCAGTTACATCTGTAAAGTTAACTACATTCTCGGTGGGCCTTAAAATACGAAGAATGAATCTCCTGTAGAGAGGAACCCCACCAGCACTAAAAGTGAATGATACTAAACTGCGTCTAATGGTGAGGCTTGATTTCTAAGGCTTCGGGAAGTGTGAAGTACCTCTTCATTGCCATTACTCCTAGTTCTACTCTGACCTGGAATGCTAATACCTGTTACGGTCCCATTTATGGCATAGATATGTTTGAAAATTATTCTTATTCAATAGGACTCTGAGCAAAAAAAATACCCCCCCCCCAAAAAAAACACACAAAAATATAAATATGAATTTAGAATGGACGATTCCTTAACTTCTAAGCAGAGAATAACTTTTAACGGGTTGATATATTGTTAAAATCAATCATTCAGTCAATCTAAAGATGAGTTTAAGGAAATGTATCCATAATTCACTCTTTGGCTTTCGAAATTTATTTTGATCAGCAAAAATTACGATCCCAAGCTTCATAAGTTACGACAGAAGTACCTTTTCTCGTCAGTTCAATGAAATAAACCGGATTTTAACTTGCTGGGCATTTAGATGAGTGGCTACAATAAAACAGCAGGTACTCTAAGCAACTTCCGGCCTATTGGCCAGACTAAGTAAATCTTAATAGTTGGCGACCGTTGTCGAGAACGACCAGAAGGCTCCTTTTCAATAGCTACTACACCAAGGAGTAGGGGAGGGTGCTACTCCTTTCCCTGAATTGCTCCACTTTACCCTTGATACGTACCTTATATTGCAAGGAGGTATCAAGTACCATTTTAAAAGTCTTTGGTATGACACTACCTGGAATTGAACCCAGGTCTCCCGGACCATTAGCGAACACTCTAAATAAATAACAATTTTTTTCGGACAAGAAACCACATATTTCCTTTCCATTTTAAAATTACTTATTTATTCTGATTTCACTTGCCATTTTCGAAGATTGTTTTATTAAATAAGACTGTTTTTGATTATTCAAATATATTAAATAAAACTTGAAGCTGAGAAGCTATTTATTTTTTTGTTTATTCTTATAATACTTTTGTTTTCCCCATGAACAAAACATCATTTAAGAATTATGTTATTCAAACACGTTTTTAGGGTTTTTCAATGAGGATATTTTCTTTTTTTTTTTTTTTTTCAACCGAAATTTAATATAAACTTTACCTGTGCGTTCAATAATAAAAATATGAAAATTAAAAGGTTTATAATGATATATAAAAACATACTGTTTTCCCTGTGGGTTGAACTCAATTTCAGTTCTGAAATAAAAAAAATATAATGATATTTTAAAATAAAAGATATATTAGTATACTCAAATAAAAGATATATTAGTATAATAACTGAAATACCCATCAACATTAGGTAAGAATTCAAGATATGAATACTTACATAGGCAAAGAAGAAATCTATTGACTTACACATACTCAAATGATCCAAAAACTTCGCAAGTTTATATACTTATAAAGAAAAAGTAGATAAACAAACTATGAACTATGAGGCATATTTTTCTTTTGAAGAAGTGTATTCTAATCACTGAATCTTTAAAGTAAAGAAAGAGTTCCCAGGAGGTCGGAAGCAGTTCGATAAAAACGAGATAACTTGAAATAAGCAATGTGCAGATATTCAAGAACTCACAGAAGAAACTTGATGAGACATACCGAAAAAAACAAATAAAATACATTTAAGGTCAAATGAATAAAATGAAAATTCTGTAGAAGATAAACAATTATTATTAGCATAACAAACAGTAAATTAAGAAAGTGAATGGAAAAGCACCTCGAGATAAAAACTAAAAGCTACTAGTCAAAAAGAAAGACATTAAAAGCGAAAAGAACACTTCAAGAAACTGTCGCAATTTCTAAAATGAAGCTGGATAATTTCCATCATACTGATTATTTAGACTATTGTCTATATGTTAATTGTTATATTCACAACGTTTCAGCCGATGTATCCAGCGGCCTTCATCCCGTGTTTCATGTCGAATTCGTGAACCTGCACGGAACTTCCAACAGAACCCTTTTTTTAATCCACGGGGCTAGATTGCTCTAATTCCGTCAAGACAGCCTGGGATCTTAGCTTCGACGTGACCGCCGATAAAATGGATTTCATTTGTTTTAATCAGGATATTGTCATCTCCCCAAGAAATGGCAAACTCTTAAATTAATACACTAGTTTATGTACCTTGAGTCTAATATATCATTGACAAAAGTTGAAGTCAACATATGCAGAGAAAACTCTGGGCTGCTCTCGACTAGTTATCAACCATATAGAAATCTGATATCTCTGATAAAATAAAACGGTAATTATTCCAAGCTGTAGTGATGACATTACTATTGTTTGGCAGCACTTCCGAGGCTTTAATGAAACACTTTGAGAAAAAACCATGTAGAAACAAAACAACGATACACTGAAATGTTTTAAATAAATCCTTGGAGCAGTACCTTAGAAAGCAGCTGTACAGCCACTAACCCCTTATCTCACAAATCATCCAAGACGAATTTGGCACTGCTGGGGAAGCAGGGATAAACTCATTGGTGAGGTTCTTTTGTGAGCTCCTACAAATAGATATGCCACTGTTATTCGACCAGCAAAAATTTCATTAGCTCTGGGCGGATACTGAATGCTGTCTAGATATCTTGCCAAGGGCGATGGATTAAAAGGGACGAATGGCGAGAGAGATTCGAGGGAATTAATACTATCAGCAGGACTTGATGATTATAATGATGATGTTATGCGGTAAAATTTTTCTAAATAGCCCTCATTGACGTTCAACACACTTTTTCTAACGAGTTTTCCAGTAATAGAATCTCCGCTGGATTTTCTCTATGGATATTATGCACAACTACACCATTGTATTTCTTTCCAAGCCTTCCATGTCCTTAGAATTTATCCTTAAGAAGAATGTTCATTTTGGGAAACAACAAAAATCACATGGAACAAATTTTGATTATTATAGAGTGGGATGCGCTTTAATAGTTTAGTATTTGACCAAAAAATCCTGATTAAAAAAAAATCAAAAATTAGCACTCACTCGTTTAGACAAAGCGTAGACTTTAATACAGCAGTCTAGACGTCTGGATACCATCATTTTATCATAAAAGCAGCTCGAATATACACACATTTTCAGTTTCAGTACCTTTTTACGACTTAGATTTGATAAAATCATTTTAATTTTTCTATCTCAAAAATCTAATAGAAAATTGATTATTATTTCATGATATTTTGATGTGATATTAAAATGAAAAGGTTATATTCAATTAATAATTATTAAATTGAATAAAATCAGCAATTATGAAAGGCACAATGCCTCTCTTCCCCACTCTGTTGTAAGTAAATTTGAGGCAGACTCGGCTGTTTTGCTTCGATTGGTGTGACGACACAGTGGCAGCTTCAGAGTTAATATATCTGAAAATAAGAACTACTATACGAGGACCGGAAGTGAGGCAGACGAATGGCGGGTTTCGGGCCCTAGCAACAACGAAGGACCAACTGAAAAGGGGTAAAGGTCCTGACCCAGATAGGGAAAGGACATACGATAGGTCGAGGCAGTTAGGACGTTTTACCGCCAAAAATAACGAAATTCAAAAGTCAATTCCGAGCTTCGCCAGAGGAGAGAAAGGTTGCCTTTTCACTAAGTCCGGTGAAAAGTGAAATTCTTGTTGCAGAATGGCCTAATGGAAGTCGTCAACTCCGTTGAACAAGAAACTGAAGTTCAACGTAAAAAAAATGATACCTTGCGATTCGTTAATGGAAAATTAACGAATATAAAAAAAGAGAAAGGAGAGAAAAGGAAAAAGGTTAGTCGAAATTTTTTTTATAAATGATACTCATAACCTAAACGAAGGATTGTATCAAGAATATCTAAAGAAACATTTTTGAAGTTGTTTATTAGTAACCAGTTTCGGCGGAGAATATATTTGTTTAAAATTTTATATCCTCTTCAAATGCGAAGAGGAGAGACTTTTATTATTCGCTAAAAGAGGAGAAAGAAGAAAGAAATAAGAAAATGAATATATAGAGAGAGCGAGGAAGTTCCCTCCCTTTATTTGTAAAGTAAACGAAAGAATCCTGGTTCAAGTTTAAGACAAGTCGAACAATAAAAAGAGAACTTTGTTTCTTGAAGGACATAGTCAAACAAAATTGGAAGTGACTTGTCCTCTTCATGTCTGTATATTTTTGTGGGGTTTATTTTTTGTTGTTGTTTTTTTTTTTTTTGTTATTATAATTTTACTTTCTTCGAAATAAAATATACAAGAAAGATATATATATTAAGAAAAGAAAAAAAACATAACCACGCGTCATATTGTTTGTTCAGTTCGGAATTCTTCACGTTTTTATTTATATCACATCGCCATCTCGACTCTTGACACGTCCTCATTCGTCTGTGTCTCGAAAACTGAACCTATACGCAAGCTTTGTACTTGACTAGTTTTATGGGCTTTCAAAGCTATCAAAAAATATTACTAGTTACGGAGAATATTTAGAGCTTGGGTGGTACAGTACTGTCGTCAGAGATTCTTCCTGACCTTCCAGGATAATGTAACCTCGGAACAAAGATATAGTAACCGTCACATTGGATAAGCGGTCGAGAAAGACAATTCAGAGTTACAACTCTAATAATTTGGGTCAATTACTCTCCATATTGTATAGATTTTGCTGAAGGTCTGAGTCTTGCGGTGGACTGTCAAAGGGAATGGTGAGATGGGAAGAAGATTAGAACGTAAAATATTAGTATGTCTGTTTGAGTGTATTAGTGAGTGAATATTACCTAATATGGCAACATCACTCGATGTTGAAAATTTGTTTATTAATGTTCCAGTCAAAGAAACCATTTGTATTATTATAAATAGTATCTCTAACAACCTATCCTCGTCTCCTCTTAAATCCAACCCTAACATACTTCATAAAATAATATTAACATGCACTTCTGATGAAGTGACCATCTCCATATAAAAAAAATCGTGTGTCAATAGGATCGGTTCTACATCCGATTTTCTATAATTTCTATGTCCAATCTTGAAAATAAGATATTTAATAGCGTTAAAAAAATTCAATATAATTAAGATATGTGGACGATATACTAATTCTCATTAACGATACAATTGAAATAAACATACAAGACGCCTTCCAAAAAAAAAATTCAGTCTTAATTTTCCCTACTAACTAAGCAAAAATAAAAACCTCTTTTTAGATGATCTAAATTGATATTACTACTATTAATAACTCCACTACCTCTTCTTACAAGATAAAAACTCATATAACAACTGTCCACTCACCTAAAAAAGTCATTGCTTCCTCCGATATAAAATAACTATCATTAATAACATAATATCCCGTGCATAATTAATCTCCTCCTCCAAAATAATATTTTATAAAGAATAAAAAAAAATCTCTCATCAATAATGGGTTCCCTGACTATACTGTTGATGAAAAAATTACACGTGCCGTTAAAAATTTTAGTCAACAAAATAAACACTGAAACACTCCACCCAATAAACAAGCATTTATCAAACATCTTATTGCAACCAAATACACTACAATTATAAATTAGATGAAAATATTCTAAAAACAATGATTCAAGAAAAATATTCTCCAATGATCCTAATAAAAAATAAAACATATCACATACTATAATAAGTTTAAAACCTCTAACTTGGTAATTAATAATAATTCGTCTGCCTCGATTGGACTTTGGCAAAAAAGAAACGTTATATAACAATATAAATGTCTTTAGGAGATTGTATCTATGTAAACAAAAATATATACGTTGATCAAACTTCAATTACTTCTATTGAGAGATTCACCATGCATTTTTCCTACACCGGCTGGATAGCACAACATTTATACCCTACAACTGAATTTCGGAAAATTCTTACTGATAACACAAAAATATTTGAGCAACAAAATAGCAGACAAATATTACAAACTTCTGAAGTCCTACACATTAGAAATAAAAATCCTAACCCCAATAATATTAATTTAAAATGCAGTGCTAATGTAGTCAAATATCTTTTGCTACTGTTACTATTATTGAACAAAATTTAATATAATAAATAAACGCTTAATTCTTACAAAGTTGTATTATCATCCTCGTCAAATATAAATTCAACGCATTAGAAAAGTCCGAATCCAATGCACCAGAATAACTTTACTTAAGTGTGATGAAAGAATGACTCCCCCATATTATTGATCAAGATAGAATGGGATTCTGGACATTAGTGAAAATTTTTGGTAAAAAAGTTGGGGTCTGAGAATAGAGATTCACACTATCAAAACCTTATAAACCAAGCACCGGAGATGTACAACTCTGTGACCATAAAACGTCTATCAAACCGGTCTATCACAGGAAAAAGTCTCTGAGGAAGGAGAGTATCATACAAGCCGCACAAGCATTTAGCCATGGAAACCATGAGACGTAGCATGGTGGATGTGGAATAAGGTAGATAATCTAAAGACGGGTCAACGGGTCATTTCAGTAGATGCTGAGAGGTGGAACCTCAGAGGCCAAGATCCAATATTTCACTCAAGAAACTACTGTTACCCATATGCTAGTGTGACATCTCATTGATGAGGAAACAATAGCCACCGAACGATAACGATGTCTCTAATTCAAATAAAACGCACATACCGCATCGCCCTTTACGCAGCTGCGTTTTTCTGCGGTTAGAGAAGTGTTTGAAAAGTAGGATACACAGCCTAACCTTGAACTCAACGGTCGTTAAGTACGAGGATCATTAAAGAAGTTTCCAGACTTTTTTCGTATGGGCACTTTTATTGATAGTACACACATGAAACTCTAGTCCCTTTCGAAGTAATCTCCCCTGGCTGCAATGCACTTGTTGTACTGTTCCAACAACTTCTGGAAGTCCCCATGGAAGTCCTCTTGTGTCAGCGTGCCAATGACCTTCATCACAGCCTCTTTCGTCTCCTCAATTGTCTCATAATGATAGCTTCTGAGCTTAGGGAATAAGCAAAAGTCACAGGGAGCAATGTCTGGACTATAAGGAGGCTGAGGAACTGTGTTGATGCCCATCTTGGTCAAATAGTCTGTGACAAGGATAGAGTTGTGGACTGGTGCATTGTCCTGGTGGAAATGCCACTGACCCAATTTGAAGAGTACTGGCCTCTTCCCAAGGAATCTCTTCCTGAACTCCCTTAAAACCTCAACATAGTAACCCTAACCCTAACCCTTTGGCCAATCAACTTTGGTGTATTGACTTCCTTACTCCTCCCACACATCTCATCATCCCTCACAGACTCCCTGCCTTCCTTGAATCTCAAAAACTGATGCCACTCAAAAACTGATACTCAATCCATGCAAGATGCTCTAAAAGCAGTCTGAAACATTCCATTTCTGTGGCATTTTTAAAACACAATTTTGTTGCATATCGTTCTTCTAAAGTGTCTTCACGTCCAGAGAGCACTTTTAAAATTCACTAGCTGTAACATTCAGGCTTTAGTAGGGTGTATTCCAATTGCTGCTGTACCTGTTCATTTGAACCAGGAATCATAGAAATTGGTCAGTCATCTCATAAGTTGTATAGAAATAATATAATGAATTTTCAAGAGTCTACAACAATTTTAAATGCCTTTTCAAAAAAGTCTGGGAACTTGTTGAATGCACAACGTACCTGATCCAAAAAGAGTTCCCTGACACTCTATCGACATTTGTTCTAATCATTTATCGCCCTTAGTAAGTCTTCTACAAGACATCCGATGCCAAACAGAGCTAATGTAAGACTTCGCTCGTCGGCCAACACTGGCTCATCCATTAGAGAACGTCGCTTATGAGGTTGTCCATACTTTTCCAACGGTGTCCAACATGTTTTGCTTGTTGCACTTGGTTTGAGTGATAGGAAGTGACCGTACAGCTGCTGTTTTGTTGAGTTTTGCTACTAGGATTTAATCAAAACAGCACAATGATTTCTTGTCTAGTTTTCATGTAACTTTTTCTCGGTGCATTCCGTTAGATTCGGGGTGCATCCATACGGTAGAATAGGCACAGAAACAGCTTGGAAGAAATCCTGTTTTATTTTAGTAGGTTGATCATATTTCCATATTATCGATAACCTGTCAATGGCTGTCCTAGCCTTCACGAGCCGGATATTGACATCACTTTCAGTAGATGAGATATTGCTGCCAGGGTACCGGAACTGGTTTACAATTTTCATAGGCTTTCCACTGAAAAAATGGATGGCTTTTTTTGGTAAAAAAGAAACATGAACTCACGTAGAAGCCGATTCCTCCTGCTGCATAACCTGGAGCAAGCAATTAGGCAAAAGTATCTGCAAGAAGCATTAGATCATCAGAGTCGTCTGCTTCTGTCATGGTTTCTGCGGGATATCGTCTGCTTCTTACCGTTTTAGTGTAAAACCATTTCCTTTTTTAAATCTACAAACGTTCGAAGACGTTTTATACATATATATATATATGTGTGTGTGTGTGTGTGTCGTAAAAAGTACAGACAAGATTCTTATCAACAATTTTTCTTGATTTTTTTAGAGGTGTTGTCTCACGAATGTTCTTCTGTTTGGTCTAATTTTTACCTTATGAAGAAAAGACGATCTAAATCTAAGAATTCTAACGCAAAAAAAAAAAATTCGAGAGAAAGAGTAAGTAAAGTTGGCGACTGCAACACCAAAGTGTAGGGGAAGGCGCTACTCTTTTCCCTGGGTTGCTCCACTTTACCCTTGATACGTACTTTATAATGCTGAGTGTTCAGCAAGGCTGAATCAAGTACCCTTTTTTGAGTCTTTGGTATGACTCGACCTGGGATTGAATCCCGGTCTCCCGGACCATTGGCAAACACTCTAGTTTAACCCAAATTTTAAAAACAGACTCATTAGACCAGAAGAAAAATATCAAGAAAAAATTACTTAAAAGAAACTTGTTTGTTTTTTCTAAAATGCTGGGTTTGCTAATGCTTCCAGCAAAAGATACAGTCTGTATTTTTCAAAAGAAGAGTCAATAGAAAGTTACAGAAACAGATCAATATAGAGGGTGATATATATATATAAACATATGTGTGTGTATGTGTGTGTCTGTCCGTCTGTATTGATGCCCCTATTATATTGCATTTTTTTATGTAATGGAAATCTAGCAAAGACGGCACCACATAACGTGATTTTCATCAAAGAACTATACTTCAAAATCATATAAATTAAAGAATAATCTGATTTCAAATCCACTCTGCAACTGAATAATAATTTTCCAGTGTTGCTTCATTTGTTAAGTTTACATATTATCGATATAGTAAGGATGCTGATTAGAACCATTAATTGCGTTACAACGGGAACCGAACCGATTCACAAATCATTTCTTAGCAACATAACAGGAAGTACTGTCATTTTATCTTTCATTTGACCCCTTATACTCAGTCGCTATGCGTGAAGTGTTGTTGGAGAAATTGTAAATGAGAAAGCACAAGTGCCCTTTGATGCTTTCGAGTTTAATATAGACGTTCGGCTGGGCCTCTTTCTCTAGTAATAGCACTGGCAGTCAACAGTACACACCTCGTAGTTTCTCTGATAGTATCGATTAGATCGAAGAAAAATATTGTTTCTCTTGGTCTGAAGAACTGCTCATTCATTGCAGTAGTCGCCAACATCAAGCATCTAGCACGAGTGAGTCTGACGCCGAATTAAAAGTAATGCTTTTAAGAACATTCGTGTTTTCTACCGACTAAATCGCTATTTTCGGTATCACCATATTTTTTCACTTGTCTGCCTCACGCAGTCGCGAAATTGGGAAACTTGTTGAATCGTTTGGAAATCATCATCATGACGTGCTAACAGGACGGATTCCTTGGACTCTCTCTCTCTCTCTCTCTCTCTCTCACACACACACACACACACACACACACACACACACACACACACACACACACACACACACCATCCAATGCCTATCGACCATCGCTTACAATTACATCATGTGAGATACCCAGCAAAGAAATTTATAATATTATTATTATCATAATTATAATTATTATGGGCGAGTTTTTAACGCCAGCGTTAGCTAATGGTCTTTCACTGAAGTCTGAGTGACAGCAAGTCACCTCAAGTCTCTAAGACTCGTCTCAGTATTCTATCCGATCTTAATAATGCTGTAGTCAGGGTGGTTTCTGCTCTTCTTCAGATTTACAAATCTTCAGCCCCCCTTACTAAGACTCTGGGGATCGTTACGAGCTCACCAAATACGATTGACATCACTGTCATCTTCATGCTCCATAGTATTTTTAGTTCTATGGTAAGGTCCAAGTACTTACCTCATTTTTCATTTTCTTTCATTTTCAGCCTGTGGTCAACTGGAACGGCAAAATCTACAATTCAGTAGATTCTTTTTTTTTCTTTTTTTTTTTTTTTTGGTAACTATTACTTGGTCTGGGCTTTTGACAGGGATTAGATGTTCAATTTGTATTTTAAAATCCCTGAGAATTTTGTGTAACTTCTTCTTCTTCTTCTTTTTCTTCTTCTTCTTCTTCTTCTTCTTCTTCTTCTTCTTCTTCTTATTATTATTATTATTATTATTATTATTTACTCATTATAGTTTTTCACATCAGCGATAGCAGATAGTCTATAACTGGAGTTTGAGTGACAACAAGTGTCCTCAAGTCTCCGGGACTCTTCTCAGTATTCTGGTCGTTCTCAATAATGTAGTAGTTTGGATGGTCTCCACTCGTCCTCCAACTTCCAAGTCCTCCAGTCCCTTTAGTAATCCTTTAGTTACTGTTACAAAAGCACTAATTACAATTGGTATAATTGTCACCTGCATGTTCCATAGTTTTTTCAGTTCTCTGGCAAGGTCGAGGTACTTATCCTTCTTTTCACATTCTTTCAGTTTTATTATGTGGTCAGCCGGGACAGCAAAGTCGATAATTTTGCAAGTTCGCTTTCTTTTTTTTATTATTATTATAATGTCTGGTCTTCTGGCCGATATTAGGTGATCCGTGTGTATGTAAAAGTCCCATAAGAGTTTATGTGCGTTATTTTCTAGGACAGGTGCTGGGTTGTGCATTTGTTCGTATGGTCAAATTTATATTTCTTGCACATCTCCCAGTGGATCACCTTGCCGATCCAGTCGTGTCTAGTCTTATATTCCTTCTGTGCTAATTTGCTGCGTTCACTTATAATGTGGTTGGTGGTTTCATCTCTGTCACCGCATAGCCTACATTTGAAATTTTGTTGAGTCTTATCTATTCTTGCTTTGATATGACTGGTTTTGTTTTGTGCTGCTATTATGAGAGATTCTGTTTCTCTCTTAAAGTTTCCTTTTCTTAGGCATGTCCAGGTTTTGTCGTGTATGATGTTGTTTATTAGTCGTTTAAAACGCCCATGGAGTTGTTTTCCTTCCCATTTTTGTTTCCTAGTTATTGTCATTCTGTTGTCCCTCGTGTTATCATTATCGTTTCTGATGGCTGTAATCAGTCCTCCATCGAGTTTTTGTATATAGTCTTCGAGTCTTTTTATCGGTGCGTCAACGCTGTCTTCAATGCTGGCAAGTTCTCTCCCCCTCTTTTCTTAATACATATAGTCTGTCAATGTCGTCTCTGGGTTATAATGCCTTATGCATAGTCATAAGTTTTCTTGTTCTTTGGTCCATATGTTTAAGTTCCTCTCTGGTCAACTTCAGAAAAGGTCCGGAATATCTAACATGGAGTACAGCCCAGATTATTATTATTATTATTATTATTATTATTGTTGTTGCTTGTATCGTTGTTATGATCACACAACACGCTAATTAATTTGACTCATAACCTCTTCAGCCCAATTGGTTGGGGCTGTAGAAAATACCGCCTGTATCTCTGCAGAGGGGTATGACCCCAATACCAACGAAATTCTTGCATATGACATTAAACAGTCTAATGGTGAGGCTCCAGTCCTGGAGCTTTGGGGAACATGGAGTACCCTTTCATTGCTCTTGCTCCCAGATCCTATCTAACTCAGAGAGGTAGCTCCTGATAGGATCCTATCTATGGGACAAATATAACCGTTTGACATTTTAACCGTGTGCAAACAAATGATTTATTTGAAATTAAATTGTTAGCAATACAACACTGACCATTTAGTTGTGTGTAAACAAATGACTGTCTAATTGCATTGTTAGTAATACTTAGCAATACATGGAGCCATTTAACTGTGAGCAATCGAATGTTTGAAGAAAATAATTTTTGAAGAAAATAATTAGTATTAGAAATACTTTTTGAAGAAAATAATTAGTATTAAATATCAATTCTTCAAACTATTTAACAGTGGGCAAACAAATAATTAATATTGAATAGAGTTAGATAGCAGTTATTGAAAACATTTAACACTGTAGAAGTAAAAGAAAATTTACAAGTGTGCCAAAAAATTGTTCTAACTCATTTAAAAAGGAAATTATCCACTTACAAATCATATATATATCCATTTAAATGAGTGATGTTAAATTGTTATATTGCAATACTTAAAACCATTTGTGTGCAAACAAATGATTAATAGTAAAATCCCATTCGTATTAGACAGAAATATTTGAAACCTGATGGCAAAAAAATGAGCACAGGCTTGTCTTATAATGTTATCAATAAAATGTGTTTTCAAATAATATATGCTAAATATATAATAATTTACAAAGCTTTTTTGCTCAGACGTGACACAAGGCCATATGAAGAGGACACTCAATGAGACTCGATGCCTCTCGTGAAGTTTTGCTAGTCTAGCTTGCTAACCATTATACCGCCAGTGGCGCCTGATATGTTAAATATGTATGTATAAACAGGACTTGGCATTAAATAACCTACAATAGTTGATATGCCATAAAAACCACCCAAACATAACCTAACAGCACAGATCCCTCTCTCTCTCTCTCTCTCTCTCTCTCTCTCTCTCTCTCTCTCCCATTGCTTTTGGAAAGTTCTCTCGACGGCATCCAGAGTACGCATAGAGCTGATGCTGGAGAAAGTTTCTTTTAAGGTCGTCACTGCTTCTCCAGCGGTGTCCAGCATGTCTTACTTGGATGGTTTGCGAAATAGGAGGCAAGTGACCGTTTGCCGCCGGTTTGTAAGTTTCTGCTTAAAAAAAAAAATTTGGCTTTTTTTCTATGCAATTAGTTCGAGGCTGCATGGTGCAACCATTTAGTAAACCTGACACGACCACAGTTTGGACAATTTACCGAAAGAAAACCATGACGCTGCCAAGTAATATCTCCGAATTATTACATAAAAATTAACAACAATAGATACAAGGGGCCGACGGCCACCGTTGCAGAGAGTACGTTTTTAGCATTAAACACAACGCATTATTACCTGGGATGAACAAAAGCCTCCATCTGAAGGAACACACTTTCTCCTAACAGAGATGACGGCATTGTTGCCAGAAAAAAATTATCTATGCTGTTCATGCTTTATTGACAGATTTCAATAATCCAGCTCTGCTTTCATGCCATACTGCGTTTCGACAGCTATCTGTAAAAAAGCAAAAAATAATTGTCATTGGTGAGATATGCTGCGCACGGAAGAGGGATTGCTACTTATTCTATCATGTTCTCCAAGAATGTCAGACTTGGATACTGGTGTTATACGCGTGATTGACTTCCTCGATGTGAAAAGAATAATTAGAGAGAGCACAAAAGATGAATGTGAGTACAGTAAGGCAGTGGGGAATGCGTTTCAGTCATCATGTAAGTTACAAGTCACCATTAATACAGCTCACATGTGACCGTTGTGTAATGGTTATTGTCTCTGGAAATGGACATGGCGATCTGAGTTCAAATATTGGATGAAGCTGTTTGCATTTTCACATCACACAGTGGAAAGGTATAAATCCAATTATTCTCCTTCCAGCTGTGAGCAAATAGCTGGGTGGACTGAGCTCTTCAACCTTGCTATAGCAACCGGTTTTGAGAAGGAAAACTCTGAATTCAAACCTGTTCAACTCCACTTAGAAATTGTCTTTGTATCACATCCTGCTCGTGCAGAAGATTAGGTAAATATATGCAGCTCACAAGTCAGGAAATGAAAAGCGCCTCGACCAACTCGATTCGATAAAAGATCGACTACGTGGACCACATTTTTTCTGACTAGGATAATGCCTTTATCATTGATGTGAAAAAAATGGATTACCTCCACTGGTACAGACTTGTTCATGGCTGTAGAAAAATGCATAGCAAGTAATAGTGATTATATGGGAAAATAATGTTTTGAAACTGTTCTTTTATCTTCTAGTGCACTGTCTTTTCTAAAAAAAAGTTTTTCGTGCTGTATTTGAATATAAGAAACAATCTAGATGGGATACGACTAGAAAACTGTCTTGTCGGTAGAGCTTAAAAAATGGATTCATGCCTTTCCCAGGGACATTAGTGCAATATTATTCTTTCCTAAAATGTGGACATTTCTTTTGTTTCCTTTTTCTTTTCATTTTTTTATTGGCCCAGCGGTTAGAGTGTTCGCCAATGGCCCGGGAGACCTGGGTTCAATCCCAGGTCGAGTCATACCAAAGACTTTAAAAATGGTACTTGATACCACCTTGCTTAACACTCAGCATTATAAGGTACGGTTCAAGGGTAAAGTGGAGCAATCCTGGGAATGGAGTAGCGCCCTCCCCTACACCTTGGTGTAGTAGCTATCGAAAAGGGAGCCTTCGGGTCACCCTCGACTATGGTCGCTAACTTTGCTTACTTACTTACTTACTTACATCAGTGTTGCCCTGTGAGCAGAGCTGAGAATGCGATGACTTGCAAAGAGATAAGATCCGCCACATACACAAAAGGGTGTTTTAGTTATGACCCTAAACTACATCGCATGGTGAGGGTCGAGTTCTGAAGATCTGAGTGTGGAGTATTCCTTCATTGCCACTGTCTACTCTGACCCAGAATGAAAGTAAGTCTGTAGGTCCAGTCGATGGGTCAAATAGATGTTTGAAAATTATTCATAATCGATAGGAGCGTGTGCAAAGAAAAATAAATCTTTAAAAAAAAACAAAGAAAAATGTAAATATGAACTTACGGATTTATAATCCGATTCCCTAACCTTTTAGCACAAAATAACCCTAGTGGGGTTTATATGCCATAAAAATCAATCAGCCAACAAAATGTGTGAAAAATAACCACTCACACTGTTCCTGCTATTATTTTTGCGGGCTTGTAAAAGGACAAATAAATCATTCCTGGTAGTGTTCTAGTTGCACATTATTCACGTCTTGTGAAAAAAAAAAATGTATGTATACCTAAAGTACGAATATCGTAATGGTTCTCGAGATGGAAAATAAAACTCCAGGATCGGCTGCAAATTCTGACCGTGGCATACTACATACAATTTTTTCCATAGAAAAAGCATGAGTCTATCTCTTCTCCTTCCGGTTATAAGAAAATAATAAGGCAGACAACTCTTAATTGAAAACCAGGAGCTGGAGTCACTAAGGTTGTCCCACTTTTTCTTCTATCACGTTCCAGCAACTTTACCAGCGCTACTTCTTTTCTACAACATCGGTATCGGGGAGAAGGCAGATTTTCTATTCACCCTTCTCCTTGGCGACTTTATCGAGGGTGACTCGAAGGCTCCCTTTTCAATAGCTACTACACTGAGTTGTAGGAAAGGGCGCTACTCCATTTTTTGGATTGCTTGACTTTATCCTTGATACTTACCTTATAATGCTGACTGTTCAACAAGGCGGCATCAAGTACTGTTTTTTGAGTCTTTGGTATGACTCGACCTGGAATCGAACCCCGGTCTCCCATACCACTGGCGAACACTAAATGAGTAGAGCGTTCCCCAATGGTCTGGAAGACCGGGGTTCAATCACAGGTTGAGTCATACCAAAGACTCAAAAACGGTACTTGATGCCACCTTGCTTAACACTCAGCATTATAAGGTCAGGATCAAGGATAAAGTGGAGTAATCCAGAGAATGGAGTAGCGCCCTTGCTTACGCCTCAGTGTAGTAGCTATTGAATAGGGAGCCTTCGAGTCACCCTCGACTATGGTCACTAACTTTTCTTACTTTATACAAGAGAGCTATGTGCATATATCAATGGTGTGGCCAACGGTTGCCATGGAAAAATAAAGATAAAGATAACTACACTAATAACGACTTGTCGACAAGTGATAATCTCATTTAATTAGAGACTTGGGTTTATCTCATATTTTCGTCACATCAAGATCAAACTTTGGGATTTCCCAAACTTGTACGAATATCTTTTCTTTCGGGTTACGTAAGAAAATTAAGCGCTTGATTAATGAACAAAGGTAACTCATTAGAATTATTCATGCAAGCCATTCGATGAACAAACGGGGCGAAATTGGACTTACTTAAATGCCACCTTGGGCGATCATTAAGGTCGATATTTACTGTCTATCTATTAATAGAATTTATTACTATAAGTTAGATTCTGTAAATAGGAGTCGATTCCAATAAGCTTAATGACCACCAAATTACACGAATAATTCAAAAGTCTTATAATCAATGATTATGATTCCCCTCTGTCTTCTACTCAACAATACAACTAATTCACCACTGAGAGTTTATAGACAAGCAGAAATATCCATCCATAAGTTAATAATCTGATCAAGGAATATTTCGGTAGATGCACCGTATCCATTAAATCTTGTCGGTGCAGCGACTACAAATGGTTTATTTTGAAAGAATTAAAACAAAAAATTAGTTCACTTCATATTCAAATTTGGAGGCAGTCATGGGGTTTACCGTTGGGAATAGGCCTTATCTGGTCATTGACAAGGGAGACAATTCTGGTAATTTAATCATTGGGTTCAGAAATAAATACAAAAATAGAAATATTTGATACGTTTTTTTTTACCAAATATTTTTACCAAATATTTTTTAAAGAAAATATATTTCAAATATATTTCAAACTTATGTAAATTTATTGTTGTTATTTATCGTCAATACAAGGTCATTTTTAAGTGTAGCGGTGCTGGTTTTATTTGGGGTTCTTTCTGCTAGACCAACTGTCGCACTAAGGCTAAAGAACCTATTCTACTTCTCTACCAAGGTGGGGGTAGAAGTGATGGATTAATATCTTTCTCAAGTTATTTATCAGACCAGTCGCCTGGGTTTTTATTATACGTCGACTGTATTTCTGTAGAGGGGTAAACAAAACCACCGGATCATGAGGCTCCAGTTCTGAAGATTTAGATAATGTAGAGTACACCTTCAATGTCATTAATCCCAGGTCCACTCTGGCTCTGGGTGGAAGTATAATCTGTTTAATCATTTACTATACCGGAAAATATTTAACTGAAGTGAATAGAACTATTAGTGTTAGATAGCAATACTTGAAACCATTTATAATGAGCCAATAAAACTATTAGTGTTTGCAATACTTGAAATCATTTAATTGGGGGCAAACAAATGTGCTCTGGCTCGTATAAAAATTGTCACCTAAAAATTATTCTTTTTGAAGTTATATATATTTTATACATATGCATAAACCGGATTTAACATTAAATAACCTACAAGGGTTGATATGCCATAAAACACAACCAACCAATGACCAAAATTATTTGTGCTTTGTCCAGAATTTAGACTCGGGTTACCGTGTCCACGTCCAAAGATGAAGACCATTATACTACGTACTTCAGGTCATTAAAAGTTGGTAAATAAAGCTTCAGTGGTTTTAATAAGTAAATAAGTTTCAAGCAAGCTCTAGAACGTCAAGCTAAGTTAAGATCATTGATTAATTTTTCTCATCTCTTATAATATTGAAAACGAACGCTAAAGTGAAGTGATCGTGGAGAGCAAATTGATAATTTACTTTAAAAAATTCAACAACCGAAAGAGAAACAGGTTGATAAAGTTTAATGTCATGATTGGTAATATATTTATCTACCCTTCCGTACAAGCAGTCAATTTTTAAGTAGAATCTAACAGGTTTGGATTCAGAGTTTTCGTTTTCCTAGACTGCTTGCCATACTGAGGTTAAAGAGCTGGAGGAAGAAAAAATGGAATCATACCTTCCTAAAGATATTGGCGTTATGTGAAATGTAAACAGCCACGTCCAGGATTCAAACTCGTGTCCCCGTGTCCATTTCCTACGACACCTCTTAACCGGTTATATCTAAAGTACGCTTTATCTAGCTTCTCAGCAGGAAAACAACAATTAATAAGACTTGCCGAAATTATCAGATATCATCAGTCATCTACACGATCACGTGAGTTAGTCAATCTCGAGAAACGGAAGTTTTGATTCGTTGTTCTGAAAGCTCGAAGAAATAAAGTGGTATCTTTTTAGTAGCTCTACATGTGACTGTAGACAGGAGCGAGAGAAGCTGTAGTGTCAGCTGAGTGAGAAAGATCTGCCAAAGGGTTCATAGAAAATTGTTTCCCTCTTGAACAAAGAAAAATCTGTCAACCTAGACCGTCAACCGTTTCTCCATATCTCCACTGCATCTGCAACTAAACGAAGAGAATGAACAACAGAAAATCCTATATTTTAGATGAGTTGTGTTTTTATGCATTGCCTTACCTTCTTGACGATCATTCCATCACCGTCGTCAGCGACATGGCAACACACATCTATGATACTGGCCTGAGATGTTTTCAAAGTCGAATATATAATCGCTGAATTTCCAGCGGTTTTTTTACGTTGAATCCAAAATTTATGCTCATATTTTCTAATCAGATCAAATTTTTAATATACAAACTCTTACTTGAGAACAGTATTATAACTCGATTTATTTTCTTGTTGAATTAAACAAATGCGGCTGATATATTCACAGAAAGTTCACATTGTTTCATAGTAAATTGAAAAATACACAAAAAGAGCTATTCATTGATGAGAGGTCTTTTCAAGAATTTCCTCCCGTGCTCAGCAGTCACCGCATCTCGTTTCAAGCACCAGCAGTTGTCAGCGGGAAAGTTTACATCTTACTGGCCTTGGTAACACTCTTCCATAAAGCGAATGTCTTGGTGAAAGCGTTCACCCTGCTCTTTACTGAAATCTTCACAGTTCTTTGGAAAATAGTCCAAATCCGTTGCCTTCCCTATCCATTGCCCTCAGAAAGTTCTTCGTTATTCCTAACAAGATACGTAAGAGTGAACGCAGTATTTTGCTCGGTTTAATAAGACGGTGAGACTAGTCATTATGCGAACGAGGTTATAACCCTTATCACCAACATTATGTCAGACAAGAGGGTCCTTAACTGCCCCTCTTGTCTGACATAATGTTGGTTGTCAGCCCTGCTGTCCCAGAGACACGAAAACAAGGATATTTTGTATAAGTACCTTGGAACCCAAGGACCAGTACAACCACCTTAAGATCTCCACAGATCAACCATTTGTGCTCATGGCAGTTAACAGCACACAGGAAATGATACATGCTGAAGTGAATTTATTTCATGTGTACTAAATACCCAGTAAGGATAGATGAAAAACTGTTCCCATTATGTAGAATTGCTTTGAGACTTCTACTTAATGAGTCAATGAAAAAATCTCCATTCCACAGCACCATACTCTAAGCTCCAGCTACAACAGACATGTCACTATGTTCACAATCCGAGTGATATTCAGTATTACTATCTGGATCAGGATCCGGATGGTCTGGACCTTTAAGGATTGATTTTATGGCCGAAGAAACTTCGGGGTATGGGACATGGTGCTGGTTCTCTCGATTTATTCCTTTTAGATTTATCATACTGAAATGGCTCTCCGTAATGTAATCTTTTCCTTCCCTCCAAATCATTAGAATGACAAATGGCATACTCTTTCTTTTCCCATTACCCCAATCCTTTAAGTTCTCTCAACATGTTTTACATCAAAAGAGGGGAGTGAATTGTTTATCCTGATCCCCTAGTTTGACTCCAAAGTAATCGCCATATACCTTCTTCACAACGTCAGTAATTTTGCTTGACGTAAAGGACCACATTACCGCAGATATAACAGATCATGTCAGGATTATTCTTACACTTGCAATCCATTCTTACAGAAATACAAATGTCAAGCTGAAAATAGAAAAATTAAATCATCACACCGTTCATCGTTGACACTTGGCACAGTACATTAAAACTCATTTTCAGCTGAGGGATAAGTCCCACCCCCTTTAGGTATATGGGTGTTAGCAAGTTCGTGGTACACTTTAGTTAGGTACACGTACAATATTATAGGCTATACTAAACATCAGGCACCCATGATTAGCAATAACAAAGGGATCCACTGGCTTTTGAATAAGTATTATTATTGTGTACAACTTGTGAAATATGCAAGCACATCTTAAAAGCCAGACGTGACCAAACCCAATGAATGGTATTTTTGAATTCAGCATAAAATGGTAATCATATATCCCTTGATAAACCTTTCAGCTTTCAAACAAAACTCAAATCCCTCAGATTATCATACTGAAAAAATGCTCGATCCCCAGTGTCAATCACAGCTTCGACTGTCAGCAATTTGATTGAATGATTTTAACGGCATATCAACTTTTCTTGGGTTAATTTCTATCTAGAAGTGAGGGAATCCCGTTTTTATCTATATTTTTGCCGTTGTTGCTTAAGAGTTTTTATTTTGCATACAGTCGCATCACCTGAGAATTTTTAAATATCTTTTTTACCTATAAATGGGACATAAACAGGGGTACTCCCACTCTGGGTCAGGGTGTACCTTGGAATAATAACAATGAAGAGATTCCCCCACTCCCCAGATCTCGAGACCTCACTATCATATGCAGTTCATTTTTATATCCAAGATATATTGCCTGAGGTGTTAACTTTCAAAGACTTACATCCAGCAACATCCACTAAGTTAGTACAATATAATACTAATCAAAACAATTATCAATAATATTTATCTTCTTTTTCTTTTTACTTTTATCTTTTTTTCTTTTTTCCCATTCAATTTAAACCAATTGACTCCCTATTCCTTCTCTTTTTTTCTTACTCTCTTATTCTAAATATGCTATTTTCCTCCTAAATATCAACAAGGTTTGTTGTAATAGTAGAAAGAGTATATTCTAATAATTCATACTAGGAATTTGACGAAAGAGCAGTCCATTTTATGAAGAAAACCCAAAGGGA
The DNA here is from genome assembly GCA_963585895.1 of Sepioteuthis lessoniana. NCBI lineage: Eukaryota > Metazoa > Mollusca > Cephalopoda > Myopsida > Loliginidae > Sepioteuthis > Sepioteuthis lessoniana. Next base: position 38,822,418 of record OY757909.1, read on the forward strand.
AATGCCAAGTTTTAGTGTTAAAATATTTATTCATGATTCAATATTTCAAAAAGATACTTTCTTGAAATTTTCTATTGGCAATTTTTATATGGTTCTTTATCACCACGTCTATTTTCTTGCCATCATTGCCGAAGGGAGATAACTAAAAACTTTGCCAATCTATTTATCTTTAAATCTATAAAAAGTAAAAGAAAACAAAATGGTCAAAGTTGTGGAGAACATTACTAGAGGAAACAGATCCTGTTTTTTTGCCGAACTAGGAAGATAAACTCACAGAAATAACTTTTTACTGAAATATCTTAATAAATGTTGTTGTTTTTTACATACTATATATTAAAAAACATTGAGAAAACCGATAAAACAATCTTTAAATAAAGACATTTCTATCCCTCTAGAATAAATTGAGTGATGAGACATTGTGTAATATTTTAACCTTCGAACCCGGCCAAAAATGCCATTCCAAGGTGATGCACCGGAAGGAAGTGACACATTCTAATGGCAGTTATGAGAGGAAATCGCGTGGGCGGAAATTGGCTGATGAAATGGGACGAGGTAAAAAAAAATCTCATGGTACACTCATATACTGATGCACCGGAAGAGAGTGACCTCTGAACTGCATGTCAGTTATTTCCGCTTGATGACGATTAAACATTTGATTTCAAAGATCGAGTGGGCGTCGAACGATAATATAACTGAGTTGAGTTCGACAGCCAGTTGAGTTCGAGTTCCAGTGGAGTGGAAATATTGTAGGGAAAGCCACGCCAGGCCGAAGGGGCTTGGGGCCCTGATGAATTGGGGTCCAGAGAAGATGCTGATAAGATGCAGTAAAGAAAGCCAGCACCCAGCAGAGTGAACCCTAGGGCTCCGGTTGAGCATCAGAAGAACGAGAAGACACAACGTTGATGGCCATAAGTTAGGGGGTCAAAATATTGCAGTTATGTTCGATCTCCAGCTCCCTCTCACAGTAAAACACCACACAACCTTTTCGAACCCTTGCAATAAAGTGAGAGGTAAATATTTTGTTAAAGAAGTCTTCCTGCGTTGTTTATTACTGCGTCTGATTAATTTATTGCGTCAGTATGTATCCTGCATGAACATGTATATGTGTATATAAGCATATTTATTATGTGAGTATATAACAATTGTTGTGGTCAATTACAATTTAACTTATTTTCATAAACTAATAGATTCTTTAAAAAATCAAATTAAAATAAGAGAATTATTTCCCAGAAAATAATCTTTTTAAGAACTTCAAAAATCAGGAAAATCAGGAAAGTCGAAAGTGACTTCCAGAATCGGGAAAGAACAAATTCAATAATTTTCAGTCCGGCAATAACTTAGACTTTTTGACGAAGAAAATAATATACTCAGCAGGAAGGAATTGGAAATAGTTACTAAGATGCGAAGGAAACGTAGGGGAATAGTAATCTGAATGAAAACAAAAGAAAAAAAAGCAAATATATATATAAACTCTAAAAGTTTTTCTACTATTCGAGTTTTATAGATGCCATTTCTTAGGCAAAAAAGAGGCATGAATAAGGAAATGAGTATTCATCCAACCGTTTCATCAGGACAGGTTGAAACACAATTTCAATTTCAAGTGAAGTACAGTTGCTTTGGATTCAAAGTGTTCCTTCACCCTATTTACCCACAGCTGGAGGGCAACTAATGCATTCATGCTATTAAAACGCAAACAGCTTTGCCAAGATTTCCATTTTCGCTCATGATAACCATTACGCCAATCGCGCCTGCTAATAAAGAGGTCTGTTTAATTACTTTTGTTTAGATTTTTTTCAAGTGTTTATTGTGTTACTAATTTAGATCACCTAATATATTTTAACAAGCGATGAGTGTTTAAAGTGTAAAAAGTGTTCGACTGTTTATGTCATGTGACAAACAGTAAAATATTAAATGTAAACAATTACTTCCTTATTTATTCAATTTTTTTTACCTCTGTGAGGAGCATATTCATGAAACTTACGAAGAATTAGAAAAAAAACTTTGCTTGTTATACTTAATGTTAGGGGTTTCCTCGTGGTGTAATGGTTAAAGCGATGGACGGTGGAATCGTAGTAAGCTATTTCGTACTCCATTCGCGCTATTACGTTCACTTTTGGGCAAATACCCTTGGGAAAAGTATGAAACCCTTTATCTTCAAAGCTATGGGTTAAATAGTACAACTACTGTTCTAGAAGTATAGCTCTAGCATTAAATAACCAATAAAGGTGGATATGCCATTAAACAAAGAAACAAAACAAAACTTAATGTTAATTTATTATCTTCATCTACTTATAAACCTCTTAGTTTATACTAATCATCCTGTCATTATTATTTTAAAACACACACAAACATATATATATATATATATATATATATACATATATATATATATATACGTTTGTGTGTGTCTCTGTGTGTGTGATTGAAGAAATGCAAAAAAGAAAAGCTTTTTCCATAAAAAAATGTTCAATTCCGTTATGACAGATTCTGTTATAATTATGGGCTCTAGAAATCCGTAAATTTGAGTTTTGTATCTTTTGAAGGATTGCCAAATAGCAATGGAAGAAAAGTGGTCAATCAATTGTCTCTTTAGCTTGAGGTATAGTCACTTGATATTCGCACGAAAATTTGGGACAGTTTAAATAAAACAATAAATTATGGAAATTGGTCAGGGTCAAGTAGAAGATGATATAGGGGGAATGTGTTAAGATGTCAACTCTTAGATATCATTTCGCTTCTTTTGTCCCGTAATTTGGTTTTAGCTTGTTCAAGGATGCAAGGTATTTACTCCAGACACAATCTACTGCTATTGTCACACACACACACACACACACACACACGTGTATAAATATATATATATCGGCCCATTTTCACAATGATTAGAGTGACCGCTAATAATGTGAGAGACCAGGGTTCAATCCCATGTCATGTCATACCAAATATTCAAAAAAATAGTACATGATGCCTCCTTACTTAATACTCAACATTATAAGCTACGGGTCGAAGGCAAGTGGGGTAATCCAGAGAAAGACGTAACGCGCTCCTCGAAACCTCAGTGTAGTAGCTATTGACAAAGAAGTCTTCGGGCTACCCTCAACTACTGTCGGCCAACTTATATATATATATATATATATATATATATATATATATTTGATATATATATATATATATATATATATATATATATATATATATATATGATAGAAATGGTATATATCGTGGTCTCCAGGGGAGGGCTAATAGGCAAAGTGATAAGGAAAGATAAAAGGAAAAGATTCTTAAAAGTATGGTGGCACAGAGTGATTTTCTTTCCTATCCGTTTTCTATTTTGATTTTCCGTATGATATGAGATTGGATAAAAACCTGGACACCACAATATAGACAAATTTCTGCGATATCACATTATAGTCAATATCCTTCCATGAAACAAGTTATGCCATAATCCCTTTGACCCAAACGTTTCCTTAATTTTTTCTTATCAGCTCCCTAAAATCTATCTCCACTGTTAAAACAAAAAATCTTTAATGAAAATAGATACATTTGACTTTAAATCCCTCCCAGATTTCCTGCTACAACTATAGCCCCTCCAACATCTTATCATTTCTCTTCACATGCTTTTGAATAGAAAAACTCATAAAACAGTCTCTGTCTGAAGAAGTTCGTGACGAAATAAAGCCGAACGAAATATTACACATCTACATTTGAGTTAAGTGTTTGATTTATCTAACTCTCAACATTTTTCTATAATACTGTCAGACTCACTATAAATCTAACTTTTCAACACAAACAAACGCGCACGCGCTCGTGCTCGCGCACTCACGCACACACACACACACACACACATACACACACACATATGTATATATATATTCCCTTCAATATTATACAAGCACACTGCAGAATTATGGCCTTCTTATCTTTCTATTAGATATTAGTTAAAGATTTACCGTCATATTACAGGTGAGAAACCCTGAATACATGAGTGAATAATTCGGTTGTCATTGAGTGTAGAACAGAGGTCTCACCTGCAGCAAACCAGGAGAGACAATGGTGATTCTGGTCTGATAAGCCAAAGCCAAGAGTTGATTCCGGGATACGAGCGATAAACAGTTAGAGACATGAATATCCCTTCTTCACAAAGCAAAGGATTTGGATTGTCAGGTGATAAGAGAGACTCAGTCACTGATAAAATTTCGACTCTCAACACAGTCGACTTCGACAAGCCACTGAATTAGTTTTGCATGAAGGAATGTCCCGAGTGAAATCTGGAATATTATGTACACAGTCTGGCAGAATGATCTCCAAGAATTAGAATTACCCACGTGGAAGCGCTAGTCACGGTGAGCAAGGTTTGTCTTTGAGTAGCAGCAGCAAACATGATATTTCAGTGTAATAGTGGATATCGTTCGTTTGTGATTGTATTTATTTTTTAAAAAATAGTGACTCTATCATCTCACAAGGTGGCCTGTCAGCTGGGACTGTAGAATACACCGACTTTTTCTCTGCAGAAGTGTAAGACCCCGCCTCAACAAGTGTCCAGTATATGACACTAAACAATCTGATGATGAGGTTCCAGTAATGCAGAAGTTTTGGGAAATGTGGGGTACTCCTTTATTACCATCGCTCCCACACCCACTCTGGCCCGAAGTGGTAGCACCTGATATAGTCCTGATCTATGGGTTAAATAGAACTAAACTATGTACTTATGTTCGTAAACAAAAACTATACTTATGCTAAACAGGATTGTTTGAAATTCAATTCGGCGAAAATGGTTGATACGCCGTAAAAGCATCCAACCAACCAACCAATGTCACAAGGTGGCCAGGTAGCTCACCAGATTTACCTCCATCAGATTACTTCCTTTGTTTTTATTCAGCTTTCTTACCTCCCAATTTTCATTCATATCTTCGTTGCTATTTTCTGTGTATATACTTTTCTCAGTTAAAAAACCTGATTTATTCCCTCACA